>VWZD01005629.1:4052-422129 GCA_013396695.1 Sakesphorus luctuosus
ACCAGCTTTTCCAGGAGTATATTATGGGAGACAGTGTCAAAAGCCTTGCTGAAGTCCAAATATCCACAGCCTTCCCCTTATCCACCAGGTGGGTCACCTGATCGTTAGAAGAGATCAGGTTGGTCAGACAGGACCTGCCCCTCCTAAACCCATGCTGGCTGGGTCTAATCCCCTGTCCATCCTGAAGGTGCTGTGTGATTGCACTCAGGATGATCTGCTCCATAACCCTGCCAGGCACGGAGGTCAGGCTGACAGGCCTGTAGTTGCCAGGGTCAGCCTTGCAACCCTTTTTGTGGATTGGTGTGACATTGGCCAACTTCCAATCATCTGGGACCTCCCCAGAGAGCCAGGACTGTTGGAAGATGATGGAGAGCAGTTTGGCAAGTTCTTCTGCCAGCTCCCTCATTACCCTGGGATGGATCCCGTCTGGTCCCGTAGACTTGTAACTAAACAACCAACACAGCTGATCACCAAGAGAATTAAGTTATTGTATCATTTCTTGGGGTGAACTCACTAGGCTGAAACATTCAAGACAAAGATCTGAAATATAATTAGAATAATATGTGACATCCTACACATTCATATGATTTAAGGAAAAAGTAAATTTGCATCTACAGTGTTGAGATTTATGATGCAAATGTTTATGCTTCTGTTTTACCCCTGGAAAGAAAGAAGCCCCATGCATTCTAATAAAAACACTTAAGTCTGAACAGCAGTCTATATACTCAGAGAATTTATTCATAACATATAATGGTAACAGCTTAATTCCAAAACTTACTTTAAAAAGAAGAATCAACTCACTAACTGGTAAAAAATTATATATATTACAGGGCAGAAACTTATTATTTATAAGCATAAGCACAAAAGATTGTACCTGGTGACAAAAATTCTGTTTAGCTAGTACACAAGCAAATTGCTGTTGAACCACTGATGCAAAAGCAACCAGGGAAGCACAAATGATTTAACATAATTCTATTTATCTGTGCCCTAAACTACAGCATTTTTTATAATACAGTCCAAATAAATGGTTTGTGTTGGTGTTCAACAGGTGACAACTAGCTAAAAAACCCTACCTTGAGGTTTACACTACTGCAAGAAGATGACAAGGTGTTTGCATGAGTAAAGGTGAAATATGCCAAAAGTTATTAAAAATTTAGATATAATGGATGCATATGTCCTATTCTTTATGCTCCTAGATAAAAAAGATTTATCTGATCATGGCAATGTTTACTGTTTCCTTTAGCGAAGGTATAAATCCTTGCAATTCCTCATTAATATACTAAAACTTTTTTCCCTTTTTACTTAAAATGTCGGTAATGCTTCCCTGAGGCTGTAACATAATATTTAATTAAGTTATTTACATTGATTCAGGAAGTGCAAACTATCTAAATCACAACCTCCTAGTCAATATTGAAACAGGAAAAAATTAATAGTAATTTTATACATACCTTATATAATAAGAATTAATTTCATAATTCCTTGATGAGGATGAAAATCACCCTCCCCACCATTGACTCCTTCCACTAGGCCAGGGTGCTCACAACCTCATCCAGCCTGGCCTTGAACACTTCCAGGGACGAGATATCCACAACTTCTCTGGGCAACATACTCCAGACCTCACCACCCTCACAGGAAAGAGTTTCTTCCCAATATCTAACTTAAACCAACTCCTTTTCAGTTTGAAGACATTACTTTGTCCTATCTGTACCTGCCCCTACAAGAAGTCCCTCCCCAGCTCTCCTATAAGCCCTTTTTAGGTATTGGAAGAAAGGTTAATGTTATAAGGGTTCCCTGGGCCTTCTCTTCTCTGAAGTGAGTAACCTCAGCTTTCTAATCTAAATATCTAAAGATATTTAGGTTGTATCTGACCATTGTCCATAAAACTGCTTGGTTTTGTTATCATGAAAAGCGAAAACAAGAGAAAGTAGATCAGTGTATAATACCATATATTCATTCATATTCCCTTCATTTTGCTCCATACAATTGTCTTTTCCTTTGAGCAGCTTCTCAGCTGCTCTATAGGTTTGATGAATAATATTACTCTGAAAAAAAAATTAGGCACGGCGAATCAGACTTATACAGCTAATATAATAACATAACTTTAATTCTACCTTCAAATGACATCATGAAAAGAAAAAAATAGGGAAGATGGGTCTGCTAAGTCAAATTAATACAAGTTGGGACCAAAACCCCAGCCTTAACTCTGCATGCCTGTACGTTCCAGTTCTTGTACATTTAACTCTGACTACAGAATGTGTGCAATTTGCTTAGAGGAAAACTGTAACATTAACATTTTTTCTCATCTTAAATTGTATTTTTAAATGAAGGCTTCAATTTTATTCCATTATTTTTACTGTATGTAAAAAACATATTTGTGTGTGTGTGTTTGCCTCTGGAGGTCTACAGAGTGAAGAATTTATTTTTAAATGTTTTGTGAAAAACTGTGTTAGTCTACACACTGCTTGATTCAGAATTCTTAGTGCATTTGAAATATTTAGGCATGCTAAAAATAAATCTAAGTATCCCATTATAAACCATTTCAAGATTACAGTTTTGTAACTGAGAACAGAATAATGTGATAATGTGAACAAAAGAAATGCTAAGACAAAATGTGTGTAACATACCACCTGATTATACAATGAGAGTTTCCAGAAGCTGTTAGACACACTGTGCTTTTCATGAGAGGCAATACAGGATCAACCTGTGACCTTTTCATTTATATGTTCCTTTCCCATTTCTCAAAACTTGCTGATCTTTGGGGACTAATTAAACATGCTATATCAGAGTATTGGAAACTTTTCTTTTTCTTCCAAGAGGGAAAAAATTAAAGTTACTAAATGGAGTTACAGGTAAAGAAACCATTCCTTCCCCAGGAAAAAAAGCATGAGAGAAAGAAATGGGTCAGAACTTCAGATAATGCCATTTTGGGTGATTCCACTGAAGTGGCTGATAGAGACATCCATTTTAAGATGAAAAAAACCTATTACACTGTCCTAGTCTAGCTTCCTGCACAATGCAGGCCAGAAAATTCCATATAGTGACTCTCACTCAGCTGGTAGATCTCTTGATTCACTTGATTTGGCTCTGTACTTTTTGAAAGATTAGAGGATTTTCTCCCTAGGAGGTAGAACATCATGAGAACAGCTGCAGTATTTGATTCAATATTTGATTTGCAAAAAAAACATTTACAATTTTGGTCTGTGTTGACTATGAAGATGTCAATAGCCCATGCTGACCTCTCAAGAAGTGGTTCACTGCCAAAGGGAGAAGGGCAGTGTTTCAAAGAAAATGAAAGCCTTTTTGGAATCCCAAGCTGACAGCAACAAATGTCTAGATGACAAGGTCAAACTGCAGATGTCTTTGTTATTGAGTATAAAGAAAGGTCACATATGAGATAAGTTTCTGATTTTTAAGAAAATCTTAACTGGCACCTTGGAATAAGACATCAGAAAAAAAAAGAAATAAAGAAAAAGCCAAGTCATGTATAGAAATATAGAGTTTGCGGTATAAATGACATGAGCACTAGACACGGACAAAAAAGCAGAATGAAGAGATATAGAATTTATTTCTTGAAATATCAGATGGTCCTCCATGGAAGGATTTATTTTCTCAGTGTTTGGATTTTCTAAGCTTGAGATCAGTCCCTTTTTTTTCCTGCATACTGGAATTCACAATAAGGAGAAATTGCATTTGGCTTCAGATAAATGTGTGCTTGGTGTTTAAATGGACATAATAAATGTGGTTGGCTTAAAAATGGATTATTTGTGGTGGTGGAAGTCAAAAGTCATTGATTCACCTCAGTGAGGCGATACTGAGGAAGGAGAAGTTAGTTGCAAATGAGAAACTTGCTTATTCAAATAGTCTTAGTCCTGTTGCCTTGGTGAAGTTATTCTGAACCAGTTGAAGTATTTATAGCAATTTTAAGAGAAGTACATTTTTAAAACCATAATAATCTAGAAATAATGCTACAATGGCCTTGAAGGGCAGTTTAGACAGAAGCAGCCAATGGCAAGAATTGGTGACCTACATCTTAGTAGGAGCTGAGCACTTCTGGATAGTTTGTTTAGGGCCAATGAGCCAGCTGCTGCCAGCAGAGTTGCCAAACATCTTAACAAAATAAGAGACAATTCCTACTTTTTTGTGAATCCTACAGCATCCCAGTAATAGAGTATAGGTTCCCATTCATACTGTAAGTCAAACATGTCACACCTAAACATTTTATCACAGCACACTGAAACCAACCCATTGGATACTGAGGGATCATGTGGGAACCTGTCCACCTGCTCCCTACTCCAGCTGCCTGAGTCACAGGGAGACTGTGACACTGTGTCACCGTGGACCTCAGTGTATCTTAAATTGAATCCAGGTTTCCCAGTGCCTAGAAAAATGCCCTGACCATGGAGCTGTTGGACTGGGACAATGATTGCCACCCAGCAGAAATAGCTCTCTGGCAGACACTTCTGCCTAATGCAAGTTTCCCTGAGACATGATGAATTCTGCATTGTGTTTACAGAGGGAATGCAGAAATATTTCTATTCTGTCTGATTTACTTTATGTTTGAAGTTATTTTCCAATTCCTATGAATAATTCTTGGCTAGAAGCTCTTTCAGAAGCAACTTATTGCAAGGCCTGAAATAGCTGGGGGACGGATTTTCCACTTGTTGGAGTCAGCTTTGGTGAACTATGCTGATTTAGGTCAGCTCAAAATTTACCTTGACACATTTTTATAGCCCATGACAAGTCAAATATCTAATTCTAATGCACTGTTGAATAAGCAGATCCCTTAGAATGAGACCTTGGATGTAAAGTATTATCTGGATGTTCATTTGACTGCAATGTCCAGTCAATGTCCAATGTCATTTATATAGGAATGACAGTAAGTAAGTGTAAAAGGTATGCACAGATACAGATGTGATTTCATTTAAAATACTGGTATATCTAATCACTGAATTTTCTGCTTTCATGTCTAATCAGACTGTATTAACAAGGGTTGGAGAAATGTAAAATTCCTATGTGCAAGATTATTTAAAACAGGGCAGAGGAAAGAACTTTTAGCTAATTAGATTTTCCTTTTCATCCAGTATTTCAGTAATGCTGAGAAATAAGTCATTTCTATAATGGAGGGTGCAAAGAGCTCAATAGCCATCATCCTAGGCACGAAGACGCTTTGAGAAACAGAAGTATCCTCAGGGCAGCCACAGTCTGCTGCTTTTGACACACTTTTCATGCAGTGGGGATGTGCTTCTGTGTGCCCACAGTTAATTATATACAACCTGCAAAGGACCACTAAGTCACTGTAATTACATCGCTGTTTTACGTGCTCTACTTTTAGCTGTGTTTACATTTGTAATGCAGCTTGTAAGAGGGTGACAGAAAAAGCTGGATTGTGGTGGACAGAGCTCCCCTACTTGCGTCTCTGCCAAGGGTGCACTAATGGGAAAGGTGTTACCCATTCCGGTAAAAGCACCACAACAAGCCCATGTACTCTACTTGACTGGCTTTCATCAGGTATCAGCAAAATGGAGCAGGTTTTATCCCAGATCTTCATTGTCTTTGACAAAATCCCATTTTGACATAATACAATTGGCCTGGCATCTCCTATTCCTAGTTTCAGATCAGTCAGCAGGGCTGTTGCTCACTCTTCCTACTGCCTCCATGTGCAAAGCAGTTCCTGGGACAAGGAGTGCTGGGGACTGTTGGCATGTCATTGGACTGCCAACACTTCCAATGATGAAATTCGCTGCAGCTGAGGCACCGTGGAGAGCTCTAACCACTGCTTTGATCTCTCTTAAGCACAGCCAACCTTACATAGCCCAGAGGAAGGAAGAGTTAATGCAGAGACTTCAAGTGGTCCTGTAAACAGTGGAAGGCTAATATGGAACAAAGAATAAGATGGCATAAACTCTTTTTCATTCTTGCAAAGCCTGGTCTTGAATTTGTGGGTGCAAGTCTCTCCTCCTTCCACTCCATTTGTCTCTTGCACTACAATCTGAGCCCTGGGTTGGCTCCTGGTGGCCCACTTTTTGCATCAGGTCTGAGTCCAGTGGCTGTTCTTCCTTGGTGCACTTGTACCAGCACTATTTGCTTCTGGGTGCTGGCCCTGTTTTTTTCATGATTAATTCTTGAGGGACATGACCAAATACATACTCATTCCTTACTCTTTTGGGGACTTTGTGCCTGGTGTGCTTGGGATAGATAAACATGTAAAAGTTTCCTTTGTTCATAGCTGCCTCTTCAAAAGAACTGAAGACAAGCAAAAAACACATCCTTAATCTGTTTTTTTGTGAAAGGCAATCTGTCAGATCTTTAACTGGACATCTGATGGCAGAAGGCAGAGGGATGGCAATGAACACTGTCATCCCACAGACCTAGAGTATGTGAGAATTTTATCAGGAATTTCTTTAATGAGTTCAGAGTGCTTATTCTTTCCTTGTTAGCCCATCAGAGCTGAGGGCCCACCTATAATATCCTAGCACTGCTTCTGCATGAAAGCTTTGGGCTGTTAGTTCTCAGCTTTCCTAAGAAGGTACAGGACAAAACCCAAATAGTCCTGTTTTTTCATTAGCATTATCTTTTTTCTTCATTAACACACAGGGACTATAATTCTGTATTTGAATTTCCTTTGCATTCCTGCAATGATTTTCTTCTAACTGAACTGCTCTTCTAGTAGTGGGTCAGCCTAATACAGTGAAAGCCAGTCCCCACACCTGATAAAGATTAAAGCAGTTTCCTGGGAAAGTGTTAACAAATGGCCTCATTGCATCTAACAAAAATGTATCTTACATATATTCCTTGTTCTCATAAGAACAGGCATCCTGTATTTCCTACCAAGTCTAGGGACAAACTACATTCATCTAAGAAACAACCTCACATTTATTCTTAGTTCACTGATTTAAGAACATGACACTACATATTGGAAATCTGTCTTTTTAAAAAAGAAAATCTGCCAGGACTACTGTGAAACATACAGTATAGAAAATTATATTCTCACTTGCTAAAGAGTCTTATTACTTAAAACTCAAGCCATGAGGTTTAGACTTAAGTGCCAGCCCTCAGATAGTCAAATAAAAGTTTTTTGGTTTTCAGGGATGCTCACAACAACAAATACCTCCACCCATTCAAATAAACACCATGGTACTTAGCAACTCAGAGGAATTCAGAACTACCTTAATTTGGGTGTATGATGTAGCTCTAGATGTCCACAGAATAAAAAAAAATATGTTAGCTTTAAAAACTCCATAAACAAAAGTCAGAGTAACAGTTTTGGCCAATCCCCCTCATCCACATTTTCAATGAGCATTTAACATGGTCTGAAAGTTAATCACTATTAGGAAGGAGGAGACCTAGAGGAGCACTCCTGCACTTGCAAGGTGATAAACTGCCGGCAGTATAATCAGGCTGTTACAGCACAAAATTGAGACTGTGGAAATACAAGGTTCTAATCTTGACTTGATGTGTGGCTTCGGCAAAGTAATTTCAGTTCCTTCTTTCAGTTTACTGGCTAATAAACAGAGAACAGTATGTTATTCTGAGGGTGCTGTGTTATCTACTTAATTTTAGTCAAGAAAGCATTTTGAAAACTGACCATACTAAGCACAATTTTCTACTATTTTTCTACTACTACTAGCAAAAGTAAAAGAGAAATCAATTAGGCCCAAGGTATCTCTCTCCAAGCTTTCAAATATATTCAGGCTCTTGCTATATCTAGTTTCAACTGGAACTCACCAACTTGACACCTTTGTGGATATAAGTATCCACTTCAAAATGAAGTGTTGTTGTGACATATTAACAGCTGAGGGATTTTCTAACACAAGAAAATACGACTCAACAGTCTTTATATTTGTTTTTTGAATATTTAAAAGATTTTTTAACCTCTATAAAACAACAAAACAAGTCTGTTATCTGTAAAATGCAAAAGTATTGGACAGTTACCATTAAGATTTTAAATTAAATGTTTGAATTAGATACCTGGGCCTTAGAATCAGTGCTGATTAAAACAGGGACAACTTACTATTCTTTCAGCATCTCTGTTTGAAGGTTTGCATTGTAGAGACTATCAGGTCAGCACAAATGTCATAAGCTTGGTTATAATTAAAGCTAAGATTCTGTTAGATGAACAAGAAATCTGCTCAAACTGTGGATTTTCTGAATCTGTAGAATACAGATCTTACAAATTTTTGTTTGAGATATATCTTAACAGTTTTCCCAAGAATTTTGTATTCATTGTCATATCATCACGATTACTTCTTTTTACCAAATCTGCCCACTAAAACATGTATCCTGCCAAGGTCTTTAGATCTTGTCTCCAAAACCACGTAATGGTATTTTTCTTTTGTGACTAAATTTCAGTGAAATAATTTTAATTCTAGGGATTATTATAGTGACATAATACTCTTCAAGCAGTTTATGGACTTGAAATATGGGAAATAAATTCTGTCACCCTCATATGTGAGGCATAGGCCAGTACAAATGATCACCACATTCTTGGGGGTGGAGGTGCTGAACATAGAAGTGCGTTCTTTGGCAAACTGAAACCTATGGTTGTTGCTACACTCATGGCTTACCTCCAACAGTATTCTCTCCTCATTAGAAAGTTTAAGCCTATTTTGATCATGACATTTAAGAAGCCAGCGGTATTAAACTAGACCTCCAGGTAGCAGAAGGAGCATTAAAGTCTTCCAGAAGATGAAGATTTTAACCTGTGTCACAGACAAAAACAGACAGATTTTGTTTTGAGAGAACGTAAGGAAAGAATTTAATTAAATTAAGCACTTGCTTAAACTTGGATCAACTGTTCAAATGATGGCATAGTAAATTGATATCATCTATAATAATCTCTTAGATTGATTTCAAGATGGAGTTCAAATAGCAATGTCAAAATAGTGGAAGAGGGCAGTTTCTACTGATATTTCAGCTGTACCAAAACAAAAACCTAGCATTCATGTCAAAATGTTTATTTGCATGTCAGCCTTGCTATTTGACATTAGAGATGTGGATCATTAAGGTGCACATAGAGACTTACAGTTATTCACCTTTGTCCATGTCTTTTGATAGCTATGATATTTGCAATAATACTTTCTGACTGGGCATTTTTACTACATTTCCATTTTTAAAAATTTCAGAACCATTGTGATATTTTGTCTGTATTTTAGCAATGTTGAGTCTCAGACTACAGGGTATTGAATGCCCTCTCTTCTCATGGTCTAGTCTTCAAAAAAGACAGAAATGAAATGCTACAAAAAGAGGTATTGTCCTGATGGAAACTAATGGAACTGTAGTAGCACAGCCAGTTGCCTTTCGCAGGACATGTGTACACCAGAAACACTCCATCCTATCAAGCTGCATATTTTAAAGATGAAAACCTCCATTCAGTCTGACCTGTTCTGTTTGCTTCATTAGAGCATACAAGTGCAAAGAACCTCCATGCTTAAGTAAGCCAAGTAACCATTATTATGGGTCACTGCATCACAAAATTGTCCTACTAAACTAAACAGCCTTCTCAGAACATCCTTGTTACTCTAAATGAAAGGATGTTTCAAGACCTTTCTGCTATCGTAATTGGAAACTTTTCACCCATCTCTAGCCTGCACTTAGCAATGATCAGTTCAAATCTATATAAGGTTCTTCAAGATATACATCCTTAAATTAAATATGCAACCCTATTTAAGTTTTATCTTCAAATAGAAGTTCTCTATTCTATTTTTGAATAGAAAAATATTTGAATAGCTTCTAGACAAAAACTCATCAATGTTCCATCAACCCATGCCCCCTACTCTTCTTTCTCACTTCACTGTGCCCCTTTCAAGTTTCAGGCATCAGATTCTGTTACCCTTCCCCTTCAAGCATTAAACACACATTTAACTTTTTTTTATTTTTACATGTACACCATGATCAAGCCACCTTTCAGCAGAACAGCCTCCAACCTTGTTACACATGAAGAGTTATACAAGTCTTTGGGACACTGCTTCAGGCGTATCTTTTTGCATATATTCCAGCTTTTGGACATCCTTCAAATAATACAAACCCTCAGAATATAAAAATATTTGAGTATCAATGCTGTAGGTAGAACATAATTCACATCCATACACTCCTCAACTCTGCTCATTGCCATGGTTTAATTCAGCCATTAACTCAGTTCCACACAGCCACTCATTCACTCTCCCACAGTAGAATGGGGGAAAAGTGAGGAAACTTTTGGGTACAGGCAAGTGTTCAGCACCTCCAGGAAAGTAGAGCTCCAACACACATAGGGGCAGCTTGGGAATACAAATGCCATCATTCCAAGTACCTCCTCTTCCTTCTTCTCCCCTCCACTTTAGATGCTGAGAAGGATGCCATATGATGAAGAGACAGATGAAATACTCTATAAGCATCTGCAACAAATCTCATGATTGTTAGCCCTTATTCTCCAGGGGGACTTCAACTTGCCAGGTGTCTTCTGGAAGTACAACACAGTATTACAAAGTATTACAAAGGACCTGCCCAACAGGGGATTCTGGCCAACAACCAGCACATACAGAGAAGGGCAACAAAGCTGTTGAAGGGTCTGAAGCACAAATCTTATGAGCAGTTGCTGAGGGAGGTGAAGGTGTTTCATCTGGAGAAAAGGAGGCTCAGAGGAGACTATCACTCTTGGCAACTACCTAAAAGGAGGTTATAGTGAGACGGGTCTCTCTTCTCCCAAGTAACAAACAACAGGACAAGACGAAATGGCCTCAAGTTGTGCTGGGGGAGCTTTAAGTTAGATATTAGGAAAGATTTCTTCACAAGAGTTGCCAAGCATGGGAACAGACTCTCCAGGGAAGTGTTGGAGCCACCATCCCTGGAGGTATTTAAAAGATGTGTAGGCATGGTACTTAGGGAAGCAGTTTCATACTGGACTTGGAAGTGCTGGATTAAGTGTTGGACTCAATGATCTTAAAGGTCTTTTCCAAAATAAATTAATGTATGATTATATGATTCTATAAAATGTTAATATCAGTTTCCATATGGAATACAGGCATTTATTAAGAAGACCACTTTTAAACACCGGTCTCCCAAACATAATTTTAAAGATGGAAAATTTGCATTCATTCTCCCGTATCGTATTAGTAGAACTGCAATTAATTTGTGGTCTCACTGTATTGACTTTGTGCTAAAACTTTCACTCAAGCTAAGAATAGGATCATTTAAAGCTGCAGATCTGTCCTTTGCTGCTTCACAACAATCTTAGAGTCTTCATGCTATCCTCTTCACATATGTTTTGCAGATGTCTGCTAATTAAATATTAGCACTAAAACAACATAGCAGCAAAAGAGAGATCACTGAAAGGTTCTTTTTTGGGTAAAGTCTTTGACCCAGTGACTTCATGGCAGAACTAAGACTTAGAGTTTTAATGCACATTTTATGACACAGGTAAGAAATTTCAGGTTTGCAGTCAAACCCTTCTCCTTCTGTCCCCTCTCCATTTCTCCTACCCATTCAAATGAAAGCTTTAGGGATTAAGTCTGAAGTTGTAGTCCCCCACATATCAGCTAGTCACAGTGCATTTAGATGTGTGGCACATCCCTTTTGTGGTCAGATAGGTTGATCTGTTGTCTGTCTCCTACCTCTCTTCTTCCAAAGCACATTGTTCTGGTATTGATGATATCATATGTTTTAGCTCAGTGGTTCCAGCATACCAAGTTATCAAGCACAGTTTTCAGCACTATCTGATCATCATTAATTAAGGCCCAATTGGGTCTAGCTCATGAAGAGTGTTCCCACATTGGACTGCTCAGTCAGTCTGGAGTCAAAGCTTGTCTTCCATGGAAATTAAATCCTGAGGGGCTAAAATCACCAGCCATGGAATAAGATGTGACTGGGTACATAGACCTGTCCCATTGAAAGTGTTATGAAGACCTTAGGGTCCATGGAGCAAAAAGAAAGAATCAACTTAAGGGCATGAAGCTGTTGCTTAATTTTTTATGGGATATAGAGAGGGCGTACATTAAAAAAGTCAGTACCATAGGGGCTTTGCTGTCAAACAGATTAATGTCACAAGAACTTTTCCTAAAGTGCAAAGCTTTTTCAGTTCATTGCAAAAAGTAAGAATCACTGAATGAATCAGGTTGAGTGGAAGCCCTGAAGGTTCCCTGGGTCCACCCCATATGCAGAGAAGAGATGAATTTAGATGTAGATTGCTCCCCCAGTTTGGCCTCAGGCATCACCTTGCTTAGGCTGCTGTCTGTCTGCTCTTTCCCCTCATTAATGAAGGCATTATACAATTCCAGACCCAGTACCAAGCCCTGAGTAGAAGCAATGGGGGAGGAAGCAGAAATTTGTCTTTCTCCATTGGGTTTCTTCTGAGAAGGACTCATCAGGACTAAAGGAGACCTCCATCCAAAGCCTTCCTCCAAGTGAGAGGTTCTAAATCTGCAGTGTGAGATTCCTCTTCTTCAAGCTGCATAAAAAGAACCTGGAGAGTTAGAGGATTCATTGTGAGTTATTGAACTAGAGCAAAAACTGATACCTGAAAGCTTTTCCTAACTTGTGGCTACAATATAGAAAATAGTATAATGAAAGGAATTTGAGGTGTAGAGAATCTTGTGTATACAAGAGCCTTCTATATATCTACAAGCTTAATCCAAATGGCATATTTTTTCATAAAATTAACTTTAGTGGGCAGCTAAATTTTCCTAATACTAATTCTACTAGTATTAATATTTCTGTAATAATTTGAGATGTCAAGGTCTATGCTTAGAAAAAAAATATTATTTTGGTCTTAAAATCCAATATTCAGAAAAGCCTATTCCTCTAAAATCAGAAGTATTAAGATCAGTGAAATAAGCAGAAATAACTTTCATCTTGATTTCCTGAGTAGTTCTGTTGAAATCAATCTCTATGACTCCATGCATTCTTAAGAAAATAAACACCCTAGTGCTCTGCTGAAGAGAAGTTAATTGCTAATAAGCACAGTTCAGATGCTCAGCGTACTAATGTGGCACTAAATCCAGTGGAGTTCACTCCAGGGGAAGAAAGTATTTTCTGGTTATCACAAGGATTACACATATTAACTGGGAGATAAATTCTGGCCCTGACTTGACTTAAAACAAATATTCATTTGTTTATATTAGGTCTTATAATAGATGAGCTTTCAATGGAAAAGTATCTTCAGATATTTTCTCAGGCATTGTGCTCTAGTTCAGCTATAGAGGTAGCTATGCTTAAAAAACATTTCTTCTTTAAAAATACGCATGTATGTGTACATGTGTTCAATCGCAATTTTATGGTTTTTTTAAAAACAGAACATTAAGGAAACCTTTTAATCTGACTTAGGCTTCAAACTTTTACAACAAGTTTTTTGATAATAAGCTTTACAAAATAAGGGTTAATATCAGTGACTTAAAATTCAAAGCACTAACAATACTGCAGTCAGATTAGGTTTTTAACCTAGTCCTTCTTAACAGCAGAAACCTCCACTCTGGCCAGGGAAGTGTACTGCAACCTCTCTTGGAAATGCCAGTCCCACTGGAAGACTTTTGTGAAGACCTCCGTGCACACTGCATCATCAAATGTGAGACATGAATCTGGAGTATTGCCAAAGCCAGATAAGGAATAAAACCTGTCTTCACTGCAGTGCTGGAAGACTTCTTCAACAATAACCACTTGATCTACTTCTAGAGAATCTTGCTATCTAATCTCTCCCTACAGTCAGTGGGGAGAAAGAGGCATTTGCAAGGTGCAATTAGTCTATTTTACATATTTATCTTGGGATAGGATGGACTAGGTGCTAGAGGAACCCATTTCTCTGCACTGATTATCAAAGCTGCCCAGTAATTAGCTCTAACACAAACATCTACACCACACACCCAGCATAAGTCAAAATGGATTTTACCCTGTCTCTGTCTCCGAGGCTTGCAGAGAAGTATGCCTTAGGATGGTTCCTAATAAGACAGAGCCAGTTCATGAAACCTGGGCCTAACAGAGCTCAGCTCCATGTGAGGAATGAGAGGAATCAAGATTACAGCCCAACAACCCAGAAAAAGTAATTCTGTACAAATATCTTAGCGTGGCAATTCCTTTTAGTCAGATTCTGTGATTCCATGGGATGGATCTCTAACTTCTAGTCTCCTGTAATAGCATCACTGTGAAGGTAACATTTGGTTTTACTGTGGTTCAGTCAAAAAACCCCAAAAAATGGAGTCCAGCATCACTGTAAGCAGCTGAGCAATATTTGGGGAAATCTGGATCTGCACCATGTACATTCCAGCTGCCTGTGATGAAAAGGGACCTGTATTAAAATTGAGATTGACACTGTCAGACAGCTTTCTCATTGATGTGTTCATACTAAATATGAAGAAAGAAACCAGTAAATAAGGTAAAAGGGTCACAAAGACTAAATACAGAGAAAGAGATAGTGAAAAATGGGTCCTAGTTGCTTACCATTTGCATTATCATCAGAATGGTTTTAGGGGAAATGGACTCCCCAAAATAAAAAACTACACAAGAAATATTGAGAAACACATTCATACATTTGGATAAAAAACATTTTTTCTGCTTTTTATGTTCTTTTTGTATGTGGTAATCTCCCCAAAGCACTACACAGACCGAAACTTAAGACAGACCAAAGTACTACTTATTCCAAAATGTTCTTTTGATTTAATTCTAAATTTGATTTCACCTTGACTACTCTTTATTAGTGTTGCTAAATTATTACTATTAATTTAATTTTTGAAAGAAACTGTTTACATTCTTCAAACTGGAATATAATGCAGAAAAAAAAAGACTTAAATCATCTGGAATTTGGAGTACTTTTCTAAAATAGTTGTGACATCTCCCAACAAAACAGTTTTGTTTTTAACATGATTAGAAGCATCTTGTTTACCAGTAAATTCTTCCAATTCTGTCAATATATCCATTTCAAGTCAAAAAACTAATTAGTTTTCTTCTCACTTTTACTCTCTTGGTCAGGAATAACTGAAACATCAGAGTGGGTACAGGCCAGTACACCAGAGACCTGGGTGGAGATTATGTCTTTTGATATAGTTTCTACAGTACACAAGAGGATGCTTGGCAGCTGCCTGTTATATTGTAGATATTAACTATTCTATGCACGTTCCAGTCCTTAGCTCTTAGTAGTGCACACATCCATGCTTACAGATCTTGCCTTGATTCACAAACCTAATGAACTGTTCCCTGTAAAGGTGGATGCAGGCTGCACCTTAGCCACCAGCAACAGTTAAAGCATCTCTCTTTTCCTTGGTGCCTTGGGACTGCCCTCTAATGCAGACAGTCTGAAAGAGATATTCTCTCACAGTGCTCTTAAAAAATGTACCTATATTTTCTCTGTCAGATGAAAAACTACTCAAAGAAATAAAGACTAAAACAATTAGGATCATTACGGTTCACCTTATGGAAAGTCTAGGAGAATGATTGAGTGAGGACTGTTAATTTAAGAGTGTAACTCTTTCAAAATAAAGTATTTCAGCTGGCCATCATCTCAGATTCTCATTCTAAAGCTTCACTACTGCTTTTAAAACTTAAGAATTCAAAGCAATTGAATTATCTCTCTGTTAAGAAAAAGTAGAGCAATCTAGTCTTTGATGTTTTATCTTGTGCTGTCTTTCCACCTGCCTGTGGGCACGAACCTGTGAGCTATCAAGAACCTCCCAAAATTTCCTGCAGCACTTAACAGAGCCAGCCAGAGCATGGAAGTCCTCCTTTTCATCATTTTTGTGGTGCACCTGCTAGACAGGCACTCCAAAGACTCAAAGTCCTGTGAATACCTAGTACACATATGACAATGTCAATCCCTATGTTCCTGGTCTTAAATACTAGAGATGACAGGGTTTAGTTATTCAGTTATTTAAGATACAAACTACTCAAGGCACAGACAGCACTGCACAGGAACCTCTCTGATGATCAAAACAAGTCTCCTCTTGCTCTCCCTGTTTCAACAAATGCAATTTTTGCAAAAAACCCTTTTTACCTTTCCTTACCAATATGAACATAGAGATTAAAGGCACACAAGTTGCCCTTTCCTTTGGGGTGTGTGTGTGACTCACGCTACTCCAAATCAAAGAGCGCCTAGACATAAAATAATTCTTCAAGGTCCAACCTAAAAACACAGAGCTTTAGTATATATATGGTTTTATGCTTGTATATAGAATTCCAATAAATACGTGCTGAACAAAAGTAGAAATTGATCCCATCACCTGACTGGCAACATGCTGTCAGACAAGGACACATCTATGGGGTTGTTAATTTAATTTCACTTTCCTATGTACTTTGACCTGTTAAATAAACAGACTTTTATAATATATAAGCACATCAAGATGCTGTCAATTTATTTATAATTCTGTTCTTGCACTCATGAAAAACTGTTGTCTTACCATAATGACTTAAGGCAACTTGTAAGAAATTGAGGAGTTTGTTCTAAATTACTGTCTTTTCCCAGTGGTATTGCTGTCACTCATGAAGCACTTTTAATATGTGCCTCAAATTTCCCTATCTCCTCCCAGGCAATGATGAAGAAGATGATGCAAAAGATCTTTTGCTATCATAACGGCAGGATCCTGTTGGAGGAATGGATAAATCACTCATTCATTTGCAACAAGTTGGGTCTTTTCTGCAAGAAAAGCTTTTATTCCTCAGGAAACAATGTAAATTTATTTTAGTTCTGTGTAATGTTAGCCAAAAAGTTCATACAAAAAAAAAACACCTAGAAAAGATCTGTTTCTCATGGTGATGGGTTTGCTAACCTTAAGTTGTTGGGTAACTCAGCTGAAAGGTTGTGGTATTAGTAACATAGAAACATCACATGCGGAGCCCGAATTGAAATCAAAGCTTTGACAAAACTTATTGGTTAAATCAAAGCTTTTAAAGACCTTAATGGCTGCAGGACTATTTAGTGTGCCTCTGTTATTATTTTTTTTAACAGTCTAAACTAAAAAATTAGACTATTATCTCTCTGTTGAAATCCTATATTCAAGAATCTTAGCAATAGATCATCTAGACTGTGAATCTATGTAGGACTGAGTTAGAAAAGAAATAAAAAAGCATGATATCAGCTTTTTCATGCCTTAGATGTTAGACAAGATTTTTAAAGAAGCTAGGTGTCAAATTTGGATACAGGCCGTGGCCACCCAGCACCAAAAAACTTTATAGATATTCTCACAGCTATTCTCCTTTTGCCATATTTTTTACAGTAGTGTAGAATTTGATTAAGTATTTTATTTCACATGGAGCAAAATCCGGGCTGCATAAAAAATCAGTGGGGATTTCAGAAATCGACAAATGTAATGATTTCCTCATTAAGGACACACTAGTTTTGGTACCTTTGGAGTTTTAATTCTCAGGAGACAGAGGACTATGAGAGTCTCTCTTTCTGAGACACATGCAATACACACAGGTGTGGGTAAAGCTTGGAAATCTGAACACTTGAGAGCTCTGAAACCAGATAAATGAACGCTAAAGATTACTAACTATGATTTTTCAAACAAAATATCACAGCAATGTTAAGAGATGTAAGCCAGTCTCATAACAGCTCAGGGCCTGGCAACAGAGAAGCATTAATTATGTAAAAATTATTCCATTTTATTTGAAAGAACTGTTAGGTCTGGATGATTTCTTTTCTTCATAAATAACCATGTTTTGATATGCCATTTGCATGAAGTTTTGTAAACAAGACTGCTAGGTGATTAAAAAAAAAACACAGCAAAAGGCAATTTGGGGAATTTAATTTGAAGACTACTTTGCAAGTAATATTCCACACTTTTTTACTAGCTGTGCTCATCCATCTCTAATCAGCTTTCAAAGTCCTCATAAATCTGATGGAAGCCAGTAACTCAACAAGTGAATTGAACTGATGCTAATCTTAAACTTGGTGCTTTTACTGTACTTTCAGAAAGAGAACATATATCCTTTGGAATTTTCTTTCTTCATTTCTGCAGAAGTAGAACTTTTAAAGTACAAGAGAAAGACCTGTTGGTAGCATGTTTATTCATTTAGGGGAAAGGTCTATTCTCTGTAGGAACAAAGCCATCATTCTCATACATATTGACAGAATGCAGGCACAGACATGGCTGGAGGTGGCATTTCTGTTTCCCTCTGTCGTGTGCTCTGTACCATTGATCTGGAATGACACTGAAAATGTTTTTTGCTGTTTGCAAAAAAAAAAAAAAAAAGCCATGAGCAAGTAGGATTTCTGAAATACTTATTTGTGTTTTAGTTAGACTCTGGCAGAAAGAGCAGCTCTTCATGAATATAACAATATCTTCAATTAATTGGATTCTGAGTCCCCCTCTCTATTGGACCTCAGGAAAAAACCCCACAAAACAGCCAAAGCAGAGTCCAGCATTCCTTTTAAATTGCTTTCTCAGTTGATTAATGATGACGCAAGAGAAAAGATCATATTCAGCAAATTATTCCTAACACTATTAGTCCAGGAAAGATCCTTGATATCTTACCAGGTAAGAAGAGGGGAAGAGATCTGAACTGGATGTGGCCTTTGCAGCTTTTCGACTCTTGGAAGTGTGAAGAAGGGAACTGGTACACAGAGTCTTTCCTATGTAAATGTCCCCAGACAACTGGGGAAAGTTACACGATGGTCTAAATAGAATGCATGAGCACTGCTGGTGCCTAATAAAATACCAAACATACAAATACTATTGACACATGGCAGCATTAAATTGCAAACACATGCCACAGTAAAGGGCAAGCAGCCACTAACAAATGTAAACTATTAACTGGCTCTTCAATAAATAAAACCACAAATCATGCCAGAACTTACTGTGAGTGCTGCAGAGCATGTCAGCAACTGCTCTATTTCTGTTCAGGAAAAAAATCATGATGATGACCAAAAAAAAAAAACAAAAACAAAAGAAGACAGAAAATGCATTAAGATGAAATAATAATAGTATTAATAAAAATATTGCCTCCTCTTTAGCAAAAGGTGTAAGATCTTTGTTTTATCTGAGGGAAATATTTTTACAGGCTTCTACCTTAAGTCTGATTTTTATTCTTTTCTTGGTTCTTTTTGCATTGTCCTGCCTACATGAACGGACTTGAAGTAGGAATCAGGAGCTTTTACTCCTGCTCTAATCATAATATATATTTTCATAAAACCGTTTTACTTCAAAAAGTCTTCATCTCCTAATACAGCAACAAACTGCATGACAAAACAGTTGCTCAGCCATCACATGGACCCCAAACAGGGTCAGTAGCAAAGCAGTTCACTGAATACCAGAGTAGTTCACTCTCCAGAAGGTCCCTGTCTGCAATCTTGCTAATTATGGGGCTGGTGATGGGAACCAGAGAGTTTGTTGCTGCCATTATTGAAGTCAAAAGCACCTTCTGTTTGAGAGGAATGGTGCAAAATCTTTGGGAACAGAGTCTGTGCTGGCAGTCTTTCCACAGCACAATATCCTTGTGCTCCCAGAATCCTGGCATGGGACAAATCCAGCTCCTCTTTAGACAGGGGACTGAGGCAACTGGGAAGAAAAACTGGTGTGAAAACAAAAAACTGCGATCAAACAGCACTTCTAAACAATGTGGCTACATTTTCACACAGAGCCCAGCAGTGAGTTTAATTAAATACTACACATATTTACTTACTGGAAAACCCTGTTTCATTAACATAAACAGATAGGAGAGCATCAGTGCATGACAACCCATAGGGCACCAGGGGAAATCTGTTTTGAATATTATACATCAATCAAGTGATTCATATACATGGCATTTGCAACTGATGACTGCCTGAATGAAGTCTAGTGATTTTTACACCAGGGTACACCACTAAAAACCTCTCATTAATAGATAATCAGCTTCTACTGATCAACTCCTCGGCTGCATTCCAAAGCATCTGTTTTGCCTGTTTTGTGATTTAGAGCTGCTAACTATGATAAACGCAGTTCTGTGTTATTTCTTTACTCATTAACCTTATTATATGATTTCACCTTCAGCTCTGAAGTGTTTTTTTTAAGTTGATAAAAAACCAAATGAAAAATAGATTAGCTCACTAAATGGTCCATTATTTCAGTATGTTTGTGCTATCAATGTAAGAGCCATTCTAAGAAAATAGTGTACTTTAAAGAAAAAAAAAGTAATGAGAATAATTACTTTTTTAGCCAAATTGAATAGTTTATCACTAAACTTTTAGACTTCAAGGCATTTTGGTGAAATATTTTTCCTACTGATGTTACACAATGAGAGTAATGTGAAATTAGTATGTGAAAAATGGCTTAAAGGAATAACATTTTTTATTCAAGGCATATAAAATGTTCATAATTTGCTCTTCAGATTGATATTATAAAGGTTGCTTTAAGCCTTTTTTCCTACAGCATGGTAATATACTTCAAAATGCAGGGATTTTTTTAAACAGTGCTAACTCTGTCTGTGGCCATATGGCAGTTTCAAGCTTTGTTTTACGTTACTGCACCTGAAGATATTTATGGTCAGAACACTCATGTAACATCTACATGTTGCTTATATATTTGAGTTTGGATGTAATATAACCCAGGGCTAATCACACAGAGATCAGACCTGCCACTAATATTGTTGATGTCTTATTTTCAGGCCCTCTTAAACCTGACACATTGATAGGTGGAAAGGACAGAGAAGGCTAAACAAATAAAGCAAACGTACAATTGTGGGGGGAAAAGTCTCTCAGACCAGTTTGCTGTAGGTTTGATCTATTTCTTTGAAAATCTTAGCTGCTAAAAACCTAACCTACACCTGGTATCCAAGTTATACCACTGATGTATGTATGTGTATGACCAGACTTCATGAACGACAATTTGGGAAGGGCTCTCCCCACGTGGATGTGCCCTTCCAGCCTATGCAGTGGATTTTTTAGGTAAGGCACAGCATGCGCAGAACTGGCCCCACTGTTTAAGTCCTAAGGTCCATCTGCCATGGCCAAGCGAGCTTGGACAGTGACAGTGAAGTCCTCGGGACTGTCTACAGCACCTGGTACTAACTGGGGCTGACCCTGCTTGGTATCTGAGATCTGACGAGATCGGATGGCAGGGAGGCATTTAACTGCCAGGGGATGGTCCCTACTGAGACTCGAACTCATGACCTTGGGATTCAGAATCCAGAGAGCTCTCCATTACATCATGGGACCATCTCTATACCACTAAAGGAGGCTCTGAAAATCACTTACTTCTTCTCTGCCTACTCTTCTTTTTTTCAAGGTTGCTTTAGTTCTGTGGATTAAGCAACAACCTGAAAAATGTGATTTGCTCTACAAGATCTGAAGAGCTTAGTAGCCATCCAAGATCTCCAGGCTATGCAGATGCTGTGGTGCTGACAGTGCTCTGGTTTGCCAGTAACCCACAGCCCCTCTTCTGACCAAGCTGTGGTCCTTGGCCCACTTCTCAAGATATTGGTCCAAATGGCAGCTTGCCTCTCTGTGAGATGCCATCTCCTGAATATATTTGCCCTTGCTCTGAGGGAAAGTATCCAATCTGGGCTTCACTCCATCCTCACATAATTCTGCTCACATAGACAAGGAGAGGATATGTGGGAACTAGATCCCTCTTCAATAATACCTTCTGGAATAATAAACTGGTTCCTCACTATTTTGCAGTGTATCAGAATGTGTCTTGTGACACACCTTATTATCATGATCATCCTGAAACATTTATATTCTCAAGTTGCTGAAACTTTCCTTATTAGAATCTCACAAATTTCATTCAGTGAAACATTGCCCATACTCAGTAAAGACACCTCACTGACAGAGCAGTTCTGTAAATGGGCCAGGTTTAGCACAGGCTTTAAAAGAGAGAAATGTGGATAAATGAAAAATTTATGTAAATCCATTGCAACAGCAGACATTGAACTAATTACACAGTAGGATCACTGGCTCAGAAGTGCATCCAGAGCTGTGGGGCTTTCAGGAGATGCACCCGGCACATGACTCTTTTATCACTTATGCTTTCCATGAAAGCAGTGTGACATCAACCATTCAACTTGCTGGGTTCTCTTTATCATTAATTGTTATTGACAAGCCCATCTAAATTAAAACAGTCCTGGATTTTAATACAGCTTTATTTGTCTGTGGCTGCTCTGTACTGAGTACAAGTGTGCTGCAGCCTGGGGCTGGGCCATTGTCTTCAGCTTTCCTCAAGGTCCATGCAGGACCGTGAAAGTTTGTGTTTTCCAGCTGCTATGATCATGGTGATGCTTCTGCACTGCAGCTTCTTAGATTTTTAATGGATTTGGCCCTTGTTATTTTGAATTCCAAGGGAGAAGTCTTCTGAAAATGAAATTATCATAAGTGAGATTTATCAGTACTTGAGCAAAAAAGTTGCAGCTTATTACTTTAAACAGTAATGTGAAGGTACTGTTAAAACATCTCTTACCTATGAGTCAAGTTCAGTTACAGACCAGTCTTTAACACACCCTCTAGTAGCTCTGTCCATCATTGCAAGTTATGAGTCTAGCTTTCACAACTACTTGGGAAATATCTCCATGACAGTGAATTAATTTACAGCATTTTGCAACTGAATCTCTTCCCAGGGAGAAAATTATACTTTTTAAATTTATTTACCTAGTTATCAGTGAGAACAATAATCCATGTCAGCACGAACAGACACTTTGTATGCAAGGAAAAAAATGTAGCTACTACTCTTTGATTTTTTTCTCTTCACAGAGGGCGATATTTGTACATTTGCAATGTCACAGATTGCTTTTTGGTTCAAGCAGTGATTTATGTTTCAGATTCCGGGTAGAGAAAACTGCAAAATTTTATAACAAAGTATAACCCAAGAATGTCAAAGCAAGCTCAATTGCTTTGATCACCATTAATAAGCTAAACATCATGGACAGTTTTGCTGGCTTAACTTCATGGGAGTCCACGGAGTTAGGACAGAATGGAAACTAAACATCCCTCACCTACAGGGACATTGTATTCAGCAGGTGTTGTTGTGATTTTCTCCACCCACAGGATATTAGTAACATCGTTAACTGTAGAATTTCCAATGATGAACAGTATTTGCAAAACACAAGATAAAGTGTGTCAATAACCAGTGTAAATAGATTTTAAAGAAGACAGAATTTGGTTTTGGGAGGTCTTTTTACAGGAAAAGGTGATTTGATTTCACACCCCACCTTCCCACAAAGAAAAGTTGACTTTCTGGTATACTCCATGTTACCACATAAACTGTTTGAACCAGGGTCATATGCTCAGGAGGCAATTACTTCAGTCCAAATGCATGAACTAACTCACTGCATCAGGCTTGCAAGACACTGAATACAGATTCAAAGCACTGGAATCTTCCAAATATCATGTTGGGAATTCAATGGAAAACTTCAGAATTGCAAAGATGGTCACTGTCTTTGTCTAAGACAGCCTCACATGGACCAAAAGTTACACTAAAAGTAATTTCTACGTTCACTGTAGCATACCATAGCTAGCTTTTGAAAATGAGTGCAGGTTCTTAAATCATATACACAATTCCAATTATTTTATTTTTAATTAAATGTGAAAATAAACAAAAAATAATTATCACCTGGGAGAGAAGAAAAATAGTTTCCTTTAAAGTCTCATTCTAATAAAGTCTCATTTTGACTCTGACTATGACCAGGAAGATGGATGCTTTGTGTCCTTTCAAAAACACTGAAACAAATGCAAACACTCCATGAGAAACTCTCCAATTCATTTATGTACTGATTTTTAGAATAAGATAAAAAAGTTCTCTTAGTTTCTCAGGCATCTGATAGGCTAATTGAAATGAATACGAGCACAATTAAAGGTAACTAATTGGTCTACAACCTGATCTTTAAAGGCATGGCACGGTGGGCAGCCAGGCAGAGCAACGCAGTCAGCGTTCCAACAGTGTCAGCATTAATCAACATCCAGGCAGCTCATATCTCTGGAGGGTTTACTAGACACCTAGACACTCATTATCCCTTTCCTAAGGAAAATACCACATTCTCAGATCAATAAGAATATTTGATCGAACTATAAATACGTGAAATGGAAAAATCAGCTTCAAAGAGAGGTGTCTTCACATCAGTAGTATCTCTCCAGAAAGTCATCTTCGTTTAAGCCAGATTTCTTGGTGTGGTTCAAAATGCCACATTTTCTTTCTATTCTTATGTTTCCTGTTCATCAGACTATTGTGGCATTGATTGCAATGGTTTCTGTCACATTCTCTACCCCTATTTTGCCTATGACTATGCTTTTTTTTTTAATGGCTGCAGGAAGTAAATGGCACGCTGTCCCTCTATACTAATCCATTATTTACTGCCTTAATTTTGAAAGTATGATTTCTTTTTGTCAGATCTGGTTTAAATCACCAGTGTAGAAAAAATTTGCAACATGGTTAAGTGGAAGGCCTGTGGATAGAAGCTCTGCAGTCTTGTTTTGCACTTCTCTTCCTTTTCCTGACAATTTTAACCAGTAGTGAGAGTTTCCAGAATGGTTGAAGTGAGGATCTAGGCCTGGCCTTGGCCCCACATTGTTATGACCCACCAGTGGTAATGGTCATCACAGGAAACTTTGAAGATAAAAATAATTAAAACCCCCCACCAAAACAATACATAATGCATTCAAAGGAATATGTTTCACTGCTTAATCCATGTGTTGGGAATAAAACCCAGTCAGTATTGTTTAAGTGCCATCCAAATAAATCAGAGATCATAGCTTAATTTTTGAAGAAGAGATGAACCATTAAATAAGAGCCCATTTTGATCATTAGCTCCCCTCAACAACATTCACCACTTTGCCTTCTTTCAGGAATGTCACAAGGTACATTGATCTGACCATCCTTTACTTCACCCCCAGCGTTCCTGTGCAAGCCTCATGTCAGGAAGAAGGAATCCAGTAATAGGCATTTGTCAGTGATGGCTTTGGACTCCTCATCTGCCACTGAGTCATCAGGAGCTGAGATGCTTGAGATGAGATGCACTGAAATTAGGGCATCTATACTGACATCCAATTCAGCTGGCCAGACACAGAGGTATAAAACTATAGGATATGCTTAAGCTGCCTGCATTGGGCTGGTAGATGTGGCATGAGACCTATGGGAGACCTGTCCTCTTTGAAAGTCACAGGTGGACACTAGGCAGATCAAAACAGAAAATAGTAAGAAATACTTACTGATGGACAGCAAAATTTAAGGTTTTTTCACAATACAGCATGCAGCAGTTCAGCTAAGGGTCAATGCAGTTGCCTAATATAGCTGCCCAGAGCTCTTTGACATGTTTTTGGTTATTTCAGGAAATGTTACGGGCCTAAAAAATATCTCTTAAGTTGGCACTTGGGACACTTATATCTGTCTAGTCAGCTGGACTGAGCTCCTCCTGCATCCTGAAGCGTGTGCTGAATGCTCCATTAACCGTATTGATTAGATCATCACAATTTTTTCTCTTTGTCAGTTGTTTTTAAGTCCTTTCTACCTACCCAGTAACATTCACATTCAAGCTGAACTTTTGATCCTCTTCATATTGTTAGAGGAGGTTCATAATTAAAAACATAAAAATCTCTGCTTTTCTTTGCCATGCTCAGTCCATATATTATTGCAGTGGGAATAAAACCCAGTTAGTATTGTTTAAGTGCCACTGGTGTAAATCAAAGATTTCTTTTTAGAGAACAACTGTACAATTAAAATAGAGGCATGTGATTACTTAAAAGTGATACCTGTGTATAAAGAAGTGATTTAAGGTAAGCCTTATTGCAAATCCATTGTGCTCCTTGCCAAGTAGTTCAGACATTCCACAAAAGCTTGAAATATTGAAACATGTTACCTGCAGGAACCGCTCTTTTAAAACATCCCCACAAGCTCCCAACCCTCATTTATCAAAAGCTCGCAACTGAGAAATTGTGCTAGTGCTCATTGTAGTAAATTACCATCAAACACACACACACACAAGAAGCTGTTGGGCAGTATCAAAAGAAAGAACATTCTCCCCCAGGATCACTTTGGCACTTTTCCTTAAGAGTTAAATATTGTTGTCACTTTTACCAAAACAGTCAGTAAGTAAAGAGGAACTTGAGAGAATATTTCCTTTTAAACTACAGTCTAGTATGAAACAGGTCACTAAGTCTACTATGAAAGAGGTTATAGTTTCTTATGCAACCTTGTTCCATTGCAAATGATCGACAAATCTGTCTCCTGAACAGGTAAAGTAACAGCACACAACTCTCTCATGCACAATTTCCAAACTGACTTTTCCAGTGTGTTATATTCTCTAATAGCTCTACCTGTTGTTTTTCCTTGGGGATACACTCACTGTTGGTCTTTTTTTCTGCTGATTTTCTTCTGTCTTACTCCCACACATTCAATTCATCAAACTTCTTAGCCTCTGAACTCATATCAGCCTCTGAATTCAGGGACCCCTCTGCCATTCTCGTTATTGCTTTCATATCACTAGGTGCCACCATTCCTGGAGTAGTGACTTTTCTTACCTTTTCTTACCACTGCAGTACTCGACCTTCATATGGTTCCTTTCAGTCAGCTGCAGTGAAGGCTGAAGAAGAGTTGACAGCTTTAAATATGTCTATATTGGTCTTGTGAGCCAGGAGCCACTTGATGCAGGCACAAACTCCTCTCAATACAGCACAGTTCAGGAGTTGTATCACTAGGACAGTACGTGGGTGTCACCATACTAATCTTCCCCCTTGAACTACAACGTTAACATTCAATGTTGTATTAATTATAATCACGCAAGCAATCATAGACACATGCACAAACAACTGACATTACATCCATAAATCAGGCATAGTCACAAAAGTATTTTTCACTGATGCATAACCAAGAAACTAAAACAATTTTTTCAAGGCAGAAGGAAAGATGATGATTCATGGACCAAACCCTGAGTTTTTCACTCTATTTTAAGGCAATAATAGTCTAAAGTGAAGGAGACAGTAATTTTCAGCAGAATTTGTGAATTACTTTGGATATACTGTAACCACTACAAGCACACACTTCTGGAATAAATCAGATTTACAACAGTGTTGAAAACATTCATAATTTGAAAAGGCAGAAATAGGAGTTTGACAAAATGAGCTTATTTTTAGCCTTGACAGGTTTGGGGTTTTTTCCCATCCCAGGATATAGCCATCTAATGGTGTCCAAAAACTGATAAGGAATAGCCATCAGACAGCAGACTAGGCTGAAGCTAGAACAGATCCATGGAGTTTAGGCAAATGTAGGATTCTTCTGTCAGACCTTTCATTTGCACCTAAAAACTTGATTATTTCAGCAACAAACTACTCCATAGCACCCTTTCCCCACCTATCAACATAGAGATAAGGAAGGCATCCCTAGTTCTTGTATCTGTTTCACATACCTTCTTATCAGGCAGTGTGCTCTGTTACTGCCTGGGACTATTTCTCTCAGGCAGTAAAAACCTTCTGCAAGTAATAGAGCTTAGATCTATTTTTTCAGGTATCTAAAGTGAAGATTCCATTGGAGTTTTGCAACCTTAACGATATTCTAGTAACAAATAGTTTAGATACCATAGCCAAAATACATGGTGGTTTTGTAGCAACACAAGAAGATAGCTATGGATGAACTTCCAATGACTGGAGTACATATTTGTCATTAGAAAGATACAGAACTCCATCAACTGCAATTGAAATATGTCATCTCCCACTACGAATGGTCATTCAAGAAAGCTTAGAAGTACATAAGCATGAAAATATCAGTCATCGTAGATCCCATTTTATGAATAAAGGCAAGCTGGGAATCCCCACGGTATCCCTAAGTTGCCTTCAGGGGAAAAAGAAAGCCCATGTACATAATACTTGGTACACTAGTTCTTGAAGACAAAATGGATACCTGCAGCTGTGGTAGAGCGGTGACCACCTATTCTGGTGCTATATTAATCTTACCTCATTGAACATTTGGAAGATAAAAGCATGGAAAGATCCTATAAAAGAATCTGAAAAAGAACCACAGAACATTGCCTTGAGATCTATTGCAGCTATCAGGGGAAATGATTTTCAGCTCCATCCATTAGAAAGAGTGTTTGTAACACTCTCCTTTCTTCAGAGAGCTGAATACTAATTCAGAAATCAACTATGTGGAAAAAAATAATTATTGAGAGAATGGTGAAAGGCTCTTATGAAGCTAATGAATTAGCTCAAATTGGAAGAGAAGGTCAGTAAATTCAAGGCTTTCTGAAAGCTCACATCTTCCTCTGTTAAAATAGTAGAGACCATCTAAAACACTTTGGGCTGTCTATTATCTACAAGTTTCTGAACTGCTGGAGCAGGCAGGAAGAATATGGCATCTTCGTATATGCTTGGGATTTGTACAAGGAGATTTTGACACTTGACATTTTTCCCAAGACCATTCACTTGCTAAGGTCCCCTACGGTGTACAAAAGGGCTAGCATCATTTTTGTAGACTTAGTTAGGCACAACTGGTGATAAAAGGAGATGTAGTCCTGATTTATATCATCACTAAGAAAATAAAATTCTTTGCAAGAAACCAATAAAAATCTCACACTACTTCTTTATTTACAAAGGAAGATTCAGTGTGCTCTTGCTTTCTGGTGATTTGAACAGAGCCTGCTATTTTCCTACATTTCTCATTTTGTAATACTAATAATAAAAATTTTAAACATATTTGGGGATATTTTACACTAGAGACTATGACTCTGCTTTGAAAAAGCATGGCATGACAGAGTTCTGTGTTTTCTGTTTCTCAGTTATTTCCAGATCAAACACATTGAATTTATAAATATTGTACAACTCTCCATGCAAACTCTATTTGGAGTCTTAGAGCTCACACTAAGATCTCCATGTCCTGTGTATCTTTGCCAGTGGTAATGATTCAAGAGAACATACTGTATCCTCAACAGTAAGTCTTACCTGAAAAAGGCAAAATAGTAAAAAAATTCTTGAGCAAGTGGATTCCTGAAGGGTCAGTCATTCCACATGGCTCTACACAACAGCTTGGGTGTGTAAATACCTTTTGGCATTAACACAGTGTTGGGCAGGCAGGGCACTATGCGCACGTAGTTAAGCTGGATCCAGATTCAAGCTGACAAAGTGTTCTTTGTCCTGTGTCATGCAAAAGTGCCCACAAATTCAAGCTTATCCAGTACTCCTTCTTCATAGGTCCTCTCTGCTTTAGAGTGGAAGATAAAATAAAAGCCTAGAAAACGTGGGTAATTCTAGAGAAAAACCAAGTAGGGGAGAAAAAAGAAAAACTAGCACCAGTGGAAAGCAAAGGAGAAATGCCTTAAAAGCTTTCCTTTACAGTGGGGTTTGTCTTTAAGCAAAGCTGGCTAATATTTTAGCAGTCAGGCATTGGTCACTATTTTTGAATGCTGAAATTAATGAAACCAACCCAAAAATAATTGTATTTTAAAGTCACAGAGGCATCACAAGGGGCATAGAAGTGATCCAGAGGCAAGTACTGTGTAGGGTGGATGTAGCCAGTCTGCTCCTAAAGGAGCCCACAGCAATGCAGTCAGAAACAGCTCACATCTCCTGGCCTGGGAACCAGGATTTATTCCCATGAAGATATGCAGTTAGCAGTGTAGACGTAATATTCAGGTTACAGGGTTTACAGTCAAGTCAAGTATATTTCAGAGAGGGACCAGGCAATTTAAAGGCAGTTGTCTGATCCTGAGCATTACATGCTTTTAAGGAGATAGTCCACTGTCTGAGTGCAAAACTACAGTTTGGATGAAAGAATCATCATCAGATAAGTCTTTGCTGCTTCTGTTCATTGTGCTCTGTATGACATACCTTTTGACAAACAAAGAACGCTTTGCTTTCAAGAAATTGTTCCTGTTGCACATTGTTTCCCACTCTCAGAGGTAAAGGGCTTTTGAATGCTGGTAAGCTGAGCTGCAATTTTAGTGTGAAAGTGTCATATGATGTCATTCAGTTTTAGTTTAACAGGTGGTTAAAGTGAAAAGACACTAAAATGAGCCTAAAGCACAGCTTCTCTTTAACATCTTCAACCTATATATGCTGCACATGGATAAACAGGTTAGAGAGACCATTTGCTTTATCTGGCTTGTCTCTATGCACAGCTTGGGCTATATATTTTTACACAGCAGTTCCAGAAAGCAGGGATAAATGAGAGAAATTCTTTATAGACGTGAAAATTGAGTTGAAAGTTCGAGAATGGAAGAGAATAAAGAACATGAAGAACACACATACACACACACACACATAAATATATATATATATTTCATGTCTGGCATAGTACTAGAGTAATAAAGGAGTAAAGCAGTCAGACAGCCCAGAGACCATGTATCTTCACTGCAGTGGGTGGAAAGGAGGAGGATGATTCTAATCAATATTGAGGTAGAGCAAAATCCGTTCTTAACCTACCAGCTATTATGAGCAACCTTTTAATTTGACAAATAACTCTATACCTTCAAAGGTCATCAGAAGAAAATAATACAGCTAATGTTGAGGAATACAAGCCCGGTGAGCAGCTGAAATGTGAGCCGCAGATTGAGCCTCAGAGCGATGGGAGTCCAAGGCAAGAGGCTGTGAGCTACCGACCCTTTGCATATCAAAGGGCACAGGGACTTGTGTCCCAGACAGGTGACCAGACACTCACAGGCACAGCAGAAGCCGATGGCTCAGGAGGAAAAGCCAAGTCTGGTGTGTTTAGACTGTGAAGCTATAAAACCCCTGGGATTCCTTTGTTCGGGATCCATCCTCAGAGGCACCAGATCGAGCTGTTTCTGTGTTCCTGCGCTGTGAATAAATTGTTTTCTTTAACAAGACGTGACATTCTGTTATGGAAAATGCAGGGTCGAACTGGTGATGAAACCTGGTCTGACTGTGTGAGTGGGTATATAGGAAGTCAAGCAAGGACCTGTCAGGTCGCTGGAGCCACTTGCTGCAAAGGTGCTTCGATCTCAGCAGTGAAAGGGGTCGGTGGTGGGAGAGTGCCAGAGGCCCTCCTGAATGGTCACTTGGGGAAGTTTCCTTAACACTCAGGTTTGTGGGGTTTGGTTTTTTGCATTCAGGAGAAACTCATAAAATGCACAGAACAAGGAACCAATTACTGTCGGATGAGTTCAAGAGAAATTTGGGGGGCAGTATCCGGAGAAACTAGCAGTTAACCTCACTAACCTTTGACAGTCCTAGAGCTAATGACATTACACAGTCTACTTCATATTTTTGTATTGATCAGTTTCTATTTCACAGGTGAATTCATACAAACACTGGAAAAATGCAGCATTTAGAACAAACTACATAGGAAATATTTTCTCAGTTTCTTCCTTTCTCAGGTAGTTGCAGGCAGCTGCTGACACAAATATTGCATCAGTACATACTGAAGTTTGAGAAACAGAAAATATTCCCCTTTAACATGCAAGTGATGTGATCAGTACAATAAAGAACATGGTCTTTTTCACACTTGTCATGTCCCCAGGGTGTTATCACAACTACTGAAACTCACAGAAAAATAAATAAAACCTAAGGTTCTTTAATCTTGAGGGGCATTGAAATTCCAGAGGAATAATAAATACAGAAGAGCTGTTCCTAGAGAAGCTTAGGGATTTATCTACGCAACTTCCATTAATATATATTTGATGGAAGTTGAGCAAGTAAATCTCTGTGCGCTGTGGTGAACATTTACAACAGGGTGCTGAAGCAAACATTTTTGTTTGAATAAGTTTTGCTCCTCCAACTGCTTAATACTATGTGTTTTCCCATGCCTTTCCAAGGCCAGTAGGGTCCCCAGTGTCTTCATCTCAAAGAGTCCCAATAGAACCATGAGAGTAACTTCACTGATACAATGCTGTCCACTCTGAAGTGGTGAGCAACAACTTTTTTCTGTGTCTCACAGAGAAATTTTAGTCAAGCTGAGAGGGGCAGTTCAGACTTTTAGTAGCCACCATGGTGCTGTGATCCTTGTGGAATTAATAGATAACTAAATTAGACAGAGATGAAACCTCAAACAAATGAAAAGTGCTCAGCTCAGTTTTTCAAGGACTTGAATTCAACCTTAGCAAGGCAAAATGTCCAGGCAGCATGAATCACTGTGACTCTATTGAAGCAATTATGCTGATCTCTATTAGTTTCAACAGAGCAGGAAGAAAGTGTTAGAAAACATTGCTGCACTTAAATATGTGGCACCACGTGTAAAGAGGGAACAAATCAAAAGCCAAAATCAGATACCCACACAGACCTTCCCAAAGTCTGAGAATGCTCTGAGCACAGCTCACATCATCCATCTCTGCTATTACACACATACAACATAAAGAACATAAAGTTTGTCTAGTCAGAATGACAGTCTCTATGACTTCAAGGAAATAAGCTTTTGAATTATCTGGGAAAGCCTCTGTACAGTGGCATTAAACTTAAATTTATGGATATGCCACTTAAAATCTGAATGCAGCAAGCTCATTTTTTAAAACAGCAAAGGGGAGAAGATAATTTCTTTGCATAATTAAACAGCCAGCAGTGTCATTAAGCAAACTTATTTCCTTTGCTGCTTTGTGATAAGTTGTCCATCTTCCCTCCATTTTAGTGCTTGGACTCCGAATACAAGCTTCTAAGGTTCATAAATAAATGAATAAAGTAAATTTTCCAGGACCATATGCTTGCATTTTTTCAGACATACAAATGTCTGCAGTTATTTTTTTCATATCAGAAGGGGAAAAAAAGAAATCCATGTGCTCCTATCTATCAATTCAGTTTCTGTTAGAAGACAGTATCCCATGTTTCAGAAGGCAAAAGGCATCCCAGACTTGGCAGATGGTTTTTAACATACCCGCAACCTCTGGTGTCCCCTAATCTTGAATAGCGTTTGATTGGCTCAAATGCAAGAGGGAAAAACAAAGCTAAATATGTTCCAAAATGTTAGCTTTTACAACTGCATATCACTGTATTTTATTATCCCTATATAGTTTCAATCCTTATTGTGACCTATCCATGTATTTCTGGCCTTCATGCCATGGTGAAGCTGTGAGTTTCACCATAAATAACAAGCTACATGAAGAGATATGCTCTTTATGCAGTTTTCAATTTATCATCTCATTGTGTCATTGAATGTGTCCTTGATATAGGCTTGGCAGAAAAGGAAAAAGGAAACTCCCAACCTTTGTCTTTTTCACTGTAACTACATAAAGAAGCAAGCCAGTATTAAAAAAAAAAAAAAGGGGGGAAAGGGGGGAGGGGGGAACTTTCAAAAATATACTGTGGTTTATGTGGAAATATTAACATGCAAGGAGCAGAGATTTGGTGAAAACAGCAGCGGGCTAGATTGTGAAATCACTTCCTCATCCAAGTAAAATAGCTTTACTGATATCAGAACAAATAAAGCAACACTCTCTTGTCCAGGAAAAGTAGCAACGTCTGCAAGGCTCCAACCAGTCACAGATGAACAAAATTCCACTTAAAATTCTACTGTGATTCATCTAAAACTTCTGCAATGCCACAGTTTTGTTCAAAGTTAAGATAAATCTGTAATTTTAAAGAAAGTTTTCAAAGTAGCATGTACCAAAGAAATAACACAAAAAAGTCATCATCAGATGACAATTATCTTCAGATGATGGATGAGGAAAGCTAAAGCAAATGGACTCAGCAACTTCAGTTATTGATCAGGGTTATAATACCATCTTCCCAACCTGAGATACTGCCAATAAATTTTGTAATAAGGAAAACACAGAAAGAGCCAGAAGAAAAAGTATTTGTTTCATCTTAAAAAAAAAAAGTGAACCACACATGTAGAAAAAAATAAACACCTTCAGTTCAAGACTTTGGAAAGCTCTATTTTAAACTTAATAAATTAAATAAGAAGTGCTAAATAAGTTGTTGCCATAACCCTCAATTGGTAGGGCCAAATTCTGGCAATGAAAGGTAAATTTTAACTCTAAAAATGAGCCTTCTTGAGTAAAAATGAATTTGGAAAAAAAAATAAGACATAATGTTCCAATCTCATGGCAGCAGAGCCAAGCTGAAGACTCTGATGTGAATAAACCACAGACATTTGAAAAAATGTGGTGAAGAAAATAATTGTTTCTTTTATTTTAAAGTTTCCCCATTTTCAAAACCATTTGTGACACCTCTCGTGTTTTCTGGAGTTTCAGAACATGAGGATTGGCAATGTCCTCTCTCTCTGGATCCCCAAACCTCTTGGATGAAGAGTGAGCATGTGAGCCTTTGGTGGCAAGAAGTACAGCACAGGGCAAACAACAAGCTTGTTTTCCATGACCAAGCAAGAAACAGAAAAATTGGTAGCAGCAACTTGTACTCCTCCAGTATGCAAAGGAAGGTCAGCAAAGTAAATAAAGTCATGTGACATTTGCATGCAGATGCTTCTAACTTGCAGTTAGGATTTGAACCAGCTTGTTTAATCCTGAGCCAAGGAGTTCTTACCACAGACACCTCAGTACAGATGCACTGTAAAACTGCACAAAAAAAGAAACTCCAACATCAGAGTCTTGCTTTCCATTTCCCAACAGTTCTTGTGGCCATCCTTCTTAACTGTAATTCATAGAAAGATAAAGTAAGTACAAATTACTAAATTTCTGCTGCTACTTTCAAAGAATTATGTAAAAACAATACCATTCTAATTTTTACACCTCCAGAAAGGTATTTAAGGTTGCTCCTATATCTGTAGAGATGAGAACACGATTTTGAGGCTGTTCTCTACTTTCAAGCCGTACTTTTAACGCTACTGTAGCTACGAGAGACAAAAAGAAGACTGTTTAATTCTTGTTCATTGAGCACTGATTTGCTCACTAATGTTCTACCAGATTCAGTTGAGCTTATCTGCAGAAATAAAAACAGCTGGGCCAGTATCACTGAACTCATACTTTGTCGTTCAGAGCTCAGAACTGAGAACTGACCGTGATTATGGCACTGCACTTGGAGTTTTTCACCTGAAATGAAGAAAATAACTTTAGGGGGGCAAATGATCCTGTACTGCTGCATTTGTAAACCAAATTCAGTTGATTCTGGAAGTCACTGATTTCTCAGCACAATCCTGTAAAGGAGGATTCTTTCAAATCATCATATTTATATCTGCTACATTAGGATATTTTACAATTCAGTCAAGAATATTTCTTTCTTTACTAGCATTCATTCTATTTGGCACTGAAAAATTAATTTTTCTTGATATGAAAAACCTCTTGGAAGTAGCTTGTGACCTCGGTTTTCATGTACCAGTTCCACTGACACTAATTAGAAATTATAGTCTGTGTCCCAGAAGATTCTAATTAGCCCAGTGAGGACTTTGCTTTTGCTGAGTTCATATGAAAAGTTTCCAGAACAGAGCCCAAAACCCCAAAATGTCCTATTAAAGACCATATTAGAGGTCACAATCAACTGCAAAACACAGTTCAAGTGTTTTAACTCTTCTATTCCTTTTGCTAAGCCTTACAATGCATCTGGACCATCCCCTTTTCACATTCAACTTTTGCAGTCAGGTCCATGCAGCTTTCGTGTGGCTTTGGCAGAGCACCACAGTAACAGGCAACTTGAGATCTCTTTCATCTTGATGATAAGGGACCAAAAGGAAAAGGCTTGGTGAAATAGGCTCTGTAAGAAACAACATCTACTTCTACAACATGATTTGCAGTGGTAACATCTTCAGCATGTGAGGTCAGGTCAGTGCTAAGACTTCCTACAGGTCCTGTCTTTCAGGAAAGATGCCCTTGTTTAAGTGTGTTACTTCATTATCCCTGGTTATTTGCTTGAAAACCTCAGCAACCTTTTCCTGTATTTGCATTGAGCTGTATCTTTAAATTGATAAAAAAAATGTTCATTTTTTCATAAAGAGGTGATAATCTTTCCAGCATTAGGAAGTATAAAGTAAGAGCTGTATAAATTGCAGCTGGCCAAGGTCAGTATTAACTTAAGTATTGGAGCTGATTGTTGGCACTCACGCTTATCCACAAAAAAAAAAAAAGGAGTGGTTCTGGGGTCTTTTAGAGTTTCTGTATAAATCCATCCTTCCATTCCTTAAAAGCAAAGAGCCAGGACTACATTTGTAGTGAGTCTCTAAATACATTTACTCAGCTTGACAATTCCTCTGTTCATATTACCACTGCTGAAATTTGAGGGCAAGGGAAGAGGAAAACGGTGACAAGTTTATCTTGCCAATTTTAAAAGAAAATTTCTCTCCATTTTGCAGCCAGCTCCAATTTGACATTCCAGGAAGCTCAGTCCAGATGAAAGTCAAGACAAATTCCCCTTTTGTCTCTGTATGAGCTTAGCTGAAGCCTCTCTGGGTAACTCTCCCTGCAGACAGGCAGCTCAACCAGTGAACCTGTGAACCTCACCTGTCTGCTGGTTGAGCTTCATAAAAATATGAAAAATAAATAAGGGAAACTTTTAGAGATTAGTCAGTCACTGATTATTTGGTATTTTGGGATAGAATTGTTTGAAAAAATGAATTTCTATTTTACATATTTTGACAGCATTTTTTCATAAGTGTAAATCACAAAATAGAGAAGCATATTTTTCATTATAAAGACATCTGGAAGGACAGTTCATGACCAGCCTTTTGACAACAATTTTTCATCTCCCATCTTCTATTTTGCTGCCAATATCTCTTCTAGCATTCTCTTTTTCACATTCCCAAGCATAAATGTGGAGATAGATTGTAACTCATACACTTGCACACCTAGATTTCAGAAATGTTAGCAATATTCAAAATTAAAAATCAAATTTTAATACATTATTTTCTCATTGCTTGCACTTTTTTTTTACTCAAAGTAGTTTGACATATTACCATGAAAGACTGCAATATTTTTAAAAACCCACTAGTATCAGAATTTCTAACATATTCTGTGAAAGGAATAGAGAAAATTCTCTGAAAATTCTTTTTTTTTTCAGAAAGATAACACAGCTGTCAAAATTATGGTAACTGTGCATTTGTTCTTGTACTTTTGACCTTAAAATATAAAAATTGATATTCTATTGTGGCCTTTTCTGAAGAAAGAAACCTTCTTGCCTTCATTTTTGACAGAAATCTTCCCATAGAAGAGAAATAGGATTTATTCTAGCTAGATGAAGAGATTTGACACCCATGTCAAACATTATTATAACCTATATGCTTCAAACATAGACTGGAAGATAAATACTGCACAGATTCAAACCAAGCATTACAAACACAAAATGTTTCTCAGCCCACATACTACTTCTTATATGTTCTCAGTGATTCAGTAATGAACAAAAAGCTGAGACAGCATTTGAAGCACCTCAGTGATGCACAAAGTGCACAAAACGAAAATTAATATATTTACAGGCTGAAATTTGCTGCAGCCATATGAACCTTTCATAATCAGGTTCTGCATGAGGGGAGAGGATGCTTGCAGAAGTGAAACAAATTCAGAAGCCAGACTGCAGATCTGCTTACTCTCTTGCGCTCTGCCTCAGCATGCAGCAACCACATTTCCATATTAGTTTTTTAAAGCCCTGATATTACTGGATCCTTACAAATATAAATCCATGGCTTCATGTGCCCTTGCCTTACTCTAGCAAGAAGTTTAAGGAGGAGACCCCTCTTCTTGGTGTTCTTGAGGTATTTAGCTGTTTCAATGTTTTTCTGACCTCTTTTCTGCAGAAGGATAACAAAGAGGTACAAAGTTTTGGGCCAGCCCCCTGACACCAGTAAAGGTTTTCCCACACTTAGTCTCCACTGCAGGTTTCTTGTGGTTTCCACTCTCTGGAGCAGCACTTCCCAAAGAGAGCTGCTCCACTGACAAAAGTACAAAATGAGGGCTATTTTGAGGGGCCACCAGGAGTGCTTGGCTAAAATTTTATTGAGCAGGATTCAGAACATGGCAGGACACCTGTGCCCAGCAAAGAGTCCCATCAGCCCTGAAGAATGACACAGCTCTATAGAACTTGGTATGCTGTGAACATCTGAGCCTTTGTTCAGCCTCAGGCAGTGTATGCTGCTGCAGAGCTTTACCTGGGAGTCCCAAGTAAGAGAATGTTTAATAGAACATTTTGGGCTCAACAGAGCAGAGCAAGAAGGTGAATGTTTAAAATTAATTTTCTTTTTCCCCATTACGTCAGAGTTTGCAATATGCTTTTCCCTTCTTCTCTGGATGTGTGTGTGTATGCAGCTCTTACCCTGCTCCCAAAGTACATAAGCACATACTTGCTTCAGTATCCCACCTACATAAGCAAAGCATCAGTCCTTCATGGATGTGTTACAACGATAAAGTCAGGACTGTTCAAGAGCTTGTCAGCCCTGTTAATGCAAGCACTGTGAAGGAGGCTGTGTGATATGGCAAACAGAGCTTTTGGAGTACTAGGAACTAAGCAATATTCCAGCTTTTCCATGAAGCCATGCTTCAGTTTCCCCACCTGTAAAAATGTGTATAATCACACTGCCCCCTGCTCAAGACTGCTATGATGCAACTCTCTGTACAGAAAGAATGAGATATTATAAAGAGTAGATGCACAGTTCCTGCTCCTTTCCCCCTGTATTTATACTGAGGAAAGCAGGAATTCTGTTCAAATTTTTCAAAAGAGTGGACGCTTACAGGCCAGGTGCTGATAAAAGATGGCCTGCTGGCTTAGCAAAACCAGAGGAGCAAAATGAAAAATCTGCTCATCTCGTTTCCTGAGAACAAACACACAAAATGAATGTCATGCATTTCAATAACAATTGGTGTCCATGTAGTTCAGAGAAAAACTTTTGGTCCAAGGAGACAACAGATTTTATTATACAAATTAGGAATAGCAATTGCCTGCCAAGACAAAGGAGCACTGATCAGAACATGACACACTAAGAAGGAAGAAAGGAACTCTGATGTAACCTGCAGAATAATAAAATTATTTCTGGTCAGCTTTTTTGTTGGGGAGTTAAGCTAAAATCCTCTCTGCCTGCATGGCGCTAGGAGTAAATGTGGTGAGATCCTCCATCAGCTCTGCAGTGATGGTGCTTGGGAAGCCATGCCCACCTGCCCAGGGAAGGAGTGGGCATCAGTCCTCAGCCCATGCTCCCCAAAACTGCCCTGGTCCCATTTTTATGGGATATCTCTAAATCTTCAATAAAAGCTGCTTGCTGTCCAATATATCAATTTTCTGTAAGTGTTATCAGTACTGGAGAAAGAAAAAGTCAGATTATCTGCTGGCAGGTGACTAGCAGCAGGAGAAGCTGCCATGCGTTGGGTCTTGGCTCCAGAGAAAAGAAACCAGTTGGGAATGAGGTCAGCAGAGAGGAAACTTGCTAAATCTCCTATCTTGCTAAATCCTTCAACTTGCTAAATTCAAATTGAATTATTCTCTCTCTAATGAGTGCCTCATCCTATGTGCTAGACTGCGAAGGGCAATTCCTTAAAGGAACTGGAATGAATGGGAGATAAGAAGCACAGGATCTGCTTGTGATGGCATGGGAAAATATTGGGGGAGCTGGAAGAGGGTCTGTCCCATTGCAGCATCCTGGGATATTTAAATCTGTTGAGTTACCCCATCCCTGTACTGACTTGTACCTGAATCAGCAGCACCTGAAAACAAAAAAGGGCTTAGTGAGTATATTTGGCCCAAATACCTCCATCAGCTCCTCCCTGCTCCCCATGTACCTGGACAAAAAAACCCTATTCACTCTGAGTCCTTGCTGACATATGCTTTTACAGGTCTTAACACTCAGCACCGCGCCAGACCAAAGAGAGGTAAAAGGTGGCTACAATTCTACTTTGCCTCACTCCACAGCAAATCTAAAGTAGAGGTATTTGCTTAGTTCAGTTCAAATAATGCACATTTTTTTACATCAAAATATAACCACCTCTATTTTGAATAATATGGAGTGTTCATTAGGCCAGTCTGACTTTCAGGTGTTTGCTCTGCTACCTTTTTCAACCCTGATCCATCGAGACCAGATGTGAATGGTGTTTGGGGGTTCACCTCCCCAGCATAGATGAGTCCTTTTTTGTGATGTATTGTATCCTGTCTGACACCTGAGAAAGGAGCCCAACCACACTCCACCTCGGCTCCTGTCAGAGCATGCCAGTTCCTGCATGGGTAAGTATATAGTAACTGAATACAGGCAATAGTGTCACCGTAGCATGCACTTCTACTTTTAAAGGCAAGAAAATTTTCCTCTCAATTCTTTGCAGGAAGAAGGTGGGGAGGAAGACAGGGTGCTAATGAGCCAGCATGAAAACCATTTCTCCCTGACATATATAGAAAAATGTTACTTTTAAAATACAACATGGTTTAGCCATCTTGCAGCCTTTGCCTGAAAACTAAATGCCGCTTCTCTCATGGTCATACAGGTATGCCATTTTTCCTCCTCCCTAACAGGCTTGATGTCTTAAGAAAATCTAGCCCACCATTTTGGTGTGTTGCCGTAAGTCTGTAAGAAAGACTCCGAGCCAAGTTTTGTAGGAGATAAGATAAGGGGTAGTTACATTAATGAGCAACCTTGCTCATCCAGGAATACATCGCTGCGCACTCAAGCAAGCTTTGATTTCTATAGCTTTTATAATATATTCTATCCAATCACTACAGTCCACATGTCCAGTTCCACCTCTGTCCCCTCCTAGTTCCCACCCCCTGTTGAATTGAGTCTGGGGTTGCCAGGACCCTCCATCTTCCTCTTCCTCCTCTTCTTCAGCACATACAGGTCTTTTGGACGCTCTTCAGGGCCCCGGGTCACTCTGCTCTGTGTTTATGTTCTCTCCGATAGCTTCTAATCTGGTACCTTGAGAATGAGACTAAATAATTGGCAGATTTTAGAGGCCTGTTCTGGAGCAGGGGTAGAGATAGAAGGACCTTATACTATAAGCTGCTAAATATTAACCCACTACAATCTACAGTGCTACATCTACTGTGTTTCTAAAATCTACAAAATGTGAAAAATCAAAAAATCAGAAACCTCTTTGGCATCAGCTGAAACACATTTGGAAGGAATTTCCTTCTGTTTCCTAAAACTGAGCAACAGAGCCTCTAAAATGCTTATAGAGAGCACCTTTTCCTGGGGCTGCAGGGAATGAGTCATGCTAGACAGAAGCCAGATCAAATACAGCAAGTAATCACTGAGCTGGCACTGGCTGGCCTAAGAAAATAGCATTCCACTTGTCAGTCTCACTGTACCTACCTGCAGCAATAATTTTCAGGGTGGTATTCAGCAAGGGTATAGACTGTCCTGCGCTAAGTCGTACAAATTAGAGGGAAATAGATTGCTGTACTTTGTGAGAGGCCATTCTAGACTTGCTCCTGCACAGCACAAAGTGCTCTGGCTCAAGGCTGTGCTGTGGCTTAAGCTCCAAGTGTTCCACTGGTCTCAGTGGGTACCACTGGGAGTCAATGTCTAGGAATGTTGGGCCTCAAGGACTCATTTTTTAAATACCATTTTAAAAGGCATTTAGGCACCTAACTATATTCTGCACTTAATTACTGTATAAATCACATCTGTGCAGTAACCCCAGAGTGCTGGGATAAGAAAGAAGATCCCACAGCTCCAAAACAGAGAAAAGTCTTTAACTTCTGCGTTTTGCTTGCAGTTGCTGGAAGGGATGAGACATGCACTCTCCTAAATGGTATTCCCTTGGTGTCCAGCTCTGCCATCCACACATAATGGGTCACAGCAAGGTTTAGGGAAGCAACTTAATGACTCTGCTCCAATGTCCTCAGCTGTAAAAAGAGGTTGTTCCAAGGTTCTGCTGGTCCATTAGAAGTGTGTGCAGCTCTGAATGCAGAAAGTGATGATGAAAAGCATAACCACATAGGCTGAAGTTTGGTTTTCATTATTTCTGTATTTGTAACAGAATTCATTTTTGTATTTTATTTTGCCAATTCTGCTCATAACAAACCTGCTGGCCAATAATGGCTAAACTACTTGGGGAGAAGAGGATAAAATGTGAATGAAGTCATGTGTGCTTTGTTCTCAACAACTGAAGGATCAATATAACTCAAAAAAGACCTCCACAAAGCAATGAAATCCATTTTCCCAACCTCCTCTGTTAGCTATGTTGAAGCATGGCAATTTTCTGTTTTAGTCAATACTTATGGAACTTTCATGTGTTTTGGTTCATATTTATCATCTGAAGTAGAGAAAGAATATAAATACAAAAATAATTTTGTTCTAATAAAAATAATCCAGAAATAATTATTTTTTCTTTTAAATTACCTGTATCAAAGTTACCTCAAGGTCCATTGCAAAGGTGTAGTAATTATTAGCTTAATTATTAACATCTCTCAGCAGCTAATTAGTTGGGCACTAAATGAAAAACATTTTTGCCTGAGGTCTAGAGACACTAAACCAGAAGATTATTTTATTATTTCAGGTTAAATATTCAAGGTGGGAGAATTTCTGCCTCTGAGAATTGAGATATTTCATCACTTAAGATTAAATTATAAAAGGCAAAGAAACATCAAACAAAAATGATGAAAATCAGCACACCCTAACTTTAGGCACTGCTAAAAGATGGATGTATCACCTTTCCCTCTCGACAATGGCGCTTGTTGATTTTCCACCTAGAGGTCCCACCAGCACGACCTGTTGTGTCACAGTCTGAATGGACAGACCATCCCTAGAGGGAGCAAATCATCCAAATTTCTAATCATTACACTTTCATCTATGACATACTGAATGATATGACTCCCTCTGGAGCAGAAGACACAGTATCCTATCACATGGAACTGATGGGGATTCATCTCTAGCCATCAGCAGAGATGAGATGTACAGGGCTGTGGTGGAGCAGCCTGTGGGGTTTGTGGACTGCTTTGTCCTAGGTAGGAAGGCCATCGAATAGCAGACAGCCTATGTCATGTGTAAAAGAGACCATGAATAACAACTCAGACCAGCCAAGCCCTCTGGACAGCGAGGGACAGTGCCCATACTTCCAGGTCCCACCTCACCCTCCTCATCAGTGGTGCCTCTCCCACTCTAGGACCCAAATGCCAGACACTTCCCACCTGTATCTGTCTGGCACCTTGAGCCATGTCCCGTACGAGGGTTCACAGCTGCAGTGAATCAAGACTGTCACCCACCTTCCCCATTGCCATAGGGCCAGTGAAACAGCCACAACCCGCACAAATCCTGAAGTCCCAGCTCATCCCTGCCTCACTCTTTGGAAAATACAGTATGAGAATGTTTGCTCACTGGTTCTGGAAGAAGAACCCTATCATGATCACAGGCATAGCCTTGGGAAAAGCAAAGAGACATAAAGCTTTTATCATGCAAAAACCTCTTTCTAAAGGAAATTCAGCTGTTTACCCACAGCCCTGGTATTCTCATTTTGTTATAATGAGGAAAGGTCATGTTATTTAATTCTTGTTTTACATACACACCTCAGCAGCCCAGAACAGCTCTGCCTCACTGCTGCAGCAGCCAGCCTTGCAGGGTGGTGGCAGTCCTGCAATAGCAGGGGACATCACAGGGCAAGACTGGGCCATGTAGCCTCATCCATCCCTATCACAGGCACCAGTCACAGTCATTTGTCTCAGAAACGTATCTAGCACTATCCCTCAAACCTGACAGCACAGCCACTGCTCTGTGCCCACTCTGCGGGCAGCTGACTGAGAACCTTCTCATGTTTATCTGGCACAAAAGCCTTTTCCAGGCTGCTGTTTTCTGTGTTGTGCTATGGAAGATAACAGCTTCATACAAAAATAAACAGGCTTGCAAACTCTTCCTGGCTGCTAACATCATACTGGTTTAATATACCTGGGGTTTGATGCAATGCAGCTTTTTAGCAAATGCACACACACTGCTCACACCTTCCCCTGATACAAAAAGCTAAACTGATTTTCTTCTTTTTAACAGCTCAAAATAACCAAGTTAAAAAATGAACCTCTAATAAAAAACTAAACTATCAAAATATTTAATTGAAATACATCAAGAAATAACTTCCTTACCAGCTGTCACTAATGGAAATGAGTCAAAAACTACAAATGGGCTTAAGGAAAGAATATGATCATTTTATAAAATAACACATGTACTAAGGTAATAAGACCAGCATGCAGCACAAATTGAAGCAACCAGGGAGCATTCCCCCCATTCTCCTTCCCAGTCTTGAATGTGGACAGACACAAGTTTTTGAGGCTAAGGAATGAGAAAGCAAGAGGATTTGAATAGCAGCCCACAATCCCCCCTGCCCTCCTGCAGTCCTGACACACCCCATTCCCACTCGCAGCAACCTGCTCAAGCTCCCAGGATAGCTCCTGCATACTAGTTGCGAAAGCTGCACTGGGAGAATGGGAGGCAGGAGCGGCTTAGCTGCAGTTTGGTTTGTGGCTGCCCATAGTGGGACAAGGTGGGTGGTTTGTTAAGGGGATGTTTCCCCTTCCTATGAGGCTCTGACCATGTATCAGGGTCTCAGGACTTGAAAAGCCATTAGTTCACCATGGTGAAATGCTTACCCTGCGGATGATTAATCACAGTGATTGAAGCAAAGGAGTAGACAAATGTCCACACTAAAAATTAATATGAAGTAGGGAGTTTGTACACAGAACAGATCTCTGGCCTGTTTAAATCCCAAGAGTTGGGCTTCCTGTTCAAAACAGTCCTGCAATCTGATCCCCACGGTGAGTCTCAGCCTCTTTGGTCTAATTATTGCCCATTCAAACTGAAAATACTGACTGAGTACTCTGGATATTCAGTTTCATTTACAATATGATAATGCTTTATCCACAGAGATCAGCTATCCTGTTTCCAAGTGTCTCTCACAGAATTACAATAGTATACAAACAGGTCTATGCAAGACTGAAGTTGTTCTGAGTTTATAATTTTAAATCAAAGCAGGATCAGTCTCTTAGTTCTCAAAGAGTCAAAATACAATTATGATCAGATATAACAAATGTCCAGATAAAATTCTGAATAAAGCTTATGCTATTAGTTTGTTGAATAATGTTCCTTTATGACCTTATAAATAAAGGTCATAATAAAAAACCTGTTAAGCTCACCTATAACAAAACATTAAAATAAAATGGTGTGGCTTCCAATATATAGCTTTTACTGACAACATTTGAGCATTTTTCCCATATTGCTTCAAACGAGAAAAAATGTACATCTTAAGTGGAAGGAAAGATTACTTTTTAATTGGATTTATGACAGGTAAGGGAGACTCTCCATCATATGTATAACAAGTTTAGGGAGCATAATTTACATCTGAAATGCTTCAGGATTCTTTGTGATCTAACAGTGGTGGCCAAATCCAACTATATGAAGAGATAAATTGCATGCAGCTTACAAGTATTATGACCATAATTGGGTGTTTGGATTCCTTCTGAGCCATGTGTATTTTAGCAAGGCCACCTGGACATTGCCAAACTGGTTCTGAACAGAGAAATACATAGTGGTAAAGCAAAGACATATAAGTAGTAACTTATCTCCTGTCCAAAGCTGCATGTCAAGACTCGCTCGTTTGCTGCACACCTGTTTCAGAGTATACGGTGTAAGAATTAGCCAGGCTGCATCTGTGCACCCAGAAAAACAAGGGTTAGTAGGTTAGGTGTGGGAACCACAGCTGAGAGAGGTGTGGTGTGGAGAAGTAGGGATAGTGACCCTAGGGTTTTGCTTTGGGAGCAGAAGGAAGGGCTGTGGACAGTGTTATCTGAGAGCTAGGGAGGAGGAGAACGGAGTGCACGAAGCCAACATTGTGCAGATTTCTCACACATCTGGTGCCTTTCAATCACATGCACATTTTTGCAAGTAGCAAGATAAGGCAATAACACTTGACCATCCCTAAAGCCCCAGAGGATTAGCAGTGAAAGAGGAATTTAATCTACCAACTGGTCTAAGCAACATTTCAGTTTATGCCATTTGGAAAGCTCTTAATGCTTTTGGCAGCCCCACAGTGGTGAGAGGCCCCCAGTGCATTTTCCAGATGGGGAGTGTCTCTGATATACCAGAGGGATTAACTTTGGCTTTAAAGACCTTCCAAGCTAATGGACAGGAAGGTCATGCAGCAGAGCAGTGCCTGGCATGACACCATTTTGATTGACCCTAGAGCAGTCCTTGCTTGACCGTGCACTTTTCTCATGAATAGTCACATCTGTGCTTGACCAGGAGTTCTCTTTATTAATTTGAACAACATTAGTCTCCACCATTCACACAGGCTTATGAAGAGAAGAATTCTTAGAAGCATTAAATCTCAATCATCTTCTTTATCTAGAGATAATGGACAATGGTGAAGCTTTGTTAGTTAAATATCTTTGATCTTTCTTGTAACATCTGCCTTCTATTTCATAAGCCTTTGGTTTGCAAGCAGATAGACAAGCAACTGCATGTATATGTGTAATATATGGACATTCATACATATACATACATGCACTCACAAAAGCTCCTTTGTCTTTCAGTGTCTAATAGAAAAGAAAAAGCACCTGACTACTATGTCTATCACACTGATTATCTTGTCCCAAAGGCAAAATCAATGAGGAAACACTTCATTGCTGTTATTGGTCATCGAGCCACCAAATCTGCATACACACAGCCTGGCACTCTTTCCCACTAAGTACAAAGCAGGAGTGAGGAGCTACTAAGCAAAACTTGCTGTTCTCAGGGGTCCTGTGGGGCCATTTCACCCCCTAGACCAGAGCTCCTACAGCAGTCTTGGTTTACTTTGCCTGTTACTGTGTGACAGTGTACTGAGCAACTGCAGAGGAAAGATTGTAAGACATCTATCGAGTGGATTGAAAAACTATCTTGATCTCCAGGTGAATGAGGGGATTTCTGCTTGGATCATAGCTTACTCCCATTTTTTTCTGACCTTAATCTATAGGAGTCAGTGTAAACAGGGAATTTTCAGCAAAGCAATTTGAATTCTCTCACAAAGTGACAGGGGAAAGGAGAAGCATTAAGTTTGTTTCTCCTGACTTAAGGTCTAAAGGCGTTCTAACTGAAGTTAATAACTATTCCACTTATTTCAGGAGCAGAAACATCCTTGTGCATTTACATCACTAAAAAACCTAAAGTGACTCAATTATCAAGTATATTCCTACCATGTAGACCATCCTAGCAGCACAACAGAGTCTGTCAGGTGGATAGAAGTGTAATTTATTCTGTTTGCATACACATGTGACTCCTCCTTTGTAACGTTTAATGGAGAAAGAAACCAAAAGCATCCAAAAAATCAGTTTCCTCTTTGGATACTTGGGAGTTGGGAGAGAATAAAAAGGATGACCAAGTAAACTCCTCAGCCAAGATTTTAATAAATATTGCAAAAATTAATTAGAAATTCTAAGCACTTGTACAAGAAAAAAGTTGCTCCCACTCGATTAAACATACATTACTACTGGAGGAGTCTGAGGGGTCTTCCTGTTACAGCACTGGAACTCAATGTTTGATCTTCCTACCTGAATTTAAACTCACTTGCTGACAATTCCTTGCCTTTTCAGTTTATAAATGTCTCTTGCTCTCCTTTTCTAAGAAAAGGTCAGTGCTTTTCACTTAAGCACTGTCATGAAGAAATCAAACCTCATTTTTTCAGCTTGTGTAGCTGAGCAATTGAAAGGTACAACCTCCATTTACCTCACTTCCATATTTTGAATACAAGGAAAAAAATATGAATGCAGATAATCACAGGCAATGAAGAGCAATTTCTGATAGTCTGTCTCCAGGACTATTCCCTACAGCATATTTTCCAACTATTTTTTCTGATTATTTTAAATTACTCATTTAATAAGCTAACTGCTCCTTCTTATCCTAGGGGAGACTATTATGCAGTGCAAGATGTTTGCGTTATGAGGGTCTCTCTGTTTAACTTATCCCATTATTCCTAGTTATATGTTCTAATATCAATCTATCTGACTATCTTCTCACCACCCTGAAGCCTGTTTCTTCATGTTTCTATCAATAAAATAAAATAAAATGATTTTGAACCAAACAAAGAACTTTAATTGTTATTAGCTTCCTCTCCTCTCTAGCTATTCCATCCAGGAGGTGTTTTTTAATGTCATGTACAGTACCAGCTTATTCTCATGATAAAAATGTGACTTTTTTAAATATATGAAGAAAATATTGTTTTCAAAATCAATGTCAGTTTGATATATCATGCTGCTTTCTGGTTATCAGGTGGCTCCCTCTCTTTAAAAAGCAACACAGCTTTTCTCCAGTCATGAAATTAGTAAACTTTGCATCAATAAGTAATACTCAAATTGAGCAATGATTTTGAAAGAGAGAGAGCTGCTTCAGTTAAGCTTTACAGCTCTGGTTTGTAGGCAGAAGCCAGGACTGAACAGAAACATTTTTAGTTTTGATGCAATGACCTTTTGGAGCATTGGTCCCATGGAAAATTTGAAATGAGACAAAATATTAGAGTACAGTTTAGGGTTAGTTGCTGTTAGGTACGCCTTTACCTGTGGTTAATTCAAGGTCCCCAAAGCCTGTCCATAATGTTCCCTTTATGATCATGCTGATGTTCTCTCTTTCACAAGCAGAGGCAGATTTGGACCTAGGATATAAACTACATTGAGCTCTGCCATATTCCAGTTGCTTCACACACCCTTAAGTCATGTTTTATGTGAGTTTATATGATGCTGAGGGCATTATTTTAGAATGGCCAGTTGCCTGTTGAGAGCATGACCATATCCGAGTGAAAAATTGTCTCCTCCTGGGAAATATCACAAGATGTTTCTGTTTAGTTCAGCAAATAGCATCAAAATGTACAGGAGGTGAATTTGTGTTCACTTCAGTAATGTGATATTCTACTGCTGACAGCCTCCCTGGATGGCTTGTAGTCAACTTTCCAATCCAATAAACCTACGATATGGGCATAAAAATGAAGCAGAGTCAGATAACCATAAATGGGAGAGTTCTGCCAAGGAGACTAATAAAGAACTGTGCAGAACCTAACAGTATATAACAGAGAGGAAAAAGAGAAATTAAATAGACCTGGGATGTAGGAATTTTGCTAATCAATACCTCTACAACATTTGCCCTCCCTGAAAGCATTATTTTTTATTGTTTCTCCAGGTCTTGAAAGATCCACTGGAATATGAGAGAGATTTCTTCTGTGTAAGTTAATGGTATTAATCCCATCATCTGACTGATCTGAAATGGTGCCCATTTACTGAATCATTAAAAGGCAGATTTGCTCGGCAGAACGTTGTCATCATACAAGAGGTTGAAAATGCTCATAATGTCCAGTAAAATATTTGTCCTCTGCTTGTGAGTGCTGGCCCCACCTATACTTCCTTGTTCTGCTTTCTGTAATTCCTTTTTTGCTGAAGTGCTGGAAGGGCTAACTGGTGCCCAAGATTTCTGCAAGTCTCTGCCTGAACGGAAAGTGCTTCTAGCACATGTACCTCCAGCCAGACCAGCACACACAATGCTCACAGAAACTGCATAGAAAGGTTACTCATTATCATCAAAGAATGAGAATAATAATAAGAAATAAAAGGATAACTTAGAAGAAAAATTATTTTTCATATTTTCTTCTTAGCACAGGTTCTGCATTTGAGATCTCCTGAAATACCACTGCTGTGAATTGATGATAAATATGATGCAGATAAACTATGGCAATGGAATGATTTTTTTTTTCAAATTGAATTATTTGCCTGGGCTGAAAAGAAATATGTTACCTTCTGACAAAAACTGATTAGCACAGATCTGTGAAGACTTGATAAACCAGCACTGAAATGGCTATTGTTTGATGAAGTAGCACTCTGAAAACAGGCAAGTATAGCACAAACATAAAAAAAACCCATCTCTTCTTGAAGCCAGAAATGCCATGTTTTTGTGAGGTGTGTCACCCAGTCTGATTTCAGCTGACATAAATCACAATCATGCTACCAACAGTGAATGGAAACAATCTCAGCTACTTCATTTCTACAGGATTCTGCCCCTACTTCCTACCATATTGGATTAGATGTAGTGAAAAGACATTGATTTACTTTGAATTTTAACACAGCCCAAGAGCTAGTTTTAAAGATCAGCTAGAACACAGTTGCCCTGATTGGACTCTATAATCTCACACACAAATTCAAAAGTATTCTGAGACATATACCCATATCTCTCTCCTCCACACACGGAGTCAGACATTATATTTATTTGCTATGCACATCACATTCATTCGAGAATTGGGACTGCAGGAAAACTAAACACTGTGACAAGCTGTGCTGTTGTTGTTATGAGGTGAAAAGTTGTTATGAGGAGTCTCTGCACAAAAAGGGGCTGATTTTGGATCCAGGTTTCTTCCTGGATGGTAGTGGTGGTCAGATATCTTTTCAGATACACAGAGAGTTGAACACTGAGTTTATAATGGCCCCATTATATAAATGAAAGTTTCCAAGTGTAGAGCTTGGCCTTTGATCACCCATAGCTTGCTCCCTCTACTCTAGACTCCCGATAAAATGCCAGCTGAGGAAAGCACCATGCAACAATCAAAATGTATCTCTTCACAAAGAGAAAAAGCAAAGTAGAACAGTAAAATGCTTCACCTAATGCTGAGCTTGCATTTTTCATCTCTCTCAGTAATCTTACCAGCTCCACTTGGAATTAGAAGTAAATTAAACCCATGCTCTTCTATGCAGTCTCTGCTGCAAACCTATCTCATCTCCTACAAAAAATTAATAAATATGGACTCAGTTTTGTCTTAACATGAAGCCTACTGCCTTTAAGTCAAATTCATCAGAAAGACTTCAAGAGAAAGCATACATTGATGTCAAGCTTAGTGGTTCTTCAAAGCCTTAGAGTCTTTAAATTTGTAAAGTTCCGAGGTCAGCCATAAGAAACAGGGAAGCAGCTTGTGTTCCTCAGCCAACATAGCACTTCTGTGTGCTCTACTCTCACCTTGCAGAATGCAAAGAGGAACAGCTCCATAAGACTCAGTGAACGGACTCTGCCAGCATAAAACACCCTCAGAAAGTATGCCATCATTTTCATTATCATCATTACAGAGTAGAAACTCTGGCCAATGAGAGGAGCAGAGGCCTGAAGCAGTGGGAAACACATGACCATCAAAGTACTTCAACCTCACAAGTCCTTCAGATACCTCAAGCCTTTGGTAGATCATAAGACCTCATACCTTGTCATACACTGTTAGAGAATGACATAGTTAACATATTTCATGTGCAGAGGTGTTAATTTTTTTCGAGGTTTTTCATTGTTCTACTCACATTTAGTCAAATAAGAGTCAGAATCTGCTAATAATGTTCAGTCCCCTTAGATGTTGATGCATGTTTTTCTTTTGCAAATAGCTGATGTCCACAGTGAACTGAGTGCTGTATAAAGACTGGCCTGCTTTGAGGAACTTGCCCTCCAAGGACTCGAGAGGTAAAAAAAGGGACAGTATAACAGCAAGCAAAAAGCAAACCATTGCGGCCTACAACTTGCAACTAACCAGGCACTGATAATACAAACTGTTACAAACACAATAAACCTCCTCAGACTGGAAAGTGACATATTTTGCACTGGCACAAAGACACAGTGTTTCACACCAATTTCAGTTCACGTGTCTTTGGCACAGTATATCACCAAGGCTGAGAGCTTCACACAGTCAAAAACATGCAAGCTTTTATAAGTGTCAAGAATGGGCAGAATTATAGTAGCAAACCCTAAAGAAACGAAAAAAAATAAAGAAAGAAAAAGAGAGGGGGGAAAAAAAAGAAGAGGAAGACCTGCAAACCTTTCTGCCTCCAAGCATAAATGAATTTTCCACTCATGGAAGCTGAGAGAACATTTCTCAAAGGTTAATTTTCAAATTGCCACTAGCTGTGAAACTTGTTGTCTCCTCTTTTGAAGCAGCTGGTGTTGTCTGCTGCCAGCTGCAGAAGACTGGCCTTCTTCAACCTTGCGTCTGACCTGCTCTGGCAATTCTCCTTGTCCTATATATTGCAAATGGGAAAAAAAGGTCTGCTGTCACATAAGAAACCACAGACAAACATGTTTTAAAAGACAAGGTTATCCTTTTCTCCTTCCTAGGTGAAGGTTTGGAAATGTAGCTGCTTATATCTGGGATTTTCAAACATCCTAAATGTTTAGAAAGTAATGTATGACATGAGAAGTCTGATAAAAAAAAGTTCTATTCATCTTGTACATAACAGCACAACAAAGGGATATTTAATAAAAAAATATGAGTGCAATGAACAGAATTTGAAATTGCCTAAAATCTCATCTCCACTTTGACAATTAATCAATTTCAGCAGCTGCTTATTGCTCAATGCACAGCACATCAACAGAGATTATTGCTGAAACAACAATTCCTCTTAGTCAGTCCTAGCAGGGGGTGAAATTTTCCTGAGCAAAACAAATTATTCACACTGATGGGCCAATGATCATCTGTAGAAAAGGACAGGTAACAAAATCTTTTCCAAAGACAAACACAACACACATTTTGGACCACTAAATATGTCAAATGTATTATCCTTTTTCAACTTTATAAAACACCAGTGGAGCAGTTTCTAAATGCGCCGTGACTTGCTAATTCTCCTGAAACAGAGGATAATTATATTAACAAATGACAGAACAGCTATTATTTTCCTAGCTTTAAGAAATGTGTCTCTAAGGCTCATAAATACAATTCTGAAATGTCTAGTTGAAATCCTTGCCTCATTACCCACAGCTACTTTCTGTACAGGACTCTTTTTTTCTGAATATACATTTTCAACCCCAGATCTGTATCATTTGGTGGAAATTGCAATAGTTCCTCTGATTTCAGTAAAGTTATTCCATCCTGTATTGCCCATAGATCCAGACAGAAAAGCAAAAAAGAAAGATGAGATATCACTGCTGTTATAAGCATTCAGAACAAAGTTTAAGCAAAACAATGTCAAGAAAAGAAAAAAGCTAGAGGGAACGATTCAGATACAAAGCTGATTTTTCTCTGTCAGGCCTTTTTTTATACAGTGGCAAGTGGATAGCCCCAGATCTGTATGTACCCATCTGCCTCAACCTTTCCTAGATGGAGTTTTTTGCAGGAGAATGCCAGGGTCCTGTGGATGTGAAGGTCTGTCTTACATACCCAGTCCAGGAATAAAGTGGATGAGTCAGAGTGCAGATGGAGACTTTGAGAACATCAGATGAAACTTCATTACAGAAAATGTCAGCAGCAATTTTGGTCCATACCACAGAATTAGGCTCTTGACAAATGTTTGTTAAGGCAAACTTATTTCCATTTGTTCTCATTACTGTCATTTTCTACCTTCCGTACTAAACATCAATTCTTCTCTGTAACTTTCACAATATCTGCTTTTGGCATCTCCTGTGCTACCTGCATGGTAACAGAAACCTTGCCATGATAGCCCTCGAAGGGTTTCTTAATTCTGGAGGTGTTTACTAAAAGAAACACTTCTAAGTACCATAAAAGTTGCCTATGCTCTTTGGAGAGAGAGCAATAGCAATCCCTTATTGTATATATAAAGAAAACAATTTTCATTTAAGAAAAGGGGTAAATACCGTCTCTGTCTTTGTTACTAGAAACAGATGATCCTTGAAGAGACTGTTTTTGATGAGTGTCCCTTGCTGTGGGTTTGTAACCTATGAAGAATGGGGGAGAGCACAGGCATGTGTAAATGCAGTTAGTGTAGCCTCCTGACAGGTATGAGGAATTCAGTCTCTTCAATCGCGTTTGCTCTTTTTGTGGAGACACTCTGAAACACAGGCTTATCTGTGTACAAATCACTATTCTTATTTCTAATTATTTTTACCAAAAGGAATGAGTTTCAAAGAACACCATGAGAGAAACATCATCATGGGTTCATTAGTTTGTGTAAGGTCCATGGTAAATATTGACACTCTCCATCATATTCCAACAGTCCTGGCTCACTGGGGAGGTCCCATATGATTAGAAATTGTCAGTGCCTGGCAGGGTTATGGAGCAGATCATGCTGAGTGCAATCACACAGCACCTTCAGGATGGACAAGGGATTAGATCCAGCCAGCATGGGTTTAGGAGGGGCGGGTCCTGTTTGACCAATGTGATCCCCTTTTACAATCAGGTGACCCTCCTGGTGGATGAGGATGTGGATGTGGTCTATCTAGACTTCAGGAAGGCCTTTGACACTGTCTCCCATAATATACTCCTGGAAAAGCTGGTAGCCCATGGCTTGGACAAGTGTACTCTCTGCTGGGTTAGGAGCTGGCTGGAGGATCGGGCCCAGAGAGTGCTGGTGAATGGAGCCGCATCCAGCTGGCGGCCGGTCACTAGTGGTGTTCCCCAGGGGTCTGTGTTGGGTCCAGTCCGGTTTAACATTTTTATTGATGATTTAGATGAGGGGATTGAGTCCATCATCAGTAAATTTGCTAATGACACCAAGCTGGGAGGGAGTATTAACCTGCTGGAAGGCAGGAGGGCTCTGCAGAGGGATCTGGATAGACTTGAGAGAAGGGCTGATTCCAATGGGATGAAGTTCAATAAGGCCAAGTGCCAGGTCCTGCACTTTGGCCACAACAACCCCATGCAGCGCTATAGGCTGGGGACAGGGTGGCTGGAGAGCAGCCAGGCTGAAAGGGACGTGGGGGTACTAATTGACAGGAAGCTCAACATGAGCCAACAGTGTGCCCAGGTGGCCAAGAAGGCCAATGGGATCCTGTCCTGTATCAAAAATCGCATGGCTAGCAGGACCAGGGACTCTGTGTTGGTGAGGCCACACCTTGAGTATTGTGTTGAGTTCTGGGCCCCTCAGTTCAGGAAAGATACTGAGGTGCTGGAGCAGGTCCAGAGAAGAGCAATAAGGCTGGTGAAGGGACTGGAGCATAAGTCCTATGAGGAGAGGCTGAGGGAACTGGGGTTGTTCAGCCTGGAGAAGAGGAGGCTCAGAGGTGACCTCATCACTGTCTAGAACTACCTGAAGGGAAGTTCTAGCCAGGTGGGGGGTTGGTCTCTTCTCCCAGGCACTCAGCAATAGGACAAGGGGGCACGGGCTCAAGCTCTGCCAGGGCAAATTTAAGTTGGAGATCAGAAAAAAATATTTACAGAGAGAGTAATCAGGCATTGGAATGGCCTGCCCAGAGAGGGGGTGGATTCACCACCCCTGAAGGTTTTAAAACTGAGATTGAATGTGGCACTGAGTGCCATGATCTAGTAAATGGACAGAAGTTGGACCAAGGGTTGGACTTGATCTCGGGGGTCTTTTCCAACCCAATCAATTCTATGATTCTATGATTGCATCAAGCACCCATCTGACCCATCTTTCCCTGCACAACTGTGACTGGTATTCCTGGATTGTTTTCTCCTGATGCATTTTGTGTTGAATAACATTAGGTACACCTGTGGTTCATCATACTCAAAGCCCTAGCTGTTCCCAATACTCTTGCTTTGAAGTAGACTAGTAGGAAACCAGCAGGAACATTTTGTCCCAGGAGGATGAGGGTTTACTTTGCCTTTTCTTTTTTTCAAATCCTTTCCTGCAACTCAGAGAAGCCATACAAATGAAAAAGAATAAGGAGCAGGTAGTAAATTCTATTGAAAGCATTGATAACATTTCCTAACAGCAGTCCTGGATTAACCTTTTCTTTTCAAAGACAGGGGATTGTACTGGGTCTAACCAGCATGGGGTAAATTCTCTTCACAGCAGTGTGTATGGTGCTGTGGTTTAGATTTGTGACCACAACAATGCCAATAACAGACACACATTTTGCCCATTGCTGAACAAAGCCTTCTCTGTTTCTTACTCTGCTCCCCATCCTTGGTGACTATACTGGAGTTGCACAGTAGGCTGGGCTGGGACATAACTGAGCAGATAACCCAAAGTAGTCAAAGAGATATTCCATAACATATATATGTCATTCTTAGCAATTAGAAAAAGAAGGGGGAAGGAGATTTAGGGAGGTTACAAATATTTTGCCTTTTTGCTCAGGAATTAGCTGTTCATAGTGCATGGGAGGTGGTGAGTGATAGCCTTTGCATTACTTGTTTAGTTTTGCTTGCTTTTTTCTTCCATATTGTTTTGTGGTGGTTTTGTTGTTGTTGTTGTTGTTGTTTTATCTTGACCCACAAGTTTTTTCACTTTTCTTCTTCCTTTTGCCTCCTCTCCTTCTCACTGGGACTTGGGTTTGGAGGGCGGGAGGGAGCAGCTCTGTGATTCTTATTTGCTTGTCAGGGTTAATCCACAACAAGATTTGTAATTTAAAGCTTTTCTCTTCATAGCTTACAACTTTTAGCCACTGGGTAATGCCTGTGACCAGTGGACCACACTGTCACTGGTGCTTGGCAGCTGTGCAAATAAATGTGGAGAGGGCACAGCAGTGACCTCCTTCTCTCCAGGTGGGTACTATGCCACAGCCAATACTTTCCCTAATTGCAGCTGCAAGGGAGAGGGAAAGGCTAACTGATGGGTTCCAATACTTCTGCTGGACACAGCTGAAAAAGCCCAAGGACTGTGGTTTCAGGCTCAGAGCAGCTGAGTATTCATGCCCAAACCTGAAGAAGGCTGAGAAGAGTGCCACACTGCTGGAAGATCAGTTGGTGAGTTTTCTGATTATGTCACCAGTGTACCACTATGCAGTACTTTCCCTCAAAATCCAGCTCCCAGCATCTTGCAACTAAATGATTTTTTTTTCCTGTTAGAAAGAGGTTTCTAGAGCTTGGGGTCAGGCAGAAAAGGCAGAAAATGCAAGGCTCAAAAAAGTCAGCCAAGATCAGCGTCTCATTTCTTAAATACATATCAAGATGTGTGATTATTGATGTTAAAAAAACACAGAAGCATCTGAGAACAGTCACATACAAATTAGAGCTTCTCTTCCAAAAAAGATTCTGGACCCAAAGCCTGCATAGTGGGCAACAAACAGGAGGAACTGGACGCAACTGTGCCATCACAGAAACATGTTGGCATGACTCAGACAACTGGAGTGCTGCAGTGATATGTATAAACTCTTCAGAAGGGGCAGGCAAAAAAGGGGAGTTGAAGGCATAATTCTGTATGTTAGGGAGTGTTTTGAGTGTCTAGAATTTGATGATGGTGATGATCACAAAGCAGATATCATGGGGAGATTCTGCCATAGACTGTCTCACCATGAAGAAGAGATAGAGGAAATAGTCTATTAGCAGATGGGAGAAGTGTCACAATTTCTGGCCCTTGTTCTCATGAGGAACTTAAATTTGCCAGATGTCTGCTGGAAATGTACCACAGCAGAGAACAAATAGTTCAGGAGGTTCCCAGGGTGTGTGGAAGAGAACCTTCTGACCGAGAGGGAAAGGGAGGTAACTAGGGGATGTACCCCTCTGGACCTGCTGTTTGTGAACAGAGGAGAGGTGGGTGAAGGATGATTGGACACTGTCTTGGGAAAATGACCATGAAATTACAAAATTTTTAGTTCTTTGAGAAGGAAGAAGGGATGTCAGCAGAACTGCAGTTTGCATTGGATGTTAGACAAAATATCTTCACCATGAGGGCTGTCAACCACCGAAACAGACTGACTAGGGACGTGGTTGAGTCACCATCCCTAGAAATACTTAAAAGATGTGTAGATGTGTCTAAGTATAGTTGTGCTGCTTAGGAATATGGTTTAGTTGTGGATTTTGCAGTGCTGAGTTAATGGTTGGACTTTATTATCCTAAAGGTCTTTTCCAACATAAACAATTCTATGATTAACAACCTGATATATGAAAGGTCAATCTTGTGATGTTGGACAAGAAGTGAAGAGAGCAGAGAAATGGCTCCCAAGTGCTTGGAACAGGAAATAAAGTTGGACACTTTGGTTCTTCGCTCACATGCTGTGTCGTTTCTGGACGACATTGATCATTTGGCATCACATAGAATGCAGTGCAAATGTGCCTCAGTCACACCCTCAGACATAATGAAGAGAGTAATTCACAACTTCCCCTTACAGACCTGTGAAGGTGTCTAATGTCACTGTGACCAAAGTTAAGGATGAAAATTCTGTGTAAAGCAAATAGAGAGAGGTAGGTCCCTAAGCAGAGGAAATAGTATGTAAATTGTCTATTTAACATGTATCATATGAGTACCCTACACATCCCCAGTGAGTATGTAACATGTAAAAGTTTACCAGCTCAGATTTCCATCATTTGGAACAGAGTGAGAAACTGTCACTACCTTTATTTACTTGCAGTAGCCTAAGGTAAAGTATTTATAGACCAGCTCGTATTGACGTTCCTGGATCGCATTCCGCATTTGATTGCTTCAGTGTAAAGTGGAGCAACTGAATGGCATCATTAGAAACACTACAGATTTGCACCACTGTGAGTCCCTGCTCTTCCCCATCCCTCACATCCAAGGATCACAGCTCCAAACGAACCAACAATTTCTTCTGTGAGAGCTGCTGGCCATGGAATTTAGATCTCCTGAAGTTTAGAAGAGAGAGAAAAACCTACACAAACAAACATCTACTCCTAAGCTCCAATCAGTAAATCAAAAAACTACCACAGATTTGAAGATGCAATTTAATTGACCAGTAGAGTCCTAGACCTTGACATTGTAAATGAAGGTAAACAGCAACATATTAAAAACTCGCCACTGTAATTAACCTTGTTTTTAATAAAGACTAAAGTCACACAGAAAATTATGGGTTATTTATGCAATTGATTTCATTAGTGTTGCATGGCAAAAATAATAAAAATGGTCTTGCAGGCTTATGTGAGATTCTTAAGGACAGAGTGACACTGCATTGAGTCTGATTTGACAGTGTTGTTATCACAGTAAGAGCCACACTCGTCACACTTGCTGCACATTCTTCAAAATGTTCATAAAAGAAATATCATTTTAATATTTCTGCACAATGTCTCCAATTGTGAGTTGCTGTTATGCCTGTAAGACTACATTTAGGTGTTTCTGCTCTAAGGTTGTGAAATAACTTCTGTTAGATTTGTTTTCCAGAAATTAAATCAGACCTTAAAAAGGTTGCTGGGTGCAAAGAGAGAGTAAAATGAAATCAGTGAATAGTAGTTACAGTTTATATGAAACTACAGAAGTTTCCTGCCTATAGGGGAGTACTGGGTTATACCATTTGGTTTGACTGTCTCAAAGGTTTTTTAGTCAAAGACTTTTGTTAAGCCCCCCCTGCCCAGGTACATTGAGTCCATTTGCTCCCTGGGTTATTCGGTGGGAGAACAATTCAGGGCCGGAGGCAGAACTTACATTTCAAGTAGCACTGACAGGTGGAATAAACACAGCATAGACTGTTTTAACCTTTAAGAGGTCTCTGATATATGTAGATGTTTATGTAGAAAGACAGCATAGAGAGAGATGCAAAGAAAAATGGAAATGGAGAGAAATGCCCAGAGAGCATCAGCATGACTGTGGCAAACCCATACTTCTGACTTTCCAAGTTGTCCCAGATTTGGAAACATTTTGCCAAGAGCAAAAATTTCAGTTTTCCCACACACCTGATGATCTCCCTTTCTGCTCTGTTCTGGGGTCTGGCATGTGCAAAGCACTAGGAATGTCCTACAGATGACTTGGTGTCTGCCTTCTCTCCTTTCCAGTTGAATGACACAGCTTTAGCCATTTCCCAAATATATCCATGAGTATTACCATAGCAGAATGTCACAGGCTACCTTGTACAATCAGCATCAATAGCAAATGGAGGACAAATTAGTGCCATATTAATGGTAAAGAATCAGAGGAGGCTTTGACTTCTGTTTGATTCAACTCTGCCTTATGGAAACAACAGATATTTTGTAGGATAAATCATGTAATTATTTGCACAATAAAATTTTTCATCCTGTGGATTGGAGCTATAATGCAGAAAGCAAGGCTGACACTAGAATGAAAAATATAACCCTTCTTATCAAAAAAATTAGAGAGCTAGTATATATGTGCAACTCCCTAAAAAGACTACTGTTTCTATTACAGTTGCTCACTGACTGAATTTCTGAATCAAGGCACGTATGCAAGCGGAAGAATCTTGTTCAGGAAATTTAATTAACTTTCTCTCCATCTGAAATATGTGTGATTAAGTCAGTCAAAAAAAAAAAACAAAACACAAACAAAAAAATAATACAAAGCACAACCCCCAAAAAACAACAACAAAAACATGCAGGATTACTTCAGCTCATGTTTTGCGGTGTCCTCACAGAAAATATTTTCCTATATGGACCAATCAGGTCTGGAGGTCAACATGCTGGTTCTTGGCTGAGACACAGTGTCGCACAACACGCACCGCCATCTTCTCCCCTCTAGGCAGGTCCCTCCTGCTGGAAACCCAAGTGTTAAATGGGAATCCAGCCATGGAGTGAAATGTGTCTTCCAGCAGCTCATGCTCCCAAGCAGTCAGGGCCAGGAGGACATCACACACTGATGAAGAAGACAAGACAAAATTTCTGAGCAACATCTGTTAAACAAAGATTGATCTTTTACTCTGTGGTAGCTATGGCCAGACAGACAAAGCACAGGGGGTTTGGGAAAGGTTGGTGCTGGATGTCAAGTAGACCTCAGTGACTGGAAAAATCACTTGGATTCAAAGCACTTACAGCTGTGGCAAACCTTTGATGCCCTGTATTGGACAAAACAGTGTTCAGGTGCTGGATTTCAATATCCATTCTGATCACAGAATCACAGAATCAAGGATTATTGAACCCAACCATTAGACCTGCACAGGACCCTCCCAAGAGTCACACCATGTGCCTGATAGCATTGTACAAATGCTTGAACTCTGTCAGGCTTGGTGCTCTGGTCACTTCCCTGGAGAGCTTGTTCCAGTGTGCAATGACCCTCTGGATGAAGAACTTTTTTCTAATACCCAGCCTAAATCTCCCCTGACACAACTTCAGGCCATTCCCTCAGGTCCTGTCACTGGTCATCACAGATAAGAGATCAGTGCCCGTCCTTCCCCCTCCTCTCATGGGAAGTTGTAACTGCAATGAGGTCTGCCCTCAGTCTCCTCTTCCTCTTCCAGGCTGAATAGACCAAGTGACCTCAGCCGCTCCTCATACAGCTTCCCCTCAAGGCCCTTCACCATCTTCATTGCCTTCTTTTGCACACTCTCTAATATCTTAATATTTTTCTTACATTGTGGTGCTCCAAACTGTCACAATATTCCAGGTGAGGCTGCCTCAGCGCAGAGCAGAGAGGACAATCCTCTCCCTCTCCCATCTGGCGATGCTTTGCCTGATTCCCCCCAGGACAGGGTTGTCCCTCCTGGCTGCCAGGGCACTGCTGGCTCATATTCAATTGACCATTTGTAGTGGTTTTAGCTAGGCCTCAAATTAGCAGGCTCAGAGAATCTACATGGATTGGTAGAGACAGCTGTCACCTGATTGGGGAACCAAGGAAGTATTTCATACCAGATGACACAAACCTAAGATATGATGCAGCAGTGGGAGGTGTTAGCTCAGTTCCATTATGGCTGGGCTACAGAAAGGACGTGGTTCACCTCTTGTCTTGCTAGAGTAGGCCCTGCTGTTCCTGCTGCTGCTGTTTGCATTGTGTTTGAATTCAGAGAAGTAGAAATATTTTGTTGTTACTCTTTCTGTTTCTTGCTAGCTGTCTTTTAGAGTGCTTATGAATCTAGAGTAATACACTTTGTATTAATTGGGGAGTGGAAGGTTATTTCTTGTTATATATAACTTGTGTGTGTGTTATATTGTAGTTTTCTCTTAATTTTCTCTTTTCTGTATAAATACATGTAGTTAGTTTCAGCATAAACCTTGTTTAGAGGTTTTTTTTCCCTCTCCCTCTTCTTTTTCTCTTGGCTGGTTGGGGACGGGGGGAGGAACCCTTTTTCTCTGTTCTTGGGCAGCTGGCATTTTGTCAGCTCAACCTAAGACACCACTGATCAGGACCCCCAGTTTTGTTTCTTTGGCATTGCTTTCCAGCATCCCATTCCCCAGCCTGTATGAACATCCAGGGTTGCCCCATTCCAGGTGCAGAATCCAGCACTTTCCCTTGTTAAACTTCATATGGTTGGTGATTGCCCAGCCCTCTAATTTGTCTAGGTCTCTCTGCAGGGCCTCCCTGCCTTTGAGGGAGTCAACAGCTCCTCCCAGTTTTGTGTCATCTGCAAACTTGCTTAGTATCCCTTCCAGTTCTGTGTCCAAGTTATTTATGAACATGTTGAAGAGCACAGGGCCCAAGATGGAGCTCTGTGGAACCCCACTAGTGGCAGGACACCAGTCTGATGTCACCCCAGTCACTATAACCCTCTGTGCTGGACCCATGAGCCAAATGCTCACCCACCACATGATATGTTTGTCCCGCTGTGTGCTGAACATTTTTTCCGGAAGGATCCTGTGAGATACAGTATGGAAAGCTTTACTGAAAAAAGATTACACCCACTGCCTTCTCTTGATCAGCTAGGTGGGTTATCCTGTCATAAAAGGAAATCAGGTTGGATAAGCAGAACTTTCCTCTCATGAAGCTGTGTTGGCTGTGACAGATAATCATACTGTCCTTCGGGTGTTTTTCAATACTTCCCAGAATAATCTTCTCCATAACTTGACCATGCACTGAAGTGAGACTGACAGGCTTGGGGCCCTTCCTCTTGCACTTCTCTAAAATTGGAACAACATCCACCAGCTTCTAGTCAGCTGAGACCTGTCCAGATTCCCAAGATCCCTCCAAAATCATCAAGAAAGCTTTTGTGATGGCATCAACCAGCTTTCTGAGGATTCTTGGATGAATCCCATCAGGCTTCATAGATTTGTAGAGATCCAGCTGAGGCAGCAGATCCCACATATTTTCAGGGTCAAATTGGAGTTGATCATTCTCAGAGTCATGGTTCTCTAGCTCAGAGCACTGAGACTCCCTTGGTCTGTCATCTACGTTGAAAACAGAGGCCAAGAAAGTATTAAACACCTCTACCATCTCTGTGTCCCTGTTTGTGTTAGTACTGAAAGCCTGCAGGGCTGTTGCTCTCTTACTTCACTTTGACGGGGTTGCTTCTTCTCCCTTCTACCACCACACGTGTGCTCAGGATTTTACAACTGCTGTCAGATCACATTCAAAAATTCTTTGAGCATCTGTCGATAAAATAGGTGTTGAAGTGATGGGTTTAGGCACTGTATTTGTAATTTCTTTGAACTCAGGGGTAAATTGGATAAACTTATTCAATAATATATGAAACACCCTTCTCTATAGCTGGAATTTAAGTCTAACTGTATGCAAAGTTCTAAAATGGAGGACTCTAGTCATCTGTGCATTGATTGCTCATTTTACTGTATGTGCAAACATCTAGGAGACCAGAACTCAGGGTCCCTGAATTTAAGGTTCATGCTCTGCATTTGAACTGATAAAAAGCAGGGAATCTGATAATAGATGATTTTTTTAAAACCCAGTAAGTATATACTTCCTTGTGTTGCCAGGAAAACAAAGGTTATGCTGTTACCCTTACCTTTATACCTCTTTTGATGTGTCAGCTGGGTTAAAACAGAAGCCTTCCTAAAAGTCCTACACAGGATTTTTAGGAGAAGATGTCCATACCCAAGGTAAGTAAATGCTGAGCATCTGTCATAATAACAGCACCTCATAATCCAGTAAAATAATACCAAGGAGCAGCACTAATACTGAAAAACAAACCAACCAACTCAGACTTTCAACAGTACTTTCAGTCCTCTGCACTGGAAATTACATCTTAGAGTTTCACTAAGCTATTGGATCCAGTTGGTCCTGCTTGGAGTGGGAGGTGAAGCTAGAGGATCTACAGAGGTCTCTTCCAACCTAAATTATTCTGTAAATCCAGAAAAAGTTTATCAGGTAATAAAAAGGGTGGTCTCAGGGGGGTTCTGTCACCTTTTTGAGTATGTCAAATACATCTGAGCTGTCTTTTGCTGACCTGCTTCCCTTTCTCCTCCTGCAGCTGGAGTCAAGATCAGACACAGCCACAATAAATCTTACTCTGGCAGTGTTAGCTGTAACATCCATTCCAGAGCAATCATTAGGCAGTGGCAGTTGGTGAAGCTGTTAGAGATCTCTGTTACATGCCAAAAGCTGCACCCAGTACCACATTTCAAGTTTATACCTTTCTTCTAATGTTCTTCACAGATAGTGTCAAATTCTCTAGCTGGCGCCATGCTAAGGTCAGGAGAGTCTAAATTCTTCTGATTAGAAGTGAAGATCGGTTCACCCCTCAAGCATTTCTGCCTTGCTGACTCCTCTCCCTTCCCAGAGAATCAAAATCCTATTAACCCTCTGTAAATTGCATTGGCAGGGTGGGTGCAAGAAGTTTTCTTGCCATGTAAAGATAAAAATAACATCCATCCAGTCTTATCTTTCCCAGGGTAAATTATGCATGTGTAATAGCAAGATATGTGATAGCTGTCCCCCAGTTTTTACTGGAAATGAGAAGGCAAAATATTATAGGTCTTAGATATGAGTATTAGAAGTAACTTTTTTTTTGGACTGGTTCCAGCTTTATCAGGCAAACTCCATCCCTGCAAGTGAAAAACCACTGAGTCAAAATGGGATTGATAAGTCTTCATTCCACAGATCTCTGGCCATTTTGTATTCTTTGTTCTTTCATAAAATAAAATTTAAATTAAAAACCAGCTACCCTCCAAATTTTTACTTTCAGTGCAGTTAACAAGGCGTCATTGCCCCATTGACATAAAGAAAGATAAATTTATGATCAAAATCATGTCCTCTTGACTTTCTGTTTCTTATGGTCTCTTTTTTTTTTCTCTCAGAGATACAACAAGGAAAAAGTCTGCATCATTCTAATTTTTGTCTCCTCTCTTTCTGAAGTGTGCAATTAACTTGGTCAGGCTGCACCCTGGCAACTTGCAATGAATGCACTTTAATTAAAGAGATCAGAAAGAAGATAAAAAATTGATGCACTTTATTTTAAGAATCTCAGGGTCTGTGGGAACCTGCCTCCTGCATTTAGAACTCCTGGAATTTTGCAGGGATTGCAAAAAAACCCCCAGGATTTGACCACCAGTAGTTAGAACTGGAATAAATTACCCAAGAACTCTCTTTCAAAAACAAGAACAAATACACTAATTTCTAAGGGTATTAAGAGATGATCCTTTCACAAGACTAAGAGTCTTGATCAGAATTTATTCAGGCTGAGGGAGTTTAGATCTATAACTGAGAAAGACCAGTGTGAGTCAAGGTAAAGTGTACCCTTAGATTTTTCCCTTCAACTCCTTCACAATCATTAAATTAAACTTCCTATTTTAGATGAAGCAGTGTTAGTGGAGGTTAGTTGCTCTTAATTAAACCTACATTCTAAGTGCTAGGAATTCCTAAGTTTAGAAGGAACAGACTAGAATTTTATTTCCAAACTAATACTTTTTTTTTTTAAAGATTTGGGGTTTATACCACAAATATAAAAGAAATTATTGCAACAGCTCCAAACACATGTGGATAAAATTGAACAGCAAACATGGATTTGCAGAGGAAAATTCAGCTTGTAGCTCTTGATTTGAAAAGTTAGTGAAGAATTAACTTTTTCTTATCATCCTTTAAGGCATGTTTTGTGCCATGGGGCTGAGCAGCTGGTATAATGCCTCCTTCCTCAATCTCTGTCAGCATTTTGCTTCCAATAGGCACAGTGCCTTTTGGAGTCAGAGTGCAAACAGCTATCACTGAGAATGAGGCTGCAGAGAGCACCAATACTGGATTGTCAAACCACAATGCTCTATATTCAGGGAGAAAAAAAAGGCAATGAGTGTGTCTGAAACCTGCCTAGGGGTGTTAATAACTAAGTATAACTTATTTCATTCTCTTTTTTTTCAAGCATTTGCCCATGCCAGTTTACCAGGTATTTTTGAGCATTTACTGTGACTGAAACATTTTGCAATCACTGTATTATGATTACTAATATTAATATTGTTGTTGTTGTTGTTTATTTTCCTCTGTGGAACTTATCAAACTGAAAAAGCCCTCTTTGTGATCCTATATTTTATGCTTCTCATTTGCTTTTCCCCTACTCCTACCTTTTTTCACACATCCATATTTTTGTGGGTGCTTGGAACCATTCCTGCACCAACCCATCCCTTTTCTGCCCCTTCCCCACACAGCCCTTTCAGTGCGCTCCTGTCACTCCACAAGAAGTGGTAAGCTTTCCATAGCAAATGGTAGCCTGCATTGAGAAGATGAGAAGCTGCTCCAGTGCAGATGCAAGACGCGCCTCCAGTGGTGAGCTAAGCCTCTTCCTCTCCTGCCCACAGTCCTCCAGCTCTTGCTCCAGCCTGGGGCAAGAGTTGTTGCAGAATTTAGTTAGAAGCACTGGGACAGGCTCTGTGTATCTCAGCTGCTTCCTTCCTGAGCTATCAAACTGAGACCAACCCTTAAGCAGACCATCTCCTCTTAGTTAAAGTGATTGGCAAGAGCCTGGGAGCTTGCAGAGAACTAATTTCCATCCTAAAGACATATTTTATCATTTAATGTCTAAAAGCTCTGAATGTTTGTCACTTTTGGCAATGCAGTGGCTGAATTTACAGCCCTGAAGTAGCCAATATCCCCATCAGTTTCATCAGAGCTTTTGCCAATAGGTGATGCCCAAATAAAGTTATCCAACTCCACTTGTAGGAGATTTTGTTGAGAGTTTTTGGAATATATTTAGTGAAAAATGAAGAGAAAAGGTACTTTAATGAGTCATCAGAATCAACATGTTGTTATAAGTAAAAATGAACAAACAAAATAGATTTTAAGAATATGTAATGTCAATCATTTTGACATTAAGGCAAAGTTTATATCATTTGGTGACACCAGAAGATAACATGATTAAAAGGAGAGAGAATTGTGCTGCATATTTCTGTTAGGATAAAAATAGACAGATTAAATCTTTTAAGCTTTGGCAGTACAGAGACTGTCTGGTGCAAAATGTACACATTGCAGCAACTAAAACTGAGTTAAAGCAGCTGTAAAACTCTCCAGAAACCATTCTGAACTAGGAAGAGTTGGGTGTTTGACCAAGCACTGAGCAATTTTTAACTTTCAACACATCAAAAAATTCACAATCAAATGCAAGCAGTAAAAATTATGTAGTCATCCTGTGAAGTAAGATGTTTCTATTACACTTCTATCCCTGGCATAGCAGTCATGAATTTGCAGTATTACAGAAAAATGTTAATCTCTTCAGCTATTATGGATAAACAATCTTTTCATTATAAATTCTATCCAGTTGCCTGGTTGAACTTTTGTGAAGTTATGTCAGTCTCAGAGAACTGTTTGCAATTCTTGATTTTTTCTGATCTACATAAAAACAAATTAACACATGTTTCTGAGAGAAAGAAAAAAAATAAAGAAGAGTAAGTCACTCCTTTCCTGCATCTCACGTAATCCCTTTCATTACAGCATAGCACAGTTTCTCTTCTTAGCACAGAGTTGGGGCTGTGTTCTCCCAATCCACAGATCTGATTTACATATGGTATAGGAGTCACAAAACAGGGCATATGACACTCATGAGGAATTCACAGAAATTCAAACACCTAAGAAGTAATTCCCTCTGAAACAAAAATCAAAATGTCTGCAAGGGGTTTTTTTTCCTGCTAAACTATCTCATTTTATAATAAGTTTTTAAGCTATCAGTTTCTTGTAGCCTTATCATTGGTGCAAAAGGGAAGCTCAAGACCTGCCAATGCAGACCATGTGTGCAGCACTATTCAGTGTTCAGCCACTATCGATGGATTACGGCAGAAGAGAAGTCATCAAGGTACATTCCAGATATAAAGCCTATAATTAAAGGCAGTTTATTTACGAGACAGCTAAATGAATATACATTCTAACTTTCCAGAGTTTTATTTTACAAGGGAATCCTCTTTCAGCAAAAAGCTTCTGACTGATAACAGTTCAGAAAGCTTCCCAGAGAACATGATATTATGAAATCTTGCTGTATTTGGACTGTGTTACTCAAGAGTTCAGCCAGAATTACAGTTTATCCCCTCTCGATAACTCAGCAGAAATGTCAACATCTGGACCATTAGTTTATGAAGCTGAAACTGGTAACTCTGCCACCGTCATCCAGTAACACGGAGAACCTCCTGTCTTAACCCAGGACAAACATTGACAGGGTACAGAGTACCAGGAGAGCCTACCTTGAGTTCCAGTACCAAAAAACTTCCATGAATAAACAATGATAAATGCCTACAGAACCTTTGAGATGCACAGGTTTTCAGATGTGAACACATTTAGCAATCTCCTACACTTGGAAGAGTAGGAAACTGTTTCAACACAGTCAGCAAGGCAATACAACCAAATACTACAACAACTAGCAAATTTGATATTGCCGGAATATAGAAAAAATATTGAGCTGTAGGATCAGTTCTGAAGAGCTGAGGTGCTGAGTGATCATGAAAGTGTATCAGTACTGAAAGCAGTTTTCTGTACAAGACATTTTTGTCCACTAGGGTTTTATTCAGAGAAGAAATAAAACTGAGATAAGCAGTATTTCATCACTTTGTTTGTCAGCCTTGAGTCCATTACCACAGCAAATTGGAAGATGGAATGTCAAATAACACTAACAATTACTAGTGAAAAATGAGAGTGGAATTGCAGACAAATAATCTATGATGGCTGAAGGTTTTTTTATGTATAACAATCAGTCAGTTAGATATGCCTCATTCGCTCTGTGGCTGTTATAGGGGCCATAACTGTCAGCCCTACCCTGGTTTTGCTGCACTCACTCCAAAAGTCTCTTCCTGGATTAATTAGGCATTAGGCATCTGTCTGAGGGTAGTGGAAACACTATATAGAGCTTTTGGATAGCATAAGTACCTACTGACAATATGAAGGTATTTACCACCTAAAGTACAGATCTCCCTCCAGGTTAGGAGGATGTACTGATCTATAAAGTTACAGTATGTTTCTAAGCACTTTCTGACACTGCCAGAAAGAGGGTACTAGCCTATGGGTTCTTGCAAATCTAATAATGTTTACATGGAAGAACATCAAAGTGACGACATCAGAGACATCAGATGAGCCATCCAGTGAGACTAGGGCCTGACAAGGATCTTTCCACGATGCTCAGTCCTTCACTTTAGGAATTTTCTTCCTGGCCCTAAAGGCTGCAGAGACTGTTACCTTGGCAAGTCACAAGGGGGTTTTATTCTTCCAACTGGGCTAGATGACAACATAGACATTGCCAGATTCTGGTGGGAAGAAATGGACTTGGGCACAGAAGGTGTTCAGTGTCTCTGCCTATCAGGTTGTCTTGAAAAGCCTGTCCTGTTTTTTATTTCCCATTTAAAAATCCCCATCTTCCTAATGTCTGCAACCCCTATCCCCATATTAAAATAGGCTAATCACTTAACTAGAACATTATTTTTGTGGTCTTCCATGCTATGCAATAACTTTGCTTTACATTTATATTTAAATTAAAAGAAACTTCTTTTATTAGCTGTGTGCTCTTGTCATAGTTGTTGCCTTTCATTTTAACTGTCTTTTTGCCCTAGCTAGTACATGTAGTGAAATGAGGTTCCTAACTGAGTGAACACTGGTTACCAAAAATTTTATTCACACCTGTAGTGGATGACTGATGCAAGCAGCTTGCCAGGGCCATGCAAAGGACCTTCAGAGTTAAAGAAAGTACAGTCCAGTAAACCAAATACATCAGTAATACCTCTTCAGTTACAACATAAGAAAGGAACATGGAAAAAAAAATCACCACACTCCAAGGCCCCAAGGTCACCAGACCCAGACTGCAGTCAGACAAGAAATTAGAGGAACTAGTATAAGGTATAGGACAAAAGGTGAGGGTAACTTTTCTAAAAGTAACCTCTGCAGTATTACATACCGCTCATTCAGAGCAAAGGAGGGAGAGAACAGAATAGGGACTTCACTGAATGACTGGAAAGTTAATACAAAGAAAAAAGAATGAATCTTTTCCTCCTGTGATGTGCAAATGTCATTCTGAGGTACAAAAAGCCTATCCAGATGGGACAGAATTCATCCAAACAGTGATTTTGTTAAAATAATAAGCTCCTGAGAAAGAGCTCAAGAGGGAACAGAACTACACAGAGGGAAAGAAGAGTGAAAAGTGTGAGGATCTGACTGAAGAGAAAAATAAAAGGGATAACAGTGCTTGTAAATGAAGTGAACTATCTCAGAGATTAAATTTGGGATTTGAAAGTACTAATAAATGAATAAGAATCAAAACCTCCTGAAGGAGGCCATTACAGGCTTAATGCTCGATTGCAAGAGCTGGTTTTTTAGCAAAATAAAAAAGAAGGCTAGGAAGATCTATATAAAAAGAAATGGCAACAGAATAGCATGCCTGAAACCAGAGCTATGAAATCACAGAAGCGTGCATATGAAGTGTTTGCAAACAACTTGTAACACATTCCCCTGTGGAGGAGGCCATCATACTGAGATAAAGGTGGGCTGCATGCCACATACGATCTGCCATGCTCTGATTTTTGTACTAAGCAGAAGATGGTGGTGTCACACCATCACTCATAATTAATTTGATGAGACATTTCCTTAACTTCATGAGCCTGCAAAGTTTACGTTTCTCTTCAGAAACGTCTCTTCTGATAGTTCAACAAACAATCTGCAGTCCATGGGAAATAACTCAAGTTATTGACATTATTGATGTCTCTAGTCTGTTCCCAGATACTATTTTTCACAGGAGCATTCCTGACTCTTGAGAGTGGCACACCAGGCTCCCAGGGAGCAGAGAGGTCCTGGGAGCCCAGATCATGGTGCCACTGATAGTTACCCCTCTCCTCCCTTGAGTGGCCAGGAGGTAGTATCCAAAGGGCCTTTGGAGAAGAAGGGAATGAACCACAAGCCAGATGAATTGCCTTGGTTGGAGGTGGCCCCATCACCTCCTCCTGGGGAATGTGCATGGATCAGACACCACTTGCATTATCACAATACATCTTATGCCTTCAGGCACCATCAGGCAAGTGGGCAACATGGCCATCTTCAATAGAGCATAGCTATAAGGATGAGCAACAGAAGTTGCCCTGTGGGCTACAAGGGACACTCATAGATGATTTCTCTTTTCTGACAGAGTGTTCAAGAATACAGGAGAAGGAGGACAAAGAAGGTTGCACAAGCAGCAAAATGACAGTTAATACATTTTTGGTATAAAATTTTATTTGAAATATCTTTATTGAGACACTGAGAGTTCCCTGGTAGCCACTTCGCTGGGCAATTTTCATTAATTGAGTTAATAGCCCCGAAGGATTGATTCCAACTAGCAGATGAAGAGGTAAGATGTGGTCTGTTGAAGAGATCCCTAAATGCACATGTACCCTTGCAGATACAGCATGCAAAATGTGTTGTCATTGCAGAATAGAATTATTAAAGTGTCAAAAAAGCCCTGTAATGTCTTCTTCCCCGGTCTTGCAGACAGCACAGCTGGCTTGCATCTGGAAAAGGCTCCTTCCAGCTTTGGTTGCCCAGGCTGGCCCAGGCCGGCAACACAGAGAGTTTCCCTTAGAGCCCAGTTAATTTTCTTTGTCTTTGTAACCTTCTCTTTAAGCAATACAAACGAAACTGAAACACAGAAAATGGAGTTCCAAAACAGCGGGATGTTGGTTTCTCTGTTTGACAGCCTGGAGTATAAGAAGAATTCCTCAGCTTGCTTTCCAGTTAAGTCTTAGCAAGTTACTAGATGCTGACTTTTGCACTAAACTTCTCAGTCAATAACCTCAGCTAAGAACCCTGCCAAGAAATACTGCTGTGAGGAAAAAAGAGAGAGAGGCAAATAGGATTCAGGGTGCATGGGATGTGGCTAAAATAAAAGTCTGTTTACAGGAACAGATAATTTTTATGTTCATGCTATTGCGTGATTGCCTCCAATAACTCAATTTCCCAGTGATATCATAGAGTCTGGAGATATTTTAGTTTTCCAGAAACAAATTTCTTTTTCAAAGGCTTTACAGTAGAAACATTTTACTCAGAGTATTCTGAGTAGATGGCAAAGTCCAAAATTGCAGTATATATGCATACACCCAGAAAACAGAACCAACCACTCTGAAAAAAATGTCTACTTCTTCTTAGCATTTTTGGGCCATTGTAATGAACTATGAACTCAGTACCAGACCATGATGCTGCACTGTACCCTCCAACGTCTTTGATTGCTTTCAAAAAGAAAACAAGAGTAGGAGCAGTTCTGCATATATGGACAAGTTGAATAAGGTTCTTGGTTTTTTCCTTCTCTCATGTCCCACATCAGCCACTTCTCTCTTCCCTTCTTATTGTCACTTGCCACCTGGACCTATTCTACTGCATGTCCTCTACAAGGTTTCTGCTGACCTCCCACTTCCGTGGTTCCTCTTCCCTGCAAAGCAGCAGTGAAGAAAAGCAGTTTCTAAAAGCTGGTAATTCAGCTACTCAGCATGTGCTTCACTCATCGTCAAAAGGGAGAATTAAAGGTGACATGTTCAGTGCTCTGTGGGCATATTAAATCACAGCTGTTTCACCAAGGCAGCGACATATGAGGCAAACAACAACATTTCAGATGGTTTCATTTAATCACATTTTTTTCAAGAGTAGTGTGTATTTTATTAGTAACATTACATGGGAAATTTACTTATCCTGTGAAGTTACTCAGCAAAGTTTTGAGACTCAATTCATAAATTATGGAATGAAAGAAAACATTGCAATGTTTAATTTGCCAGCTACATGAAAGAAACATAACACGTTGCTGTATTAACCCTGTCTGAATTAAAGCACTGGTATTAGAAAACAATTTAAATCTTAACCTCAGAGATTAGCAAGAATCTTCTGCTGTGGAAACTTCATTATAGCTCTTATTAAATTGTACCTGTTGCTGGTTACTCATTGCTCTACCATTGTGGTAAAACCTGCAGAAATAGATTACACATGGTGGTGCTGAAATGCATGGTACCTGTTTCCACTCATGTATTAAATTTCTCCCCTGCCAGTGTCCCACTGCTTTACACTGCTTTTATTCTTGCCCCAATTCAAGCTTCAAACTCTTTTGGTTTGTTTTCATACCTAGCAAAGCCACCTGTTCCTACTGTCAGAATGTGGCTTTTGAAGCACCCAGTTAAACATTCTGCAGCCTCTCTCAATTATAATTCATCAGTTTGTTGATAGTCTTTTCCCCATCTGATTTACCTCTTAATTGTTTTCATTTCTGTGGAACAGAAAGTTTTAAAACATCAAGTATCTACTTTAGTCCATTGATCTTAGTTCTGTTATTTTTCTTGAAAATGTAATCAAGCAAAAATCAAGCAACCCTATCTTCCAGGTTTGTGATTTATTTCTCTTAATCTTTCAAAAGGATGTTTCAGAGTTCCCCAAGATTAGATGCTAAAAATAAAGAACTTTTAGTTTCTTTCAGCACAAGAACTTAAACATCCCTCACACAGTCTCCCACCCTACATGTTAGTGCAGTTTTTCCCCACTGTAAGAGGAGAGGTCAGTCATACTGCAATTTTTCTTGCCTTGGTGGACTGTTGCAGGTGCTTTCAAATTGTGATAGGTCTGGAAACTCATAAGTGAACTTCAGAAGAATTAATGTCTGTTTTGCATAGTCCACTCACCAAAACCATTGTTTCACTAATCACCAATATGATTACTTTTCACATTTTCAATCACACAGACCTTCCTATCAGACTTTATAAATGTCCTGATTATTAATAAATTCTTACACAGAAATAATTTCAAATCCTTATTACTTTTCACTTCTTCACACAGTTACAGGCATAAAGCTAGTCAAAGGTCTCTCCACATCCTTGATGCTTTGATTGATTTTATTCTTGAGACCTTTCTATATTATCCTGAGTTATCATTTTAATCCATTTTGTTATTAATTTATCCTCCTCTGGTAACACCTTTCTTTCCCAGAAAACTTGTTGTTCTTCTGCTATTGGGGATTGAAAATTTATAATTCTCCTTCCTCTTTTGTAAGAGAATCAGTGATCCATAGCAGCAACAAAACCACCCTTGTTACCATGTGAGCTGCTAATTTCCAGCATGCTCTTTCTTTACTTTAGTTTTTCTTCCTCAGAAGTTTCTTGAGCTGTTTTGGTTTTGTCTCCATATACCAACATCAATACCCATCATCACCAGCAGATCCACTACCTTCCAGAGTCAGAAGTCTATCCAACTCTCAATTCCTATTTCCTATCATCATTCTGGAAAGTGTACAACTCCCTGTCATTTGTTCCTTGAAATTTTTTTCCCCTCCTTTTTGGCCCAGAATTGCCAACAGGAGCATCTTTTCTCTTTAGCCTGCTGGAGATCTCCATTTAGACATACTCAGTTGTGTTGCAGTCTGGGCTGCCAGCCAGCCACAGGTAAGTCATCTCATAGCTGTCTAGTTCAGTCAGTCAGCTGTGTCTTCAGCAATGCTTTTTGCTGTTTTCATATTAGAGATATGAAAATAACAGATCTATTTCAAATTGTGTTCTCCTATTATTTTTCCTCTTTGTCAGGATGAACTGAAGGAGCTGTATAGCAGGGTTATACATGATGTAACTTCATTGGCTGAATTTTGATGCAACTTTCCTTAGACTTCTGCTGCAGCCAGGGAATGGTTCAGGCACCTAAATAACAATCCTTAGGAGATTCTTAGGGGCATCTCCTTTTCACCTGCATTGACTAGACAGATCAAAGGAAAGTGCCTTCATAACACATCCAGCTACACAATGTTGAGCATTGGGAGACCTGAATAACTCTATTTCACAACCTCCATAGACTGCCTTGAGCCATGTTGCATGCTTGATTGACATACTGACACTTCAGCCTGTATTGACCAGTACAAAAGTCCTTATTTGAGTTCTGTAATTTCAAAACTGATTCATCCTCCATTTCCTTACTCAGTAGCTCTTTAATCATTATGGCATGTGATATCTGTATTTTTCCTCCTAATCTTTTCTTCCAGTATGGCCACTGACTTGTATTCTAGACAGAGACAGTCCTTGCTGGCTTCAGGTAGGAAAAAAAATAAAAAACTAAACAATTGTGGGCATAGTCACTGCTCCATCTCAAGTCATTAGATACAGAAGAGTATGTGTATCATTTAAAGGAAAGTAAATGTGCTGTGTTACAGTATTTTCTAAATAACACAAGCATCCCAAACAATTAATCATTTGTTATTGCTCCTGCCCTGCTCCACCAGTCTGTTGGAAGGAGGGGACTGTCCCCTTCAGTACAGAGAATACCTCTGTCTTTGAGGTCTCAGACACACTGAGTCATTGATGTGCAAGTGTCAGCTATGATCCTAATCATGGAAAGAACCAAATGAAGACAGTAAAAATACCCACATAAGTCTACAATAAGTAATTATTTCAATGAGTCTCACTGCTCCTAGAAGTGCCTGTGACTAAAAGTAACAATTTTATAAAGAACTCAACCTATAAGCAGAAGCAAGGCACCTATGGTTGATATCTCACTTGTGACTGAGGACTCATTAGTAAACATGTAATAATAAATTAATAAACAAACAAACAAATAAATAAATAAATAAATACTGTAATGATTATGACTACAATGATGATGATGATGATAATATCAATATAATGTCATTGGATCTGCAATAGTACCAAAGATCCATAGTTTTCAACTAATAATTGACACCCCTCATCAAACAAAAAGAGACAAGGCCACTTATCTCTGGTTTCATTGGCTTCATCTGAAATTGCAAACACTGAAGCTTACTGGAGAAATCAAGTCAAGCACATTCAATGCCTCCTTTCAGTCACCATATTTGATAGCCCCACAAATCTGTATAATAACATTTTGACCATAACATACACTGCATTATTTTAACACTCAACATGTTTATGCTTGAAGCTGCCTTTTGAATTCCCAGAGAGGCATTAGAAGAAAATTAAAAAGCACAGCCAAAAAATATAACCACAGTCAACCCCCACTCATAAAGTTTAATTGGAAAGCAGATATTAAGTATGTATCTTTATTACATTTTGAAACAATGAATAATATATATGTTGTTAGCTAAAGACTGAGCTCTGCAGAGTGAGTACATTGTTTTATTATTCAAACACAAGTGAGATTGCACTGTATTATCAACTCATATGGGCACTACTTTCTATGAAATAAATAAATAAATCCACCAGCCTCAGATGGTGATTTACATACTCAAGTACCTTGAATCACAAGCATAAAAGCAAGGATGGAAAGAACAGTAACCAAAGCTGTTGCCAGGACAACTTATCCCTGGATTTAGGATTATCATGAAGGGAAAACCTATAAGGAATTCAATTAACCAATACCTCCAGCTTCCAGTTTGCTAAGCACTGCCTACTCCCTTTTAAATCCAAATCCCTCAGGAATGGCTGCACAACTGGTGGCTGCACCCCCTCAACAGAGAAGCAGCGTGGGATGTGTCTGCAGGATTTCTCACAAACCAGTGTGAGCCTGCTCTGTCCCCTGGACAGGAGGAGACATGAGCCAGATGTTATATCAAACTGGCTGTCAATCTGGAGCCAAGCCCCAGCTAATATATCTTGGATTCTAAGAATTATAGAATCATCTATGTTGGAAAAGATCTTTGAGATTATTAAATCCAATGGTTAACTCAGTGCTGCCAACTCCACCACTAATCCATGTCTGTAAGTGCCACATCTACACGTCCTTTGAATAACTCCACAGGTGGTCACTCCACCACTTCCATGGACAGTCTGTTACAATGTTTGACAATCTTTTTGATGATGGAGTTTTTCCTAATATCCAAGCTAAATCCTATGTCCTCTTCTGTTCACAAAATATCTTAACCTGCGTATTACATTATACTGCTGTGATTGCACTGTCCTTGGTGAGCTGAGTGAACAGGCAGAGCTTATTTGCACGTGTCACTCTCTGTAATGTAGATTTAATCTTGGACATAAAATCAGAGAACCATAGAGTAATTTAGGCCATGTGGGACTTTTAAGGTCGTCTCGTTCCTCTTTTCCCTGTAATGGGCAGGGACAATTTCCACTAGACCAGGTTGCTCAAAGCCCCATCCATCCTGGCATTAAACACTTCCAGGGATGGGGCAGCCTCAACTTCTCTGGTGTTTTAGTGTCTCATCCCTCTCACAGTTAATGAGTTTAAGTAAAAACCAATCTATCAGATACATTTGGTTCATACAGTGGGTTGGATGATAGACAAAGATGTGACAATATAGAGAAGACCTTCTCTATGCTGCAGCTGTTCCCTACTCCTTCAGACTCCTCTTACATCCTGCATTTGGATGGGAGGCAACAGAATTTCTCTCATCATTTATGAATAATCTCAAGATTTGGATTTCTTGATGTCCTCACTGCTGCTGTCAGCAAGACATTATTGTTGTTTTCTTCATGAAGTCCCATAAAAAGTCCTCCTGTATTTGCTGGACCAATCAGGTGAGATACCTGATTCCCTTTCACAAAGCCATTTCTGTTTCTTCTTTTGGGGTAATTCCAGAAAACTACATCTGAAAACATGTATGACAATACAGAGCATTCAATTATACTACTCTTCAGTGAATAGCACATTATGGATTTTTTTCACTTGAAATGTTTTGCAAATGACTGAATAATCACATTATACGACGTGGAACAAAGACGTGCACTGATGTAACTGGGAAAGAACTAGAAACTGGATTTGTTTTTCTAACAGGATATGTAGCTGAAGTTAGTCCTATTAAATAAACTTTACACATTTTAGGTTTGTGGACCTAATTACTGGAAGAATGGCAGCTTCTTTTTTACTGGATCCTTTCCTTTCAAATGTCAGCATCCATTACTACCTAATCTTGAAAAAGGAGCAGTAACTGACTGTGGGATTTTCAGCTAAAATGACAGAAGAAATGTGCTGCTCCCTTTGGGCACCTATTGTCTTAAAGAATGGACCAAGACAGTACCAAGACTGTCTGAACAATGCCTTTGTGGAATATATTGAAGAAAAGGCCATAGAATTGTATTTATCAAAAAAACTGTCACTGCCTCAGGGTAGCAAATATTCATTCAGAATGTTCATCTGTTCTGTCAAAAACTGAACTTGTTTTAGAGACTGCAGAATATCATCAAGGTACAAGAGGAAACCTTGCTCAGCTAATCCTACTATGTTCAGCAGCAGTTCAGATATTCCTCCTTTCAACTACAAGGATAATAATAATGATGATGACAGAGGTTTGAAGAAGTAGACCCATGCTTATGAATCAGTATGCAGTGCTTGACAAGAAGAACCATCTTGGTGAATTTCAGTTGGCCAAAAGCTATTCACTGGAGTGTGGTCACCAATAGAGACAGGCAATTACCTCCAGAGAGAATCCACTACTTTCTGGGGTGGCATGTGAGATAGGTGAAGCCAGTCACCTTTTGGATATATTTTTCTCTCACCATTGGACTGCTGAAGGAGCCCAACAGATAAATTAGATAAAACGTTCAATTCTTAGACATCAGTTGGCTGAGATGATCCACTTCTTGCTTTGTTAATAATGTAAGAACATGGAAGGACTAGAGAAGTTAGTCCTCAAAAAGCAGTTTGTGTTCACATTTTGGTTAGATATAATGTGAAAGGAACATTTTTTATTATTTCATTCTTATTGTATTGTATTGGTATTACACTGTTAATCTAGTTATTGGCAAAACTTAAAAGATGAACACCTACAGAGCTCAGCAGAAGAAACAAAAGGGGAAAGGGAGAGGAAAAATGAATAAAATTTGTTAATCAGTTCTTTTAGGACATCAAAATGAAAGTTGGTTGTTAAGTTTCTTGTTAAAAAAAAAGTTAAGTGGTCATAAAATATCTTACAGTTCCTGAATGTATTCAGAACCTGTGCAACAGGTGCACCCATAAGTCAGTTTACCAAATCACTGCTTATGGACAGTGATAAATAGCATACCATAACTTCAGTACTTTTCTTCCTAGGAGGACATATTTTCCAAACTAACAGCAGTCAAGCCAAATTTTGTTTTAAAAGGTTTTTTTGCCCCCAGACCACTTTTAAAACCTAAAATATTCCCTCCCCTCATATATCCAGCCTTGTTATGTCTTTCATCAGGTTATGTCAGACCAAACATTGTTTTTCTAATAATCTCTTACAATAGTTTTCTTATTACCTTCAATTCTTTACACCTTAGCTGAGATTTTCTTCTGAGCCTGCTACTCATCCAAGTGAGATTCAAATATGGAACTACAGAGATCCACCAATGTGAATGCATGGAGACACCCTCATTCTGTGTTAACAAACACACCACATTCACAGCTCTCTGGAACATTAGCATGGGCTTCCAGTTCATCTTTGGTTCATGTCTAGACCCTAGGCCTCTTTATTGGTCAACTCAGAGTTTGGATGTTTCATGAAGTGATCTTCTCCTTGCTACTGGCTAGTCTGGCTTGAAGACCACTAGCAAAAATGTGTATAGAACCCTCCATGAAGCAACTAGAGAGAAATATCCTAGAGAAAGGGGAATAGAGCTTCATAAGAAATTTGGATGGACTAATGTGATCAGGTACAGGTCTATGTCCAGGCCCAGTGTTGGGCTTCGCAGCGAGAGAGTGACATGTATAGAATGGAGTGAGTTCAGCAAAGGGACAAAATAAATAAGAAACTGGAGCATCTGACATACAAGAAAGTCCAAGAGAGCTGTGACTCTTCAGCCTGGAAAAGAGAGAGCTCAGGTGATCACATCAGTGTGCATAAATACTGATGGGAGGCAGTAGAGAAGGCAGAGTTAGACTCTCCTTAGTCTTTCACGCTGATAAGACAAGAGCAAAAACTCTGATATTGATACAGGGAATTCTATTTAAAAGTAAGAGAAAGCTCATTTACTCTGAGATGGTGAAATACTGGAGCAGCCTGATCAATGAGATTGTGGAATCTTCATGCCTGGAGATTCTTAGAACCAAATTATATGTAGCTTAAATCAGGCTGCTCCAGTTGATGATACTTTGAGTTAACAGGTAGTCAGTCATCAGGATCATGGTTTTGTCACCACTAGGGCTGATGCTTCAAAACAATCATTCTTTTCTAGTTTCTCCCTACTTAAAAATGATAATTAATAATTGTTTGTTAATCGGCAATCAACACCATTATTAAATCTTTAATTTGTGGTGGACAAGAAGCCGAGCTGTTTATGTTGATGTTAAAAAGGGGGATTTAAGAAGGCAAGTAATAAAGGAGCATCCAAGGAAGTTTTGCATTTCAAGAATACCATCAAGCAATAAATTAATTTACAAAGGAGAAAGAAACAACAAAGGTTTATATGATTCATTCAAGAATAACATAAAAGAAACATCATTAGACTTTCAACACTTAACTTTTATTCTCTTTCTTGAAGTTCTTCTTACAGTCAGGTTTACAATATATATTTTTGTAGTCTGGTTCTTCACTCTTCTTTCAAGAGACATTAAAGAGATTAAAGTATGAAACAGATATTCTGTCTTACTTCATCATGTCAAAATAACAGGACCAGCACATCAGCACTTCAAGCATTGTTGCATGATCAAAATCGACTTTTTTACAGGCCTGTGTGTAATTAATGGTTTAATCTTTGTCATGCCATAACAGGCAAAGATAAGCACTGAAATCAACATTGTGTGTCAGGAAAGCTTTGGTCAAAAAAACTTTTAATCATCTTTCTTCGTACTAGAAGAGAAGCCAAGGAAATCCAAATGCGATATGGACAATCAAAGTTTATGCAGTTCAGGTATTATAAATAAAACTTCCACAAAAATGTCATTCAATGTTCAGGCATCTTAAATGGAAAGATGAAGTATTTGACAGAAAAAAAAGAAAAAAAAAGAAAAAAAAAAGAATTTTAGGCCCCTTCAGACCATACTGAAGCCCATTTACCAAACTCCCTTTTCTGAGTTGAAGAGTGCTGCATTGAAGCACTTCCATGCCTGGTCATCACAAGTAGTAGGCATGCTCTTCCTTCCTCCAACATGTTGAAAGAGTTTTCCCATCACTTGCAGGTAGAGGAGCACAGAGCCTCAGTCGTGAGTTAAATTATGCTTGACTCCAAAATGAAAAATCCAAGCAACATCAAGAGCACACACACTCTCACCTTCAGGGCCCTATTTCCAGCATCCTTGATGCCCCTGCTCCTGGGTAATTGCAAAGATGTAGCTGGAAGGTGTTGTTTACATCCTTACACATTGTTGCAAGTGACCTTCAAAGTGTCCTCTCAGGAGAACTTCATGTTTCACAAGTCATCACGTGTCATGATGTATGTGTTTACAACTTCATTTAAAAGTCCATAGAGTTTTAGTGATTGATTGTGTGGTGCACAGAATGGGGATACACAGAGAGGTTGACCTAAGAATCCCATGTGTTTTCAGAAGTTGCATATAATGTGTCCCTTCCTCTTCTCTGTGTAAGGCAGAGAAGAACAGGGGATGCAACCTTGACTTATATTCTGAATATTCCTATGAAGCTATTTAAGTCTACAAACCCTTACGGCACTCTGAAAAGGAATCTCAGAGCGAGGATCACCAGGAATATTCATAATAGTAAAGAAAGGTAAAATCATATGGGTAGCACAAGAGTTTTACATAGTCAAAAGTGTGGGAATTTATGCAGACACAAGTCTTTGAGAGTACCCAGACATCACATGGAAGGTATGAAAGTGCACTTTGTGTTGTAGAGGGAAATTGAGAAAACATGTATTTCATTTGAGAGAAAGAAGTATATACAATTAGAATACTCAGTAATAAGGGGGAAAGATGCAAGCCAAGGCTACTGGAATGAAACATCCAGGGTATATTTGCACATGCCCGCACTGGTGAGATCAGCTCACAATGGATCCATTAGAATGTGTAATGTCTCACTGTAATGCATCCTATACCAATTCCTTTCTGCTCACAGAGCTGACTGGCTCAGAAAACAGGCAGAGGAATGTATGTTAGTGTGTCTGTATATATTAAGATGTTTCAGATGTAAGATGATGCAATGCCCAGTCTTAATACCTTTCCATGAAGATAATGGCAGCTTTGACCTTAATTACCCTTATCCTCACCTCCAAATCTCCTTTCATGTCATCTTTGTCAAACCATCCTTTCCTTCAGTCTTTGCCACATTGTGCTGTGTTGTTTGGAAATGTTCCACTTGAGAAGGGCATCACTGGATGTGTCTAGAATATAAAAATACAGAAGTAAGAATCCCAACCCTGTGATCACAGTTGTTAAATAGGAATCACGTGGTATGGCTGGTGGAGAGGATGCACCTGCAGTGACTTTGTCTCTCATATGCCTACTTGAATACAAAGAGGTGGGGAAAAACAAATGTGGAGGTGCTGAACAAAAAGCATGGGCAGCTTTTAAGTTTGAGCCTTGCAGCTATCAAAAAGCTGGTTGCTGAGAGCAGCTGGCAAACAGGAGGGATAGGCAGAGCAAATGGACAGACACAGCTGGCAGATAAAATCTTACAGAAAATTTACCCTCAATTTGGTCGCTTTTCTTGCAAACACAGACCTACCTGGAATGAGAAAAGCAGTCATACTCACCAGCAGATGAACATGCAATGCCAAAATGAATAGAGGGAAAATGCTAGCGGTATTAAAAGCCTTCATGTAACTGTTTAACACCTGGTTGATTCCTCTGCCGAAATAAGTCAGCACTGTGCAAACTGAGTTACATTAACTGAGCATCTGGCCTAGTATGATCAACTAATTTGTATTTAGGAAACTACCTTGAGTTCAAAACACCAATTATCTGCACACAAGCAAGGTAAACTGCAACCTAAACAAGGGTGGGGATGGAGCAGGAGAAATAAGTAAACAACTGGTATAGGAGACAACACAGCAAAAAGTAGAAAAGAGGCAAACCCATCATTCTTAGAGGGAAGGCATGGGTTCCTTCTGTGTTTTTGCCATCATATGGATCTCACAGCACTTGAAATAACATATACAATTACTAGTTTAACTTGTTTTGTTCAAGTTTAGGAACTAGATATTTATTACTCATATCAGCTTTACCACAAATTCACACTGAGCTCAGTGCAATAATCTCTTATTTATATCACCTTAAGTGAGATTAAGAGCAAGCAGACTTTTGATTTTTAATGTCTCAAGTGTAGCATCAGGCAAGACAAAGCTGAGACTCATAGCTGAGATTCACACTTGGATTGTAGTACTCTTTTGTGAACAACAAGTTTCCTATGAAAGGTGGAGCCAAGAAAAGAGAAAACAGAGAAAACTTGACAGATTTGGGCACACTGGCCTCTGCTATGCCCAAATAGAATTATTTAACGCATCAAAAGATGGTCTAAAATCAAGACACATTGGGTAAAATGTCAGAGTACTACAGAGAGGGAGATTTGATGTATCTAATTTCATATTGAATACNCCACACACCTGCTGTTTGCCCATTAGGCCTCAGTTACTCCCTACTAGCTCCTTCTGGGGAGTACTCCCAGGCCTGGCTCTACTCCAGACACCAACCTCAAAACATCAGGATGAGATAATGTAAACACTGGACTTGTGAGATATTAAGCTTGTAACCAATTAGAAGTTCTAACGTGTGAGAGTAAGACCTTTTTAGCCAATAAGATGTACCTGTAACCCTATATAACCTGTGTGCTGTGTAGAATAAAAGGTCTTCACTTAAATCCTATGGGTTTGTGTTGTGAAGTCCTTTGTCTCCGCAAAACTTTGTTTACTTTACACTGGCCTCTGCTCTGCCCAAATAGAATTATTTAACACATCAAAAGATGGTCTAAAATCAAGACACATTGGGTAAAATGTCAGAGTACTACAGAGAGGGAGATTTGATGTATCTAATTTCATATTGAATACTGTCAGATTTCCCTCCTAAAGGAATGGTTATATCTGTGCTTAGGAGCAGTGGATGGGGAGCTCAGTTTCTGCCCTGTCTGTAACTCAAACCAGTCTTCCAGTGAATTGGGGTGCCCTCTGTGGTGACTGTCCATTTTCACTCACAGCCATGACTGCAGAGTCCTGTGAATCAGGCAGAAACTCAGCAATCAATATTCATATGCCATTTACAGCATGGCTCCTTTGGGATAGGAGGCAACAGCGTTTGGCTGAGGAAACACAAATACCTCAGGTGAAATATCTTCACAGAACTTTAGCAAGGCACCAAGATTTTTAGGACTGAAAGTATGACCTTTTTGTTTTGTACCATTTTGGGAAATCAATACTTGTTTGCTTGTTTTGTTCTCAAAATAAATATTGCACAGCTGGTTTTCTATTTTTTCTCTTTTTTTTCTTCCTATGCCTGATCTTCATACTTACAAGCCCCTCTGCAGTAAGTAGCTGTCAGTCGAGGGAGCACAAGGCAGGAACCTCAATGGTTACAGACTCATGGGTTGACCATTCATGCTAACAAGTTTTCAGGCTGTCCTTGTTCCCTCTCTACTAATAACATTTGTGCTATTTAACCTATGTCAACTAATTTAATCAGGTTTAACTAATTTAACTAACTGTGCAGTACACAGAGTAACTTATGTAAAGGACATTGGAGAGAGGAGAGTCTCCTTCCCTTCATTCCTGTCTTTCTCCATAAGATCAGATAAAAGCTTTGTTTTGGAGTCCCCTCAAGCTTGCTCTGTTTCTGTGGTGCAGGTATTCATATGATGGATGATGACCGAGTGCCTGCATCCCTCCTACACAGAGCAGAGTGCACAGCAGACTGGGAAAAGCAATTCAGGGCAGTTAAAGCTTAGTCCTCTATTTCACTCTGCTCCCAAAAAAACCCTGTGCCTGCTACATAAATAATGAACTCTTCAGAATAAGATTTTTCTTTATGCATGTTTGGACAGTGCCTAAGAGCACAATAAAACCCTGGTCACCTCAGAAACTTCTACGTGCCTCCATAATATAAATACATAATCATAAAGAATGGGTTGTCAGAGAAAGAGGTCATAGATCAGTAGAGTAAATCAAACTTTAACAGCCCATCAGGGCCAGACTGCCTAGCAACAAAACAATTCATCATTAAGAAGTTTTTGTGCTTTATTATAAATTTAGATTTAAAAGAAATGTTGAAAACCCTGGGTCAAATTTTGCACCTCTACTTTGGTGAAAACTGAGAGCAATTTATTGAAGTCAATAGAGTTGCTATAAATTGAAGGTGAAAAATATTACCTCCATATATTTTGAATAAAAAAAAATTATGCTTTAAGTCTAAGAAGTACATACTACTAATTTAAATTTTTACTGCTATATAAATATGGTTATTTTCTCAAACAAATTATTGATTTAGATTTCTTTGTTATTCAAACTTCTTGTGCCACAGTAATTTCTAAAATATATAAAGTAAAAGGCTTGAGTCTCAAGTGGTCTGAGTGAGTGGTTATATCAGAAATTTAAAACCAAATACACAAACTCTTAGTGTTTAAATTAACTACTCAAATTCTATAAATAAACAAATAAATAGTCCAAAACAAAACTGTTTAGACTTTAGGAAATGTCTTAACTGACAAAAATCCTTCTTCCTTTGTAATTTTTATTCTTCTTCTCTCATATGCAGTGAGAGATGCATCTCATTCATACAGCATATGATACCAGTTGAATTGCTGGCCTTGAGTCTGGTTTGGTCCATACAGGCATCTCTCATCTTTGCAATCTTTGTGAAATAACAGAGCTGATAAGTTAAATTCTTTTATCAACTCTTAGTGATTTTCAAGCAGGTTTCTCAGTTTCAGAACTCTGGTCACCCTTTAAGGCTGTCCTTGGTCAGGAGGAACACTATTGAACTTAGGGTCAACCATCAGAGGATCATGCCAGCTATGTGTCTTCCAGCCTTTTTCCCTTTTTCTACTATCACAGGATGATTTATGAAGCAGCCACCTCTTCCTTAATTAGAATTTTGAACCTGGTTCTTGCAGACCTCAAAACCAGGGATGTTTAATAACTTTCACATCTCAGCCCAGTCTGTCATAGCTTTAAGTGTTGCTGTGTCTTGGCCGATGGTCTCAGGTGAGGAACTCATCTATCTGTAGGTTTTTCAGGAGAATTTAATATCATTTTTTCACTCTACCTTCTGAATAATTTTCTGTAGGTTATGACTTTGTCATCTGGCAGTGTTCAACTGCCCTCTTTCTCTCTTGTCTCCTCTGCAAATATAACAATAAAATAAAGTGGACTTTTCAAATACTAGTGATTTTCACAGTACTAGTTCAGCCCAGAGTTAAGAGATGGACAGTTACATCTTATCTCTGATGATGTCATATAGGCTCATGGGATCAGAATATAAATTGTGTCTGTCTTTCTGATTCTAATTCCAAAGACCTGGTAAGTTTGGGGGTAATGTCAGAAAACAGACATCTGATTGGACTGATAAATTTTGTAATGTGAAGCTGTTCCATAGTCTGATAGGTTGGGTTACTTTAGTGCTTTGAATGCTATATTTTTAATTGTAAACAGAGGGTCATCTGCAGGCATTAATAATTTCTGGGTGTCTGGCTTGTCCTTTTATTTGCTTTTTGCATCCAGTAGTGTTTGTTACTGTTTCTAGTAAAAGACAAGTAATTGCATTTCTCTGTATACTGTTAGCAGCAGGAGATTTACTATCACAGATCACAACAGATGGGCATGTGTACAGAGCTTTGATTAACACCCCAGATTTATTTTACAAACCCTATATTTATTGAGCCTCTAGCACAGACAGTTGAGAGAGACTTTTTTCTTTTCCTAATATTGTGCCATTGAGACTCACCAGAAGTCAGCATTACAGATGGCATGTACTGGTACGTATACTAAGATATTTTAAAGCATCTGAATTACTGAGGACCTTTAAGCTATTGAGGTTTAATGAAACTTTCTGAAATAAAACATTCAACCTGTTTGAAAATCTGTAAAAGTTGATAAAGGAGTTTCAGTTAAAAACTACCATAAATTTCTGTGAGTTTTAAAAATATTCAAAAGATAATTGAAAATCACTCAAATTAGGCCGCAATGAACAAAAGGTAAACAAAACACAAAACCACAGGCAGATAGAGGCCAACTTAGATGGTGTTTAGATACCTATCTGTGGAAAACATCAAAATTTAAGTACCAAGACTTTTCCTGGGACTTCATCAAGACAGAAAAGTAGTACCTTCTTGTACCTTGCACAGCATCCTAGTAACACAGAAAGCCTTAGTACCTGTAAATACAGCCCCATCCATCTTGAGGAGCCCTTGCAAAATCCACTGGGACTTCCTACCTTCACTCTTGATTTCATTATGAAATCCAGTGACTTTACCCACTTCCACTGAAAAATGTAACCAGATTAAAGAAAGGATTAGAGGAAGAAGAAGATGGTCATCAGTTTTTAGAATGGTATCCCAAAGTGCTTATTTGCATGGGTTTTTTTTTGAATCTCATCTTTATCCTGAAGCCATTCAAATCTGTATCTCCTACCTCTTGTGAGTGTCTCCAATCATTAGGTTTTTGAATGGCTGTGAAGAGAATAGGGAAGAGACATCCTAACCCTTCTTCATAGGAAGGTGAGTAAAGAAAAGGGTAGAAAATGGGGACAAGAGTGAGGATCATGGGTCTGCAGAGAGGACGCAATTTTGACTCTCTCTACTACTCTGATATTTTGCCTTGAAATGTCATCAAATAAATGCAGCAGACCTTTTATTTTTCCTTTAATTCTTCCTGACCATCCAGATCAACTCTAAAATTAACAAAGGGGTGGGAAAGCTGCCACAGGACTCCCAGCATAGAAGTCCTTTTCACAGGTGGTAACATCCATGTCATTATAAACCATTGTAAACCATAGGAAAGGAAGAAGATAAACAAAATAACTTGGAGATATTTCAAAGCAGAAGGTAAGGGGTGGGATTGTTGAATCTACACCACTGAGCTTATTTTGGATAAACCAATAGAATTAATGCCAATGATCCTTTTCCCTTAAGGGCTAACATCTGTGGCTGATTTATCTCTAAATATTTATGGCAACCAGAACCATCTCCACTGCTAAAGCAGATCACATGTGGAAGCTTTGAATCAGAATACTTGCAAATTTTGGTCTGATTGGAAAGTGGGAAGAAAAATATTTTCCTATTTGACAGCACATTAAAGGGGTTTCTCTTTGAACTTCATGGTTTAGGACAGAATGAAACCCCTCCTCAGATTTATGCTCACATAAATATAATCAAACAAAGGAGAGTTATCTTTTCCATCAGGTTACATGCTGAACCTCTGTTAAAAGTTATTCATGGCCTTCATCAAAAGAGTGAGATATAATCATGACCCTGTTGGTTTGACCCTATATAATGCTTATCTTTCCTCAGCAGGCATAACCCTTAGACAATTGCCACACATACAGATAATCAGAAAGAAAGATATCTGGCCAGAAAGATGTCTGGACAGAAATATGACCTTAATCTTTTAGAGAAATACCATTAGGGCTTCACAAATGGCACTAGGAATCAATATGTTGCCAATTGAGTTGAGTCCCAAAGCATTCTATTCAGGAGAATTCAAAGACCTCTCTCTAAAGCAGATACAGCCTGAGAAGTCAACTCCATCGGTGTCATCAGTCACTGGGAGGAGGGCTTGATTCAGTTGCCTAAGTAAGGCACCTGATGCCATTAGGATATGCCACTTGGCCTCCAGCTGTGCTCTCAAAGGGTATTGCTCTTCCTTCAATCTTCTGCCGTAGCTGCCAGTCCTGTACAGCACTAATAGATATATGTTAATATGATACTCTTCAACCTCATAAAGGACAGAGGTGAGTGGGTTTAAGAAGTTGCATCCCATTCCACTTCTCCACTGCCTTTAGTAGAAGCTCAAACACTGGCAACATGTAGACTTCTGCATATCACCATCAACATGCTTTTGACTCCATGCATATAGGTCTGCGTTACAGCCTCAGAGTAGGAAAAATCTCAGACTCTGTGTGGCAGAAGTACTGTGTAGAGGTTATCTTAATAGGTACCAGAAGTAACATGCTCTGGTTTGTTGGAGTTTGCCATGACCTAAATAGCCCAGCTGAGAAATTACTACTGTTATCCCTGACTGGAATTGTTGGCTATTAATGGTTTTACTGGGTTTTGTGGCTTGGATACCTCTGTACAACCATCTATCTTGCCTTAATAGGCTGAGTCTTCTTGTTCCAGGCATGTGCTTTGGTTTCATGATGCACTGCCCTGTATTTTTGGATGAAATTTGAACAGTGACAAAGTGGTAGCTAGGAGAATTTTGAGGGAGTTACACCAATGTACCCAATGCAGTCTGTGTTGGAGCTCATGGCTGTCATGCACATGTCCTTTTCTGTTTATTTTCCAGACTACTTTAGACCTCTTCAACCTGGTTTATGCCCTCTCTAGAGCTCCTTGATTCCTGCTTGTTTAAGGTCATTCCCTCTCATCTGCTCTGCTATTACATTTTCACTGCTTGCATTTCTTTGCCATGGCATTCCTTTCCTTCATCAAATCTGACGGGAAGCAGAAGCTCTGAAGCACATTAGCTTTGGCTCATTTAAGTTTTTTCACCTCTGCTCCTTACCCTCCTACAGAGGTAGGTCTGTGCCAAGGGAATGGGAAGGAGAAGAGTAGGAGGAAGAGCTATTAGCATACACTGAAGCACAGCTGTATTGACATGCTCCAAAGCACTGTGTTATTTTGCCTACCAGGCTGGAGCCAGGATGAATGTGTTGTTGCATGGCCCAGACACTTAAGAACCTTGTCTAACTTCTGAAAAAGCCTGATTCTGTTTGATTTCCACAGCAGCTATTGTTGTGTGACCTGCAGAATAATTCAAGCTCGGGCAAGATACTGAATCAGAGTAACATTGTGAGCTCTCGTATTTATTTTCAGAACAAGGCAGACTCACAGTAAGTTGAAATTCAGGTCCTGCAGAAAACAAGATATTATGAAAATTATTGTATAATCTCTTTCTCCTGCTCTCTTGGAAACTTTGAAGCTGAAAGATCATGAAAACCTGTAAGGGTGTAAAATTTCTGCACAATGCAATGGAAGATAGAGAGCTGGTCAATAACTGGTCAGTAGGAAAACTCAAAAAATCCCTTTTTAGGCTTCATTGTATAGTGTTCTTTGGCTAGAAAAGAAATAGAATAAGTAACAGAGAATGCAAGTCATTAAGGTTGCGGTTCAGATATTTACGCAGAGGTGTCAAGAACCTCTATGTAAATGTAGATATCATTGGCCTTGGGGTATTTTTACAGAAAGCTTCTTCCAATGCAACTCATGGCTTATCTGTGTGTCCTGTGCAGATTTCTAGGATTTTTTTAGGGAACAGTACTACAGACTTTGGTGTGATAGACCTCAGGAGGTAATCTATGCCAATTATATGCTCAAGTACTGGATTCCTTCATAAATTACATTTTAGGAACAATAGAAGCACAAAAGAAGATAAGAAACTCTGAAAGCTAGACAAATCTCTCACTTTTCTGGATTTGGGCATAAACCATTATCATCTTTTGAAAAATATCTGAAGATGATCTAAACTTTGGGATCTCAGTCCAGTGAATTGTTGCATTCTTCAGAGATCAGGCCTGGTAGCAAAAGTCCAAGTTTTGAAACTGTTGCCAGCAATCCTCTTTATCCTAATCTAGAGAAAAACGCTTAAGTACTAGTGTCTTCAGTCTTCATAGATAACACCAGCAAAATCACAACATGGTGCCAGCAGTAAAGAATTGTGCCACTTTATAATGGGACAGAGATCTTTAGCTGAGTACTGAACTGATATCAGGTGGTCATAATTTCAGGCTTCTCTCTATCAGGACTGCAATTCAATGTGTTTCAATGACTTATAATTGGTGTTGCAGTTACAGACTATATTGTGCTAAAACTTTATGTAAATATTTTCACATACCTGAAGCTCACAGGTCCTCTGCTTGCACAATACAAGCTCATATTGATTAGGATTTTACAGCTTCTAAGTTTTTTTATGCCCTGAGTGTATCCATGTCAAATACAGATCCAGAAGAGCTTTATTAATGTTATATCACTATACTGATGATAACTACTTGCCAGATATTACAGCCAGAGCTATAGTACTCCTGTTTGAACAGAATCATATGTTACTCCAAAACTAGACTTCAGTAGTCTGTTAAAGCAAGGAACTCATTATATGTACTTATTTTGTTAAATGTAAATGCTGAAAAATCTCTGAGTTGATGATTAGTCATTTGATAATCCAAAATTCATTTTGACCTATACCTGGTATTAAATCTTTTTAAATTAAATTAAAATTTTAAACAAAATTTTAAATTAAAAATTATTAACTGTGTGAAAGATTAAAACATAAACATTAGGTTAGAACAGTAAATTAACATTTTGATAAAGAGGGATAATGCACAAGCAACTGCCTCTCAAATGTTTCATTTCAGTGATTTCCACATTGACATGTCTTTCAAACAGATACACAATACGTCAGTAGAAAACTAAAGAATCTTTTCATCTTCTGTGAAGCTATTTCTGTCTTCTCCTTCATGGCCATATTGCAAAGTAGAGAGTCAAAGGAGTCTGCCTGTTACTTTTATTCCTAGTCTGCCAGAGGGACATAGAAATAAACATTACAGGGAAGAATCACAACGTGTTTTTGTAATTCTCCACAGATTCATGCATTCTAGCATGGTGGCAGCTAAAAGAAAAATGATCTCTACAAATGACCTCAAATGTGTGCATATTTGGATGGGTGTGTTTTACTGCCTTAACCTTTTGGAGACTTTATGTTTACATGAGGGAATGGCCTGAAGATGTGTCAGGGGAAGTTTAGGTTGGATATCAGAAAAAGGTTCTTCACCCAGAGGGTGGTTGGGCACTGGAACAGGCTCCTCAGGGAAGTGGTCACAGCATCAAGCCTGACAGAGTTCAAAAAGTGTTTGGATGGTACTCTCAGGCACATGGCGTTACTCTTGGGGATAGTCCTGTCAGGGCTAGGGGTAGGACTCGATGATCCTTGTGGGTCCCTTCCAACTCAGCGGATTCTGGAATTCTGTGATTAATCTGATATTTCCATATCAAGAGGCTCAATCAAATCAACCTTTATGAAGACATAGTAACCTCTTGTCCAGGAAAAAAAATAAATACAGCTAATAATACTCTCACATATTTTTGCTGGTAGTTCAGACCATGGGGATATGTATGTTATTAAAAAAAAATCAGTAAGATCACAGCTGTCACATGCAACCTTAAATATCCCAGCATCTTTCAAGCTGGGAGTGGGACAGTGAGACAGTGTCTGTCATCTTCCCAAAACTTGTATCCCAGATGTCCTTAAAACAGTCAGCTCAATGAGCATCCCAGTGCTTGCTCCAGAATCCTTTCAAGCCCATGAGAGTCCTGTGAATTTCAGTTCAAGAACTGAGAGCTACAAGGTCACTTCTTTTTAGAGACCTGTAGATAGGTATGAGAAGATATAATTAGTTTCAACTAAGGCATAGTAAGTATGGGAAGGGAGCAAGAAGCCTGCCTAAACTGTTGTACGAGCTCAGTCCTTCATGAACAGATCTGTAAAAGCAGCACACCTCTTCTCATCTGAGAGGGTAGAAAAATGGAGGAAGTTTTTTCTCACAATATCTTTCTCTCATGTGCTTAACAACAATTCCATCCCTTAGTCTAATCTTGCTCTGGTCATGGTTGCCAAATTTTTCTATGAATAACAAAAATAACCATAAGTCACTGTTCAGCATTGATTTTATTTTGGCAATATCTTAAAAATAATAAAAAATATAAACCTCTTCCTATTCTCTTTTTTTTTTTTTAAACCTATAGTTAAACTGCATTCCAGTATTACAATAATGGATGATCATGCATAAAATAAAAGTAGAAATTATTGGTACAGGCATCTTAAAATTCATTTTGCATTTCTATACCATAAATAATACACCTCTTTTCTTTCCTCTCACCTATTATGTTCTGTAACCGTTCTGTCAGCTGCACAGGGACTGAAAAGTCTTTTCATGGTCCCTTTTAAAAAACCCTAAAACTTTTCATTTGCTCATCTAAGAAAACCCTAAAGCTAGACCACCTCTAAAGCAGACTGTAGCCCCAGCTCTGCTCATAGAAGTCCCAGCATTAGTAACCAGCCTTGAGACAGAAAAAAATAACTTTGACCCTTGATTTACATCAGTGTTCTACACACAATGCAAGGATATTTACATCTCCATTATCTCAACCTTAGACCTACCCATAACACTGACAAAGCTGGCTGTTAAAGGTGACACCATTAAAAGCTGACTCTTGTGCCCTAAAGATGAAGGGTTATAACAGTATTCTAAGCATCATGTAAAAGCAGAACTTTATTCTTTTCTTCTCTGAAAAGTCCACTATACCTTTAAAAATATTTTCATGATCATTTATTTTATACTAACCCTAGTCCTAATTCTAACCCTGTTCACTGATTACTTTCCAGCCTTATCATGAAGTTGGAGACACAATAATGAACCACTTGGGTCCTATATTGTACCACAAAAATTATACCACTACCTCATTTTCTGATCCCTAATGCTAACCTTAACCGTGGCTCTAGATTTCCACTTTCCTCAGTCTTTTATAAGAATTAAAATTATGACTATGACCTGCTGGCTAAGATAATTTGAAACTATTTTACTTTAAAGGTCTGAAATCAGTATACTAATGATCTACTCCCACTTTTTTTAAAATTAACATTAACCTGGCAATGACTATCTTGCAATCACCAGCCATAACTTAAAAGAAAAATATAATTATAAAAAAGACTTTCTTTTGAAAGCACTGTCTGCAATATACATCTATACTTTTAGTACTTAACTCCCTCATTACCCAAACTCTAACCCTAACCCTACTGTACTTTCAGTAGTAGCTAAAGGAACCAAAAATAAGCCATTATCTTAAAAAGACAAAAGCTTGAATATTACTTTTATTATACAAAGTATGACCACATTATATAATTTACCCTGTTCCTCATTCAAAAAACTATCTATTAAAAAAAATTCATGAACGCCTCAAGTTGGCAAAAAAACCCAGACATGTCCCCAGCCCAAGTTTTGTTAACTCCTCCATTCAGCTTAATCCCTGGGTAATACCCAGTACTACCACAAAATATTATTGGCATTTCCTCCAATCTAAAACTAACCCTTCCTCATCCCTTATTAACCCTTAAGCTCTGGTATTTAAAAGGCTGCACCTTGAACTATTTAAACAATATAAAGGAATGCCAGTGCTGTTTCCAGTACACTCACCTTTCTGTATGGTGTATCACCACAGACAAGTTTCAACTCTTTCTTTTCCCAAACCTCACTTTAATCAAACCTTCATCCATTTTATAATCTCCATACTGCACTAAAACCCTGTTCCTGATGGGAATACAAATGCTTAGCCATTAGTCTATGTCATCAATAATTTTATTGAGAGGTTCTATTTTTAATACACCAATAGACCCAGATCTTTTTCTCTTAAAGCTGCTGCTATCCTCTCTCTTTTGAAAATTTCCATAGAACCTTGCATGATCTCATCACAACAACCAGCCTCAGTGGGTTTTATTTTTCATGCTGCACAAAACATAACTACAGATTTGTCCCTTCTCTCTCCTAACCTTAAATCTACAAATTTTGAAGAATCAAGGACCACCAGAGACTGTCAAAGGAAAATAGGCAATTAGCTCCAGCTGCCCCCAGAACTCATTTTGTCATGCTGTGCAGTTCTAAATACTGACTATTGCAGAGTACTCTACCCCAGATCCTTCCCTCCGAAGCATTGCCAGCCACAATTTTAATTCATGTTGTTTACAAAATTCCTCAGATTCTCAGCTTTCTTCTCTATCTCTTTCCAAGAAATAAGTATGAATTATTTTCTCTCCTGAGCACTGTACTATTTAAACTATTTTTCTTCTCTTTCAGAAGCTGTGACCTTAGCTGTTATGCTAAACATAAACTCCTTTTGGAGGGGGGGGGGAAAAAAGCAAAACCAAAAAAACAAACACCTGTGGATCCCAGGAAATAATAATTTTAAAATAAGTGATTCTTATGAATATCAGCATTCACAACATCATTCAAGTCTGTCATTAGACTGTGTTTAAAAACTATCTCTCTTTAACGAATACAATGTACTCCAAAATGGAGTGATGAGAAGGTCGGGTACAGGTCAGTGGTAATAAAGGAGGAGTGTCCAGAGGGTTATGTATCAACTCTTCCTTTGAACATAGACCTGTTAGAGAAGAAAACAGAAGAGGAGGCATAGGTTTGGATGACTCCTAATGGTTTTAGCACAAATTGGTAGTTGTGAAATGGTATGTGGTAGGATGTAACTTAGAGACTGGGGTTTAGAAAGGAGGAAAGACTGTATATTAGGGAAAAAAAGACAGTACGGATCACTCCTTGAAACTTTAGCTTGATACCTCCTGTCACCTTCAGACATCAGCCAAGGCTCAGAACATTCTAGGAAAATGGAAAGGGCACACTTACAGCAGTTGAAGAGGACCAGAAACAGCCAAACAAATTAACTCATACATGTGTTCATACACCCAGAAACATCATGTTTAAGACATCAAGTGGGAGCATGTGATGAAATGCACATAAAACTGGGCGGGCAACACTCAGAGAGATAAAAAATAATGACAGTGACATTTAAGCACTGCATAGAAACTGTCAGATATACAAAATATGCTTAAAATTATTGAAGTAATGATGATAATGAAACCCAAGCTATCTTCCCATTCCTGCTTTGTTCTGTTACCCCCTTTCCTATGACTGGTATGGACTATGGATGAGGGGGTTTGTACTTACTCTGAAAGGGACTGGAATTGCTTGAATATCAAAAGACACAAATATTAATGTCATTCTTTCTTCAGGGATACAGGTAAAACTGACAGATGCTCAAGATTTATTCTGCTTGTGCTAGGAAGAGGCTGATTAGAAGCGTATTTATAAAGGATTTTTACAAAGACTGCTAATTTTAGAAAAGCTTTCAAACTAATCCAGCATAGGTACTGATATGCTCCACAAATTCTGTGACTGGACAAGCACCTGGGCAATGTTGTGCTTGAAAAGAGATTCAGTCTGGATTGCAAACTGATTAGAAATTCTGACATCATGTTTAGCAGAGGGCAAATCAAGGAGGAAGACTTAGGAGTTTCATAAATTAATTCTCTGTCACCCTTCTTTTCATTGGAGGCCACTAGTCATGCACATACATAAAGGTTTCTGAGGTCTCAACACTGAGGTGTGTCATTAGATACTGCATAACTTTCAAAACTGTAAATGTATTTCTATAGGAAGAAACTGTGTATTTCCTCAGACTTGCTGGCACAATTAGACTGACTTTAGCACCATATATGTATTTAAAAATCCACTGCAAAATATTCAAGAAGAATGCTCCACAGACAACATTGCATAGGAGATTTTTCTTAAACATATGGCAGAAAGCATATTAGCATGAGTAACTTCTATGACATTTCCCCCTCCTCCTATCCCTGAAATTGCTGTGAGACAAAGTAAGTGTAGATCTGGAAGAAGAGTAGAAAGAAGTCAGATTTGGAAATTAGGACTGGAATTCAAAATCCAAGGTTCCTGAGGACCAGGTTTTCTTCTTAAACAGACAGTTGCATTTCAGTCACTCTTGCAATAAAAATTCTCAAAAATCAGTAAGTCCTAAGTCAACTAATAAACCAAGGAAGGGATTTTGGTGTGTATTTATATACCTGTTCAATTAACCTACTAATAAAATTTTCATGACTAGGACTTTTAATTTTCCTAACTCTACCAAAGAACTACTTTGGAAGGTTGTATGATTGCACAGTGCCTCAGCTACCCGTATGTAAAATTAGAATAACGGGGCTTACTTTCTGTTAGCTGTTTAAGTTGTGAGCAACTTGGGAATGAAACTAGGTCTACCAATGCCAGAGGCAACCCCAGATCACTTCTGTCCACTGCTAACAATGAAAAGCTCCAGCCATTTGGAATCTTGCAACATTAAAAATCAATCTAAGTACCGAGAAGTGTAAAAAACATTTTTATCCCCTCCTGCTCTAGGCTTTGTGATACTCCTGGGAGGTTCAATAAGGCTATAAGTGTCATTATGAATAGTGATTTCATTTAAAAAAAAAAAAAAAAGAAGATAGCAACTTTTCTGTCCTCAGTCATCCAGTATCACCGATGTGATGATCCTGAGCTCCAAATACATCATTACATCCATGCACTGATCTGCATGTCATTTTATATAGTCATGAATGTATATGACAGAAATCATGACAGGTAAAAGTAGCAAATTTTTCTGCACCAAAATTCTGATAACTGAGTTCCAGACAAAGAACAATCAGAACCCCCAGAGACTTCAACTTTATTTCTTTGTCTGATTGAGACTTCAGCTGTGCCAGTCAATACTTTTACTGTCTTGCCTTGTTGTGTTTGCCTTTCTTTGCCTGAGATAGGAACTCTGTGTGATGCCCCAAATCCATTCTGACTGCATGTGCTCTTGAAGTTTGGGAATTAGAGCACTCTAAGTGGGAAGGAGCAGCTCAAATTTTGTGTCAGATTGATGATAAGATGTGATTTCATAGAAAAACTGGCAAGATGATTTTTTGGACAAAAAGCAAACAGCCAATCATTTGCCACTTGCACAAAACTTCAAGTCTTCAGTGATAAATGTGCTATGAAAGAAAACCTTCTACTCTGTGAAACACAGGAAAACAATAAGAATCAATTATTATAGTGTACCTTTTTTCAATGTTACTACATTCATGGAGGCAAGTGGAACAACTGAAATAGTTGTTTAACTGCTACTTTCTGTTTTTCACTCATGTAATTAACATGTTTCTCTGCTACAGTATACAGACTCAGAGAGCCACTGAGATTTCAAACTTGGGCTTTTATAACCAGAACAGCGTTGATCTCATTGCAGTTGACAGTGGAGGGACTAAGCAGATCCTGAGTGTAATTTCAGATGACAAAAATATTCAAGTAGCGTTCATCTTCAAAAAGTGTTCCTCTATGCTGAGGTCTTAATACAACAGCAAAACAGTCAAATTATCATCTCACCAAGGTCCAGAGAAAGTAACACTTTTGGTTATCATCATATAGACTGCATAGGCCAATCCAGGTAAGCAAGAGGAAATGCTGCAGACACAGGAGGGCCCTCTTGATCCCTTGTGTAAGGTTCCAGGTGCCATAGTCAGAAGCTGGAACAGATTCCAGAATGTGTTATAACTGCTCAGAGACAACCCAGGGACAGGCATTGTTTCACAGGTGATGAGTGGAGAAACACAATCAAAAAATTTGCAAAAGGCTGGTTTTAAATAATTTTGTAGCACTTCAGTGCTCCAGGCTCCTCCCCTGCACTGGTGTCTCAGCGGATTGTAGTTTTCCACGGATACAGTGGAGGGGTTTTTCACGCTCCCAGGAGCAAGGCTAGGAAAGCGGCAAGCCGCAAGCGGCGGCGCTCCCTAGAATCGTGCCCCTTAGAAGCTAGGGTCGGCTCCTCCCGTTCCCAGCCCCGCGACCCCTCCGGACAGAATAGATCCAGACCAGGCTGGAGTCCACGAGGAAAAGCCAGGTTTAATGNTGCCCGGTGCCTGTAATTCTTTCTCGGTCTGGTCTCCTCCGACATTGGTGTTTGGATCCAGCCTGGCCATTAAGTCCATCATTAAGAAATTTGTGGGGTTTTGCATTTCTTATCATATTGAAAGTTACTAATGTATTTATCTTGAGTTTCTGCTACAATTACAGCACCAACAGTATATTTTTAATAAATATTAGATTAGCTATCTATGTTTTAAGACAATTTATGTAGCTGTTCTCCATCATGGTATTAAAATTAAGTTTCTTAACAGTCTGTAGTATCAAATTCAGAATAAAAGTGTGTTTAAAATGCTAATTCCACTGAATTGTTTCTGCAGCCAAGCCCTCATAAGAAGAATGTTGTTTAGCAGTGATTCCAAATAGGTGTCCCATTCATTTTGAAGAGAATTTCCTCACAAGTTTTCAAATCAATTGTTTTACACTACTCAAGAGAGTATGAAATTTTAAAAGCAGAATAAGAATATGATTTAGGATGAGGATAAAGAGATAGTTTCAATTTGAGAATGGGTTTTTAAGTAAAGATAAAAATGACTATGCAGTTCTCCTGCTTTTACTCACTCTCAAATTCCTTTATAAAGCATGAAGCTGATGGAGAGTGACAGAATACTTTTCACCCACAGGACCCCAGATTATTTAGTATACATAATACTTTACAAAGCCAAATCCAGATCACCACATTTTTCAAGCCTTTCACATGAGTGCATTGATTGTGGTTTTGTTGCAACCTTCCCTCAAGGAGCTCAGACTTCACAGGTCTTGGACTAATTTTCACAGGGGGCAAATCAGAAGGACATTAACAACCAACATAAACACATTAATAAGCCTTAACTAGTTCATTGGCTGGCAACCAGGAGAGCTGTGGCCTCAAGCAGCTGCAGAGAAACTGGCACAATATTCTGTGTGGTAATGATAGCAAAGTGGCAGATGTTGTTTATCTGTTATGCGGTGTTGGAGGATTCCCTTGAATGCAAGCTCAGTTTGGACTGTGACAGACTGATCTGGCACTACAGAGCACCGCATTCCTTTTTTCTCTGCTTTAGGTAAGTTTAACCAAAATGAAATGGAATCCCGCCAGTATTCCCAAGCAACTCTATCACTAAAATTATCATGCATCCATTCAAAGTCTTATAGGCCATATCAGTGCATGTGAAGAGAATGAAAAGAAAAGCACCCTTCAAAAGTACAGTTTCAGTGTACTCTTTGTATCTCACAGTGCATTCTCCACTGTGACTTTTATGTTGTTTTGCCGACTGTAAAGGAGGCATGGGTGCACACACTTACTCTGTACAATGTGTGGGACATAAAGTGCACTGCCTGGCACGTGATTTGTAGAAAGAATTGGGAACATGACACCAAATCCTTACCCTCACTAACTCCTGTGCTTGAAGATCTTCAGGACTTCTAATGAGTCCTTCAGAGAGCTCTTGAGTTGCTTGCTCTAGACTGTTGCTCTGATGACTCCATGGCTCACACCTCCCAGGGAAGACCCTTCCTAGATGGCACTCAGCATTTTCCTTTTTCCCTTATCTTTAAGGAGAAAATTCTGCCCTTACATGGATCAACAATTACCTTATTCTCACCAAATATTTCCATTTACTCTTTCCATCAGTCCTTGTAAAAAAAACTTCACTGCAGTGCATTTGATAACGGTGCATCACAGGTAACTCTGATGTGCAAAAACACTTAAAGAACAGCATATACAGGACCCACCCCCACACAGCATTACACATTTTCCAGATTTCAGGCCTCATTTTCACGCTTTTTTTTTCCCAATAGAACTGTAATCATCAGATAGGTATGTAAATCTTCGCTGCAGAATCTCTGGCCATAATAATGACACCACTGTTGTATGTCACAACAAAATCGCTATGGAAATGGTAAAACCTCAGTTGAGTAATGTTCCTGGGATGTTCTTCACAAGAGGAAATAAATGCATCTTCTCTTTCTTAAAAATGCAGATTCAGGAAATTTAATCCAAGTAGTTGCTCAAGGTTTAGCTACTGAAAATCGCCTTTTGGAACCTAAATTCTCCTGAAGTAGGACTATATTCACACTGAGACTGAGAAAATTTGTCATTACTGCCCTTCAACTGATGGGAAGACTTCTGCTTAAATATTTTAAGGAGCTCCACAACAGATGGATAATACTGCTGCATGATCAAAAATGTAGTGTTAAAAAAGGGATATTTTTACATTTAATTTTCGAGATTGGTGCATTTAACATTGTCAATTTAAATGTCATGTCTTGTAGATAAAAATGTTTCTCCTCCTTAGAAGAAAGACTTAAAGAAAAAACCCAGTTAGGATGTTCTGACCTGTACATGAATAATATTTCCCATTTTATTAGAAATTTGAGCTTTCTGAAAAAGATCTGAACAAATTAAATAATTTTATGTTTGCCTGGTAATACCAATACCATCAAAATCACATTTTAAAAGTGAAAATGTGATGTTCCTTTCCTAAAAGGTTAGTCTTGCAATTTCTGAATGATTCCTTGGAATTATTTATGAGAACAAATCTTGTAAAAGAACAAATTGTCACAGAATATTTTGAATTCAGCAAAATAGCATTTTCTAATTTTCTGCAGAAATTTCTGCCAAGTTACACAAGCTGCAGAAATCTAGCAAAACAGGAATCTAGGAAAAAAATAACTATTTGTAAATTTTGCAAGAGATGTTTACATGTTCTACACTTTTATTTCTTTCTAATACGGATTTGGTTTCTTCTGTCAGTAGGTCTGATATCCATATAGATGTAGATCAGCTCTTGTGAACCGATATCTTCCCAAACCTCACAATTCATCTCCAAACTAGAATAGCAATAGGGCTTGAAAGAGAAATAAAAAGCCTACCATAATCTCCTGGTATACACAGTGAAATAGTGTCTTGGTTTGAGCCAGCAAACTGCCAACTCCCCCAAGTACAGAGAGAAAAGCTTTTTTCCGCCCGCCAAAGAAAAGAAGAAGAAGGAGGGAAAAACCCCCTCAACCTACGTTTATGCTAACACCACATGTGTTTTTACAGAAAGAAAGAGAAAATTAGAAGAAAAGTACAATACACGTTCACACAAGTTAGAAAAAACAAGAAACAATTCCTCACTTCTTAACAAACGCACAAATTCTACTATCTTAACTACAAATTACTTTAAAAGACTTAGTCCCCAGGGAGACAAACCCAAGCAGAAAGAACTAGAACAACACATTTTACTTTCCTGAGATAACTGGTGAACCAGTGGTGGGCCTGGTCCTCCTCATCCCCCCTGGGACAGCATCGTGCGTCCTCCCAAGAGGAAGGCTGAGAGACTGCCCAAGGCACTCCTACCCAGGCTTTCACTCCTTTGGAGAATGATGTCGTAATATGGTAGAGAATACAATATTATTGGCTAGAAACTGTCAGCTGTTACCTCAGCCTAGCTCAAGTCAGCTGACAGGTCCAGGCCTACCCCTAGATTTAAAGCCTAAATTTAGGCTCACTTAGGTAACCCTATAACAAATAGTAACAATTCTCCTTCAATCCTGTATCACATTATTTATTTATTTTTAGTGTCACCTGTCTGCCAAATATAAAATTGGTTCTATTCTGGTATTTGTATTACTGCAAAAAACCAAACATCTCTAACTGCTTGGAAGAGAACCAATCTCCTACCTTATCTAATTTCTTTGAAATTTGCAGGAAAAGGATCTCAAAGAAAATGCAGCTTTGTAGGGATTCTAAAATAAGCACAGGTGTGAAGCTCGATGAAGATAGTATCCAAAGATACCTTTTGTCTATAGTTCTAGAAATCATCCAAACTGCAGTTTTCCACCAAAAAGATTGTAATCTACCCTTCCAACTCATTTATGACGATCCTAAAATGTCAGCCTACTCATCATGACACTGAACTAAACTGAGGAAAAACATAGAGGACAAATTAATTTCTCAGATAATGTTAGTTCTATATGGCACAAAAATTAAGAATGGGAAAGAGATATATATATATATAATGTAAAATACTGTGTGAGTGGAAAACTGAAGGATGGGTGTTAATTTAATTTGTCCTGAAATAAATCTTTGTGTGCTGTGGCAAGATGCAATGTTAGGTCACATAATGCCATCACAACATCTACAGCACATGGAACATCCCAGGAGTACTTACCCTGGGTAAAGAAATAATAAATAATAACAGAATATTCAACATTTATATATTGCTTTTCATCCTGAAGGATTGAGAAACCCTGGACAAGTTTAAACATCCACACAGATTTATATGTAGAAAACTTCTTCCTTTGCTGAAATAGATAACTTTCATAAACAGCAGTATGCAAGTCAGAAAGTAAAGAAAGTTACTTAGTCTAAATGAATTCACAGAGGAAATCTTACCCTTTTCTTTCTTTTGCTGTAGCATAGAAAGTATGACACAAGAGAGAGGAGTTAGATTCTGGTCTAATTGATCAAGTTCTAGCTGTAATTCTTTATTTGTTGTGGAGTCTCCATCTCAAGAAACCTGATACTCAAAACCCACCTGGGCATGGTCCTGGGCAATGTGCTCTAGCTATACTGCCTGAGCAGGCAGGCTGGATAAATGACCTCAGTATGTTCCTTTAGCCTATGAGATTATGTGATTTTCCTGTACAGTTGAACAAATTGTTTCTTTCATGGCACATGGAAGCAATCAAACAGTTTTATCATAAAATACCTACCTGTCTATTTACTGTTGATCTGTGAGAAATCCCAAATAAAAAGTTTCAAGCTGTTAAGGTATCAGATTAAGAACCAAAGAGATATTTTTCCAGTAATGAAATCAAGTACTCAGCCTTAAGGAAAAGAATTTTCTTTGGCACAGGGCACTGAGGTTTTCCTCCATGGAAAACTGTGGAAAAGGCCAGCTTCTTGTCTGACAGTCTAGCTAGTTTGTAGTAGTAGCTTCTGGGAAATGCAGAGTTTACAAGGTTCTAGAATCCTTGATACTGTGGTTGGGATTGCAGAATATGTTCATCTGCAGCATTTGTTCTTTACGCATATTGCAGACTTGGAAATCCTATTGTGAAAGAGACCTCGCCCGTCTTTCTGAGAGCATTATGTCTCCAAAGGCCATCACGGAATGTCTCTGTTGCACAGAATGACAGAAACTTTCACAAACAGAAGTTTATGGAAGCTCTAAGGGAAATGGTCACCGGTCCTAACCCAAACTTTTGAAGCTATAGTATCTTTGAAGCTATTAGGGAAGCTGGTAACAAGTTTGGATCAAGTTCTCAAGCAAGCAGGAGTCTTTTAATCAACAGAAAATGTTCAGAGGTGGATTCAAAGCAGATATCTCAGAGACTGAAGTTCCCAATATGAAATCTTTAGCTGATTTTACATGTGAGATAGACAAACAGCAAACCCCAGAAAAATACTTCAGAGAACCCCAAACAGTTATGTGCCCAGCTAGTTGTCCTGGAATAACTCCTGACAACTCACCATGGGTTGGGCACATTATAAATAACCTCATCTGAAATCCTCAGTGTGAAGAAAACAGGGAATTAAAATTAAATCTTGATAAATATATACACACACACACACATTCACACACAGTCCTGACATTTAAAGGGCAATGCTTAGCCAGCTGTGTTTCTATTTTCCTTCATGATTCACAAAAATATGATTTAGCCTAATAATAACAACACATAGGAAAACGCCTTCTCTTCCTATTTCTGTGCTTTATGAAAAGCTTCTTTGAGATAACAATGCCAAATCTCCAGGTGCTGGCCAAGCTGGATTGGTGTTGGAACAGAAGAAAGCTCTCTTCTCTATCATTGCTGATAAACAAATATCATCCCAGTCTGCCTCAGTATTGGGGTTTACAGAATAACTGAGGCTGTGTTTTCCTATAAACAAGTGTTTTGATCTACAAAGCAGAATTACACAAATTTACTTATCTGAGATATAATTTGGGCCTCTGTAAGAGTCTGTTGCCCCAGCCAAGGAAAGGTCAGCTTTCTAAGCATTGTTTGAAGTTTCATACAACGGACTAACACCTGAAAAGTTAATGAATAAGAAATCTTCCTCCCAGATGCTAGAGCTCAAATAAGTGCTAGACACTTCAAAATGTCCCATCACCTTCTGACATGGCCTGGACAGACCAGGCTTTACTGGGACAGTCACATTTTGGAAATGTAGCAGCAAGGATCAAATGTAGACCCTAAAATTTAACTGACCTTCAACTTACACTACCCTACCTTGATATCAATGTCTCAAATTGATTTCTATAGACTGAAAAAGGCAGAACAGCTGTGGCATATTATGGGAAGAGGAAAACAAGAAACAAGGACAATAGAGTGATTTTCTCCATTTTTCACTCTTAATGACACAATAAATTTACTAAATTTTTTTTTATGTTTTCTATACTGAGTCTTTGAGGCTACCAAAACCAGAGGTTCAGAAAATGCAGGGAATACTCACAGGCAGAGAAGAGGGCTTCTGCAGTGATCCTATATGCAGAGACCCTTTGAGCCAGATACCTTTCACTGGTAAAGCTTGGAGAAAGCAGAAATGTTTGTATAGACACTGAAACTGCTACTATTGTCTATAGCAATATGCACAGGAAGCTGATGATTTTAGCACTTACAGAAACAAAGCAGTCATCACACTGATTCATTTAGTGTATTAACAGGCAGAAGTGCTCCAAGCCTGGCTTCAGAAAAAGGGAAGATGTGCGTGCAGTAAGAAGACCTAGCTAGGTCTGGTTTTGCATGGTGGTAATGCTAAAAGGCCTCCAGAGCATGTTCTGTTCGTATCTCATGAGCTGTGAAAGGACCACTGGGAGTGAATCAGCTCTGCAACCTCCCATTCAGTGGTCACCACTCTCACAGTGTGTCACAAAAACTTGTTTTTTAGGGTGTAACCTCGGTTTTTTGCAGGGAAGGATATTTTTTCCTAAGTAAGAAGAAAAGCAATAATCATTGGTTAATCCAATGTTAAGATTAATATGTTGACTAGCATCAGAAGATGCCACTTACTGCAAGGACATATAAAATTTTTATCCTCAGTTATGAAGCAAGAGAAAGGAACCTAAGGAAAAGGGTGAGCAGGGCACATCCATGTGCCCGCTGCAACACCGGGGTTGCATTTTCACTGCTATGCTCTGGCATCCATATTTCCCTAAAACCCTGTCATGGATTCAGAAGAGGAGTTTGATAACTGAGGCAAAGACAAAGAGACAATTCATCTTCAAAATACTAGCATTATTATTTTAAAGGAACAGATACATTCATAACATTCAATCAGATAAGTAAAAAGAAGGGAGAAAATGCACAGGATATAAGGTATAGTGGTAAGAACAAAGGACATGACTAACAGCACAGCCTTTCTGACATTTAAAAAATACAGTGGCAAAGTGGATCTGTGAATAGGAATAACATTTCATTACATAAAACTGTGTAATAAGTAGGTAAATGAGGTTCACATCCCAACCAGCAGTTAAATGCAGAACACAAAAGTAAGGATTCCTTGCCAAAGCTGTAAATGAGCCTACTGCAGCTATGTGTGTCTCAATAAAATAGAAGGAGAAAACAAACCTGCTGTGGGTCACATGCACTTCAGATGACAAAACTGAGAAAATAGGAAGTACACCAGAGAGAAACAAAATACTATGTGGCATGGGAACAGTGGTCTCTATCCCTCTACCCACTGCAAAACATTATTTCCTCCTAGAAGGCAAGGTCTAACGAGGTGATTCATAGTATGTTCTGAAATTGTATGGGAAGAAAGAGTTGTTAAGCATTGTACAGGACTGATGAGGCACTTAGTGCTCTGGTCTAGTTAACAGGGTGGTGATCAGCCAAAGGTTGGACTCAATGACCTTAGAAATGTTTCACAGCCTAATTGACTTGGTTGTTGATGCACCATCCCTGGAATTGTCCCAGGTCAGGTTGGATGGGACTTCGAGCAACAGGTCTAGTGGAAGATATCCCTGCCCATGACAGGGGGGTTGGAACCAAATAGTCCCTTTCAACCCAAATTGTTCTATGATTCTATGATTTTTCATTGATTTTTTTAATTAATAGATCTTGTCTCACAAGCCAGAATTACATTTCGGGGGGGGAAGGGGAAGGGGGAGCAAATTAGAGAAAGCAATAAGTATGACATATTGACATATTCCAATTTTAACAGGTCTGTATGTAAAAACTGCAGTGGAGGCTATTTGGAAAGAGTATTCTGGGTTTCCTAGCCTGGTAACTTAAGGGTTTTGGACTTAAATTTTATGCCGCATCTTCTTCTGCAGCTTCTGTTTTCTTCACAGCATCTTCCTAACATTTTTATTTAGCATGAGCTAAGACTTTTCCTGCGTTGCCAAAAATTTCCATTCCCCTTTCTTAACTTTGATGCCTCCATTGTAGTAGCCTAGAAAGTTTTCCACTGTCATCTTACAGCCAAAAAAATCTTTTTTCTTTCTTTTCTTTAATGTTATAGAACCAAAAATCAATCCTAAGGACAAATGCAATCATTCCCAAAGGTTCTCATCAAAAGAACTTTTAAGTTTATTCTGAGAACATGAAGGACTATAAAGAAATGAAGCCATGTAAGCTCCTGATGATAATTCTGGTGAAGTTGCCTGGGGAAACCTCCGTTGAAGGCATCAGCCTATCATAGGAGTTACTATGCATATTTACAAAGTGTATTAGCAAAGTCTCAGTAAAGGCCTGCTTGAAGAGAAAGGAAAACAGCAGTCCTGAGTTTTAAATCAAACTTTTTCAGAAGTTTGACTAATAACTATTATGCTGTCATTTTCTCTATAGAATATTAAATACATGTGACCTTGTTGTCCCTCTGGATCAACTCCTAATCACTGTGTCATTCAGAATTCAATTGTGTTCCAACCCTTGAGAGCTACACTTTTTGCAACAGAATGTGTGGGGTCAAGGGAGAGGCATCACTGACCGAGGGAAGAGGCATCAAACTTCAATTTTTCTTAACTTATAATATGAAAAATTACATGTGGAAGAGCCCAAAGAGAAGGTCTTGTAGATTCACAGCAGGACTCACAGAAACTATTGGATAAGATAACAGTGTGAAATGAAGAGCTGAAGCAGTAGGGACCTCATCAGAAAGAGAAAGTCTGCATCCTGGCTCAGTGAAACATATAATCTTCTTCTGTTTGTTAAAACAAAACAGAGCAAAAGTACATTTTGGAAATCAGATTTTCTGCAGCTCCCTTATGGAGGAAACATGGCAATAAGCCTGCTGTGAGGCAGTGAGCTGCTCAGCCATGTGAAAGCAAGCACAGATCCAGACTGTAATGTTTGATGATCAATTTGGTGCTTGTTTATTTTCTTTTTCTTTGTTTTATTGTACTTTCATGATATTCCTCAGACAGATCCATATTCTTTACACAGAACCATAATGCCTGAGGCTTGTAATTGTATGACCTCTCTCGGTGCAGCCATAAATCTTGCTTTTAGTTGTCTTTTCTCAGCTTTAAGTTGTCTTCTGTGTCACGTAAACTTCACTTTTTCAAACACCTCCTACAGGTTTGGAGGGGGTTGAGATTTTTCTTGTGTTTTTTTCCTTTCTCTAGAACTGTGGTGTGTTGTGGGTTTCTTGATCCTCCTGCCATTATGGAGAAAACAGATAGATAATTTCCAAGAGTCAGCATTTGTTGTTGGCAGAGATGAGCTCCTGATGACTCCTTGCCCCTACTAAGGGACTTTCCTCTCCCCTGCAGTAAGTTCTTGTATTGTGCCAGCACGAGGTACTAGAGAGCACCTTTAAAACTACTCACCCAATGCCCTCGGACTTAGAGTTTTCCTTGAAGCACCTAAGGTCTAAACAGTTTTTGATGTTGCTCCCTGCAATACCGTGGAGTACTCTCTGCCTGGCTGAGCTCCTTTGCCTTGTCCATGCCTGCAAAGCAGCCTGTGCGAGGCACCTTAATATTTGTACTAGTAGTCTGGACATCAGTTGTCCTGGAATTCTTACTCTGCATGGCACATCAGCATATACCACCCTTTCAATTAAACTTCTTGTTTGTTTGTTTTGTTTGTTCATCTAAATCTCAGTGTTGCATAAGAAACACCATTTGCAGTAACGACACAAACTTGGCACATGCAGGTTGTAGAAAGTGAAAATTACTGTGAGTGAGGAGCAATGGATTATTATTTGTGTTCCATTATAATTAATTACTTTGCACAGCTGGGAACCATGTTACGAGTCTTAGGTGTTTGAAAGAATGAATGGCCTTGTAAAATGTAGCTGGCAGCTAAATCTATTCATGTCATCCATGCCTGGTTTTGGTGCTCTTAGTGCTGAATGGATGTGTCTGCCAAAGGCTCTCATCGGTCCATTAGTGTCTGGAGTAGCTATGCTCTTAGACATTTTTATTGCTCTCTGCCCTTTGAGTCATGGTAGTTACAGGCACCTGAGAAATGCATGATACACAGAAACAGCTACAATGAACTAGATAAACAGGCCTTGCACAAAACCCACACATTGCATACATTGATAATTACACACTAGGAGCCATCTGTTGAAATACAACTATTTTTCAGATCCATTTCTTAGCATGCTGGTGTAATTCAGGACCCCACATGGCTGTTCATGTAAAGAATCATTAAATCTCCGTTTTTGTTTGTGAAGGAATGATGAAAAGTGATGACAAATTATACCAAATTTTCTCCCATTGGTCTTCCTGCAGTTGAAGGCATTTGGTCCCACTAAGCAGGATCTAGAAACAACTCTTGAAACTTTGATTACCTTCCGTAGGAGTGTCAGTATCAGAGGGGTGACTGTGAAGAACTTGAAAAGACCATAGCCCCTTGTATGCCGTAGCTGTAAGGCTGGCACTGCCAATGGGTCTGTCAGCCAGCGGGGAGACACAGACAAAATAAGGCTGGGTACCAGGTGGGGTCTGAGCATCCTATTACCCACCACAAGCAGATACAGCTCCCACAGGCAGCTCAGGATGTGGAAGATGTTATCACTGCTCCAACCACATAAGGTAAAAATAGGAGTCTTCTAAGGACATTTTGGTCCTCTCTGCCAGATGCAAGATGTCTGAGTTTGATTCTTAGGCCAAGGACTATAAACATAAATACAGTGCAACTACCAAGCTCCTGGTAAGGAATTGCATAAACCTTTGCTATCACAAAATCTTTTGACTTATGTGCATTTGAAAATCATTGCATTATGTAGTTATTCAAAGGTAGGGTATATTTCCTTCCATGATAACTGCTTTCTCCTTCTAAGGATCCTATCTAAGCAAAGTTTTCAGAGAAATGTTAAAGAGAAAGAAAAGCCAAATCTACAAAGGAACTAGAAGTCATTTGGATCTTTCCAAAATACGTCTGAATTTAGACCATGACAGTTAAAAACTGATGTAGGTTTGTTGTTCAACATAAAATATAGTTCATTTACATGGGAGTGAACTTGAATTTAGTCTAGTATTTCCTCTCCAGAGACAGATTGCTGTCTTGAGACCAGCTGAAAGATCTATCAGGATACAGAAGTACTCCTTAACCAAGAAAACACTATTAAACCTATGTTTTTATTTCAGTTGTCAGAAAACTTCACAGAGACCTTTAAAATTAAAGGCCATCAAAAGCTATGGTGCATGTTCAAATAGAGACATGAATGATAGCTTTTGACAGGCCACATATGCAGTGTGGGAAGATATTTTATGTGTAGTGTAAATAGTGAGTCACTGGGAAAATAAACATGTAGTATATTGAAAAAGAAGTATTATCAAAGAAATTCCGCTGTGGAAAATGAAGGTAGTGGAAGCAGTCAGTGTCATGAATGTTTGAGTGCCTGTATACATGAGAGGAAAAAGATCAACCCAGGCTTACAATAAAGAAATAATATGAACATGTACAATACAAAGTGAAGGTAGACAAACGTCTCTGATGCCTAAAGACTGTGACTCAAATTTACTGCCAGTCAAGTACAAGACAAGAGCTAATTTCTTCCAGATTTTGATCTAAATTAAATATAAAAAGTCCCTTGGTATGATCATTCTTAAGAACACATGGCTGAAGAATAAAGATTAATTTATTTAAAATTAATATTGGTATTTAATATTAATATTTATAGAAGACAAACCGAAGGTCAGATGTGACAGGATTTGCTGATCCAACTCACTAAACTTTCAGATCACACGGGCAAGTATATTGCATTATTAAGCAGTACTGTTTTATAGGAAGCTATCTACTGAGATATTATTGTTACTGCTCTCATAGTATGAGAATTAACTACATATATGGGCATGTTGACCCCAAGAAGTCTTGACAATGCTGGTGTCAATTGCTGCAAGTAAGAGAAATTATTTATCTGTCAAATTTATTTCCATCAAGAAAGAACTTTCTTGTTGTCCTCACCCCTTAGCTTCCTTAATGCTTTGTTACTCTCTGGATTCTCTGCAGTGTACACTACAATACTTCTCACTTGCTTGTGGGTATCTATTGATGGGGTAACAAGGCATAAGGGTTCAATCTACATTTCATCCTCATTTGTTTGTGATGTTGAATCCAGAGACCATGGGGACACAAAACCTGTTCTACCTCCAGTCAGTACTGGAAGTAAGAGATAGAAGAAAAGATGCCAAATGTGTTAGTCTTGCTACCTTCACAGAAATAATTCTTCCTAAGAGAACATTCCTGTTCTGTGGAAGAAAACGTTACATGAAAATAGGGATTAGATTCAGTTCACTCAAGTTTAGGCATCTGCTCTGTAGGTGTTATCTGTGTTATCCAGTCTCTTATAATAGTGATCCTGGGGTACAACTCATCTGTTAAAAAAGGAATGTGGGTTTGTTTCAGAATTAGGTGAATAGCTTCCTAAATTATGAGCATACTGTATTTGGAAAGACTGGTTTCAACAAACTGATTCCAAGGTCTGTGTTTTTCTACTAGAATGAAATGGAGAAATACAGTTATTCTAGCCAATAGTGATAATAGTGATAATTCTGTCAATATAGATAATAATTTTTTGAGACTTGACCAATACTCTATTTCCTGAATGATGGAGCTGCCCAGCCTTACTCCAAAGTCTTAACCAGTGCAGTATCTAGTCCACTAAAGATTTGTTCAGAAGGTGCTGAGTGAGTATTACATGCCATGAACACACTTATCAGTGCATACAATAGGGGTTTTTTTAATCTTTTGAGTAATTATCAGGCATATACCTCCCCTGAAGATTTCAGAGAAGCAACCCTAGTGCTCTCTAAAAGTAGTAGTTGCTGTGAGTAAATCTAATCAAGTTAGTGTAATTTAATCCAGATAAACACTTATTTACAGGGTCTTTGGAGAGACAGTACCTTTCAGTTTCATCCAAAAACAAAACTAAATATTATAGGGGACTTCCTGGAGGGATGTACCATACACAGACAAAACCAGTCTATGAAATCTGTACAGATTGCCTGGAGAGGGATATGAGAAAGGAAACCGGCTGTTAGTTCCAAACATATAAATAGAGAGCTGTCATAACCTCTGGGAAGAGCCTCTCTATCATGTGGTCCAGGACAGGTTAGACCAAAACACCTGCACAACCTCTACCCTTCTAGCAGATATTATTTCCTAGATAGTTATTGTACTGAGTGCCTACTTGAAGCCTTATGTGAGTACAAGTTAACCCATTAAAATTGTCTATTATGGGTAAAGAAACACCTGAAGGAGGCGTTCCACTGTGCCTTTTGTGACAGGATTTGTCTATCCCGCATTGGCCTTTTCAGCCACCAGCACACTTGCAGCAAGCGTGGGTAGTGCCCTTCCCAAATCTTCGTTTGTGAAGCCTAGTCATGATGATGACCAACTGCTGATCCCTGCACTAGGTCAGCTCTGCTTGGACTGGCCAGGCTTTGTGGCCCTGTCCCACTCTGCTTATGGTAAGAAAAATTATACTTCAGGTCAAACAAAGCGGGAAAGAGAACAGCAAGAAAGGAAAATAAAGCACTTCCTTGATGTTCAGTATAGGAGGAGAAGAAAAAGAAGAACAAAAAGGAAATACTAAAAGAAGAACCAGGAGAATGAGCCAGAGGAAAGACCCTTCAAACCACCACTGGAAATCTCAATTCTGTCAGTAAGGACCTGCAGCAGCTGCTGCTTTATTGCTTATTTTGTTTCTGAAACTGGCTGAAAGATCCTGCCAAGGATGAGGCTGAAGATTCGCTGTAAAGACTTGATCTGAGAGAAGTCTGGCATTTTCATATGACTGACAGGATAAACTCATGACAGAAGAGAGCTTTTATTTTCCTTTTATGTCCCACATTTCAGTCTGACTTGATTGCCCCAGGCTAATATTTTGCACATAGACACTGATAAATCTGAGCTCCAGCTGCAATATTACATACTACTCAGATATGCAGCACAGATGCAATTGCTTGCCTGACTGTTACCTGTTAAATCTAATTAAAATCAATAAAGATTTGTAGCTGGAGGTCCATGTTTTATCAGAGCATGAAAATGAGACAAAACACCCAATAACAGTGCTTTGGTTTTCCATTTATCTTTGCAGATGTCTTACGGTACCTTGAGAACAACCCTCACTTCAGGGCATTTGCGATAGACCTGACCAAAGTTTATCTGTCAGCCCTATAGGAATACTGGCATAGTTAACATTTTCTTCATCTCTAAGTCTGTCATGGGATTAATCCTTTGCTCTCTGGTGACAAGAAGGAAAGTAGTTTTAGGCTACCATCACTGTTAAACTCTATAATAAGCTTTCTAATGGAATGGCTCTGAGACCCAGCAGCTTGACTTTCATCCAGAAATTAAGCTTAAAAAAACAATTGTCTTTTCCCAGAAGAAGCCCTAAGCAATGCCTTTGAAGAGGTGTAAAGGAAGAAATCAGAATCTGAAACAGAATTGGTAGAGCTGCTTCTTCACAGCAAACATTTCTACCAGGAGTTTCTCAAGTTGTGAAAGATCCAGGATCCAAAGCTATGATTTGAGATCATGAATCTGACTGGTACTTCCTTATTCCTCTTTCTTTAAAATACCAAACTTTTATCAAATACAGAATTCTTAGACCATATCACTGGTAGCTCTTATACTAATGGTCACTATAGTTTTACAAGGAAAATGGCACAAACAAACAAACAAAAAACCAAACCCAAACAAACAAACAAACAAAAAAACCAAAAAACTACAAAAGTCAGTATGAATCTTTTAACCCAGTTTTCCATCTACAAGGCTTCTGAGCGTCATGGAAGACTTTTAAAGGAGAGATATCAGCAGTGGTGTCCTTTTTGCTTGCCTGCAGTGTGCTAAAGATCTTGCAGAGGAAGACGAAGAAAAGAGAATCTTCCATGCAGGTTTATACATGGTAAGTTCCATGACAACCACAAATGAGCACTTTTTTTTGTCTTTCTCAACTGTAGGCACTCCTCTCCATCACTAAGAAGTAGCAACCAGTTTGCGGAGGCTCTGTGTCCATGTCCCCACTAAATTATCTAGAGATTTCCTTGATAATGAAGAGGATTTAAAATTATCAAGGTCGCATAGCTCCAGTGTTTCCAGTACTCAGTATTGGGTGCCATAAACACATACATCTTGGGGATAAATCTGGGTGTCTTTCTCTGCCCATTTGGTAGATATGGTAGGAACTCAGTCATCTACTTTAGAGGAGCATCAGACTGTTAGGTTCATGAATGTGGCAACAAATTAAAGCAAAGCAGCCCAGTATTGCCTGTGTGCTGCAGCTTTAGAACAACTCAGTTCTCCTAATTTTTTATTCAGCAGTACTAATGGTGTACTTCTCAAGTGGCAATATAAAATTGAAATGAAAGTATCATACCCCCAATGATGCCATCAATATTTTATATTCTTAATATTAAACATAAAAGTTGTGACCAAGTATTCACTAGCTCTTCTTGAGTCATTTCTGATGATATCTTTTTAATTTCTGCATTACAGGGGCAAAATGGTTAAGATCTGTATTTTATACCATTCTGAGGTTGGGTCATTGGCTGCAGCAAAAGTAAGGTCAAGGCTCTGTGTGACTTTTAAGACCTGAATGATTTGTTATGGAAGCAAAGAGTCAAATGAGTTTCCCATCTCCCAGGCCTGTGTCCAGAATATTCAGTCACTGCTACGTACACTGAATATTGATAGCAAAAAACATCAGCTCTGCAGCAGCTGATACACCCACAATTTAGCACTGCTTTAAATTATGAAAGGGAAATTAAAAAAAAAAAACAGCTGGAGCTTTCACTTTGAGCACAATTTTTGATGTATTTCTAAAACTATGGCAATGGGATCACTTTGCTGTTAAGGGTGTGCAATCATACTGACTGCTTTTGGCTTTAATTCATTATTCTGACAAGGATTTAGCCATGTCAACCAATTAAAAATTATGAGTTGTGCTTGTTAATTTTTTTTTCCAACTACCCCAATACAAAATCCTGGAGAGAATAGTGATTTCTGGGCAATGCCCAGTTGTTTGTGTTTTCTTCCTTTTTCCAGCTGTGTACTTTATCTTCCTCTGGTGTTTTTTGAACTATAATGCCATCCCTTTATTTATCAGAATTCTGTGCCTGTTTCTGATATGTAGAGATACCCACAGGGTCTTCTAACCTTGTCTCATGTTGCTGTGTTGTATGAATTATTCAGAAAGTTTAGCTTTTGAAGTGGTCAGTAATTACATGACTTAACATTGAGATAAAAGACAGAGAGAGAACATGAAGAGATACCACATAACAGATTTTCTATTCTTCAAGTAGGGCCTTAGTGTATAAATTTTAGAGACAATGTGTAATCAGATGAGTATCTTTAATATGCTCATTGATATTTTACATTTTCAGAGTTCAGCGTTTCCCCCCTGCTGCCTAAGGAGCACTTAGATTCTCTTTTCCCTTATGCACACGCCTACCTTTTGAGCTGTTCTTCTTGGGGCTAGTAAATCCTTAAAATACTGCACCATGAGAACTAAGAACGTAAGAAATGCCAGTCATATACATTTAGGTCAATACTAGGCCTGTGCCACTGCAGAAAGAGGTACTGTTTGAGGAGAAGAAAAAAGCCTGGCCTCCCTCCATGGATTCCCTCAGCACTTAAAACCGTTTTGCTGAAATGTTAGGGGGTTCATCCCCATCTACTTCATTTAGCATTTGTTTTCAATCTGTAGTCCATGAATTTGCATTCTTTTAATATTTTGATGTAGTTTGCCTCCAAAACCTCCTGTAGCAGTGACTCAGAGAAGTATTTTTTAAAAACCTTTTTTTTAAGTCAGTCTCCTGCTAGTTTCAGCAACTGGTCTCTGGTTCTAGTGTTGCAGGATTGGGGGAGTAACAGTTCTGTATTTACATTTTCCTCTGCCTGTATGGTCTTTTAGAGTTCATCAGTACATAAACTTTGCTTACATTCTTTTTCTTTGGACACATTGACTTATGTTTGTCTACACCAACACTCATCTGTCACATTTTTGACAACTCAGTTTTTTGAAGGCCAGATGCAATGCCTTGTCATTGATGCAGCTTTTGATTACACAAAAGATGCTAATGCCATCCTCTCATTTCAAAATTTCACCACACATTCCTTTTGGATCATTGCTGAAATATTGAACAAAACTGGTCTCAACACTTACACACAAATAGGACCCACTGCTGAGTCTTATCCAGCCTTAAACCCACTAAGCTCTATTCTGCTCCCCTTGACTTTCAACCAACTTTAAATTCATAGAAGGACCTTCCTGACCAACTCTTAGCAACTTCATAATCTTAATAAAATTTTGCTGCAGAAACTTGTCAAAAGTCTTTTTAAAACCTACTTTTTTAATATTTACTGGGTCTCCACTTATATGCTTGCTGAAACCATGGTAAAGCAGCAACAGACTGGTGAGGTAGGATTCCCCATTCCAAGAGCATTTCTCATCCCTTCTCAGCAGTCTGTGCCATCCATAATCTTCTTCTTTTCTGCCAACTCTTACAGCTTACTGATTATAGAAGTCTTCCCTGCAAATAAGACTCATGCTGGTCTAATACTTCATATATATTTACCTAAAATATTCCTCTGCTATGATGAATGTATTGAGTACAGGGACTTCCACAGCATCTTTCACAGTGAAGAATGTATTGAGGTTCTCTGCCCTAGACTTATCACTTCTCAGTACCCCTCTGAGACCACAGTCAGCCAGCAAGCCCACCCATTTTCAAGGTTGTTTCCTTTTTTTCTTGTATTTAAATAAAAATTTGATCTCAGATGAAGCGTAATTTCCAAGATGCTCTTCAGATTTTTTTTGTTTTCTTGATTTCCTGCTTACTTTTGACCTCCTCTTTTGACTTTTAATTCAGTTAGATTTACCATTTTTATATACATAGGAGAGTATCCTTGTATTTCATCGAATCATAGAACTGTCTTAGTTTAGAAGACAAGTAAGATATTTATATGAACCTGAAAGGAAGGGCTTCCCCCCCAAAAAAAAATCACCACAGCTTTGAAATTTAGTAGTTTTAATCAAAAAATGTATAGGAAAGAAGGATAACAGTTTTTAACTACTTAAAAAAATATACACACACACACACACACACATATATATATATATATATGTAACCAAAACTAGGACAAAACAAAAAACTACACTGTACCCCCAAAGGAAAAAAAAAATTAACAAACCCTTTTAAATGAAACTGACATTTTTGTCGGTTCCCTTTATTGCAATTTTATTTACAGACAGAAGGGGTCGCTGCCACGCACTGGCTGGCAGCAAAGGACTCACAAGTCTCTCTGGTAAGACAAAGACAAAAGGTGGTCCATGAAGTGCTGACTCCTCCGAATGACTCACATAGAGAGATGGAGGCCACAGAAGAGGATGGGGTGTAACCCTCTGGCAGACAATGCAGAGTCTTCTCTTTGTCCTCTGGTCAGGGATGAGGGGCTAGGGACAGGGTCTGGTGATGGTGGTGCTCACTCCTCTGCAGACAGAATGCTGGCTCAGGAAACGGGATTTGTAGCAAGAATCCAGAGCCACTGCTCTCCTCTCTCTCCCTCCGATGAGCAGCACAGAGCACCAGAGATCAGCTGGGGTTGTGAGTGGCCAAAACCAGGGCGAATACCTTCATGAGTCCAGCGAATGGTGGGTTCCACTCACTGCAGCTGTCTAAGAAAAAGTGATGTCTCCCCCACCCACCCCAAAAAACCCTCTCCCTTCCCCCTCAACAATCAAGTTTGAATTCAAAGCAACTGGTTCTTCTTTTTGTCATCTAGTGGCATGGGGGTTGGACATTACCTTCTGAATTCTGTGCTGGCAGGGAGAGAGAATTTCTTTAACATACAAAACCACAACATTATCCACCACAAATTCTCTCCAATGCCAACACCCTATGTCCCTGTATTTCATAGAATCATAGAACAATAGAATGGGTTGGGTTGGAAGGGACATATGAAGGTCATTTAGTCAACTTATTCTGCAATGAGCAGTGACATCTTCAACTAGATCAGTTTGCTTAAAACCCCACTCAGACAGACCTTGAATATTTCTAGGGGTGGGGCATCATCTGCAAACTTGCTGAGGGTGCACTTGATCTCACTGTCTATACCACTGAAGAAATTAACAGCACTGTTCCTAATACCCTGAGGGACACCATTCATCATTGAATATCCATCTGAATATTCAGCCATTGCTCTCTTCTCTCTGAATGAGGCCATCCAGCCAACCCCTTATCCAAAATCAAGGCCCTGTCTTTACGCTTTGCCTGACCCATAGCCCTGAACTCCACCAGTGTGTGCTCACTGCAGTTCAAACTGCATCCAGTCTTGACTTCACCAATTAGCTCATTTGCACTGATTTGTTTCCTATGAAGGTATTCATCACTTTTGTGACACTGCTTTTTTTTCTTTTTAATTTGTGGCAGAGAATTTACCTGTCCTTCTGCAAGTACTTTTGAGCAGAGAACAGATTGCTTGGAAGCTTATTACAAGGTAGACTTTGTTTTTATTACTTTTATCGTAATTTTCTCATTTTTATATAGTTCCATATGTGCTGTATTTGACCCTCTACCTCTCTTCTGTGGTGTTTCTAATCCTATCATGATCACTCTTACAGACTGACTTTTCCTTTCTGTGTCTTAGATTTGGTCTTTCAAAACCAAACTTAGAATGGCGGCCTATCTTGAGTTGTTCTAGGAAGCAATGATTTATTGTTTCCAAAAACTTTTATGATCTTCGTAAGACATTGGTCCAGTCTATACGTAGATCTTAGAGACCTTCCAGTATTAACATTTTCTCTAAATCTGCTTTAAAAATACTTTACTTACAAGCTCTGACAAGAAGAAAATAACCAACACAGGTCGTGAACCTTAAGTCTTTGTGTAGACCTAGATTCAATCAACTGTGTATGACTGCCCATTCATGTTGAAATTTCAGCTGTTGAAGAAGGTTTCCAAAACAACCTGAAGTAAGTCAGTGTGCTTCACCACCAAGAGAGGTTCAGCATCATTTTTGTAACTCTTCCTCTTCAGTCTTACAGTTTGAAGGACTATGAAAAACTGTTTCTACCTGCAGTGGGATGATTATGTTAAAATATTGTGGTTTGCTGCATCCAAATACTACATTATGCTAAAGAAAAATTATGACACATTTAGATTAATAGCCAGAACCAGCATGGGATAATTACAGTTAAATGCCACCTATTTTGAGGCAAAAGTTTTCTCCTCTGAAATTTGTAGCTGTATCAGCTCCTTCATACATTTTTCTAATTTGATGGTGTGACCTAGCAGAAACCTTTTCAACCATACGTACTGAACTTCTTGTAAGATTTTTTTGCAGGTCTAACACTGAAAATATGCCACTGTGGTTGTGTGCATATCACCTTCATAGTCTGTGTTCAGATCCTTTGTATTTGAACTTGGGAGCTCTCCCTTCATGATGGGAGTATCTAGGAAAGAATTACAGGTTTGATGGGGCAGTCTGTTGTGTCTATCAAGGGTAAGTACTCATCTCTTGCATTGAGAGCAGGTCAATAGCTCCATATATTTCTCACACATTTACCAGTGTTCCCCAGTAACTCCTTTCTGATTTTGAACTTGACAAACAGTATTCAAGGAGCTGCAAAAGCCCACAAAAAAACCCCAAGCAAACAAACAAACAAAAATACCCCACACAAGTCTGGGAGACTCTGTTTTAAAAACTTTGGAAAGTATAGAATCAGTGAATGATTTTCATGGTCTTCCTTATTTCCCACAGAATATAGCTGTTTGCCTGACACTGTAGCTATTCTGCTTGGCAGAAGTACCTAGTTAGGCAGCAAGTCTTTAAGAACATCGCTTTTGGAACTACTTCTGTTTTTACTGGACAAGCATCTAACTTGCAGCTGTTCGCTCATTGGCTGGATCTGTGCAATTCCTTTAATCAAGTCCCAGGATTCTCACTTTCAGTTAAAAGATATTTTCTGATCTATTGACAACATGACTTAGTAACAGATCACACTGAAATACAAGTTCTAGGATATCTTCAAACAGGAGATCTCTTTTGCCTGGTCAGCTGTATTTTAAACTACTTCAACTGGAGAAAATAACTCTTCATCTCCAACTATCCACGAAACAGTTCAAAGGAGTCCCTGTGGTACATTCATGCCCTTAGGGCAAAATGTCATTATGAATGTAAGAATATTGTGGAGGATTAATGACTTTTCAAAGGTCAGGCAAACCTTTTTCTGTTCCTTTTACAAAAATAAAAAATAAAAATGGAATAATATTTCCATGTATTAAATCTTGGTGTGGTATGGAGAAGGATTATTTTTTTCTGCTGAAATTGGTTTAGCCACACACAGGACCTCATTCTTGAAACCACCAATATTCCCTCTTTCTCATCTGCAGATATAGTCCCAGAAAACTCTCAATACTTCAAAAGTCTCCTTTGCTATTTGCATCATTTTATATGACACTTCCTTGAAAACATTAAGGTTGCTTCTCTGTCAAGATGGAAGGTCTCTTCATCGTGTTTCAGCGTGGCTTCTCAGGACCCTGCTAATTTGGTAATGTTGGTTTCTGGAAATTATGCTTCAGTGTTACCACCTTCACTTTGTCTATGTTTACCAGCACCTAGCAATCAGAGGCTTTGCTTATTTAAAAGAGGATTATTTTTAAAAACCCAATAATAGTGAATTTTTTTGGAACTTGGATTGTGCCCAGTTTTACTTCTAGCAGGTTGAGTACCTTTCCCTACAAACCACAGGGAGCACATGAAGTAGCTGTGTGTAGCAAGACCTCATGGTGGAAGGTAAGTGGTGAATTATGTTCATATCATTCATCCCAAATTCCCATTCTTGGCTGGATTCATCTCACTATGCTTTTACTGCTTAACTGAGATGCTAGGATGCAGTTCCTCACACCTGACTGTGTCTCAGATGCAGATGTAAATGACAGGTAGGCAGTTCCCACTACACTCAATGGGAGTATCGTCAATGCAGTAAACAAAAGCTGGATGAGATTTATCCGCCCAAATGCAGACATTTACTCTGGGATGAGTGGGATCATAATCTAGACTGCACTGGCAGTCTCAGCTGGCTGTTTATTCACTCGGAAGGGGAGTCCAACCTGGCTTGCTCAGATGTGCACCTGCATTGCTCACAGCCATAGCCTCTCCGATGAATTTCCCCCCCAAGCCACATGTGCCATCCACCCAAGCCACTAAACACGACTGAAAGCCATATCCAGAAAATTACTTACATGCAGGAAATTCATATTCACAGTTTCATTCTGACAGAGTCAGAGCAAAGACTAAACCTATGTCCCAAACCTCAGCTGAATCCAAAGGGCAAAAGCATAGCCTGCATGACCCACAACATTTGGGGTTATGATCCACACAAGCATCATTTACCTGTGTTTAGGTATATGGTAGTTAATAGGGCTTGTTTGCTCAGCTCTTCTTATCCTAAAATAGAGCTCCAGACCAGGTAAGATGACGTTTCCCTAAATTTACATATTCTTTCTACTGACTGGAAAAGGACAATGTCACTTAGAGATGGACACACACACAGTCAGGATGTGCCCCTGTCATGGAAACTTTTTGTTCCACACCAATTTACATGAATGTAATGTTATCCCAAAGTGATATGTGCACATGCCCATGACTTTTCCTGAGCTGGGCCAGAGATTAAATTTTTCCTCCTGTTGATGAGTGTCTTGCCCAGAAAGAGGTGATGGGGCACAGCTGCAGTAATGGGGTTTTTTATGAGCTTTTTGTTTTTGTGATGAGCATCTTTTATTCCAAATCTTTTAGGAGAATAACATTTTTACATTAATTAGCACTTGTATTTGGATATTTATGGAAGCACTTCACAAATATCATTTTTATTTATGAAAGCATTTCATGCTGCCATCAACACTATCCCTAGAAACTTGGATTGTTTGCGTTAAAAATAATAACAAACAAGCAGGAGTTCATTTGAAAATAACAAGGTCTCTGAGCAATTTCATTGTTTGAAAAGAGGGTCACTGCTGAAAGCACTTTCATTGAGGCTGATTGGATAGAGCATGGGGGTTTTGCTGCAAATATTTTTATTCCAGCAGAAATTATATTAACCATTTAAAGTCTGATGTGCAAAGTGGAGGCAGAAGAACAAATAAATTGTTCACTGGGCACCTCTTTAACCTGCGTGGCAGTGTCCTATGAACTCTCATGTCTAGGTGATGCTTGCAGGTACATGGTGGGATTTTTGAGGTGTCCTGCATAGGGCCAGGACTTGGACTCAATGATCCTGATAGGTCCCTTCCAGCTCAGCATATTCTATGATTCTGTGATTCTGTGATCTTGTCCTCTCTGCCCATAGTCACACAAAACACCAGGAACAGTTTTTAAGTGGGAAAATTATACTGGTGCTGCAGGGCAATGTATAAGACTGTCTCACAAATTCTCTATGCTATATGGATCTAGTTCCAGGGCTGAAAGGAGAGCCATGACAAATTAGAAGCTCTAAAATTAAGGCTGTACATGTGACTAATCTTTTCTATCCTGCCTATTAACCTCTGTTTGAGTCAGATCAAGTGAAGCTCAGCTCAACACCAGCTGCCACCACCCACACACTCGGCAGCAAGTCTCTTGTAGGGTGAAATTTATAGTTGTGTTTAAACACACCAATTAGTTTGCAGCCCATCACACTGGTTCTCCTTGAAGAATGTGAAGAGAATCAGCTCTTGCTGACAGCCCTGACAGTCCCCATTGCTTTGAAAACCACAGAGAAGAGGTCAAGAAGTGCAAGCATACCCTGGCTAGCTTTAATCTAGCTCAGTTCATCTTGGACTGACCCCTTCAGTGTGTTACCAGGTGGCAACTGGTACAGACTGTGCTGCCATAGCCACCCTCCTGCTGATGACGGTTAATGTGTCTACATGTATTCCAGGCATACTTTGGGTTACTTAACATAGAGGCATGTCTGAAGTTTGGGAGAGGCCAGCCTGAGCAAGGCTGGGAGTAAGAGCAGGCTATATTCATGAACACAGAGCAAAAGCTGTGGCAATGCACCAGGGAAGCACTTTGAAAAGACAGAGAAGGAAAAGTGGTCACTGTTTTAGCACTTGTCAAAAAGGGCGCAGCTTTGTTCTGCAGGTCTTCCTGTGCCCGCCAGTGCCTCATCTCCCTGCCTGCACTGTGGTGTGTGGTGAAGGTGAGCTGACCCATCTGGCAGATACCAAGTTCCTGCAGTGACAAGGACAGAACGGATGGCAGGCAGATGGTAGAATGGGATAACTGGGATGTAGGTTTCCAAATGGTGGCAAGAGCCTTCTAAAAGCCCTGACATTTCTTGGTTCCCCTCTTGTGGAACAGAAACCTCTGGAAAATGTGCTTAAAGGAAATGTGGTGGTTGACAGACCACTAGTAGCTCCTAAGACGAAGTCATCCCAGAGCACTGAAACCATATGAAAAAGGAAATGTCTGAACTCTTCATTACAATTATTTTCTTGGCAGATTATTAGAAAGGGTTAACATAAACAGAGAGGTAAGACTCCTATAGAGATGTGACTGATTTGGTGAAGAAAAACCTCTTGTAACATAAAAGTCCTATCTAGAGCTGGAGGAAGTGCCAGAGAGCAGGGAAATGCTTCTGTTCTATCTATTATGCCCAACACTCCTGGAGCCAGGCAGGTCATACTTGTGGGCAGGTATACAGTGGATGCAACAGGACCATATTCTATTTATTAGTATGCTATAGAGTATGCTCACTGTGCTCTCTGTGTCCATACTGAACTGTGTAACAGCTCAGAAAATCGGGGNGAGGGACAGTGTGTCTGCTGGCGTTCATCAGTGATCAAGCTCCTCTGCTGCTGCTTTAAAGAGTTATTTAATTTACCCTTGTCTAATTTAATTCTGCTCTTGAGCTGTCAGCTCCTGTCTCTGCAGTACCAAAAAGGGCAGCCTTCACTGCCCATTAATCCAATTTATGCTTCAGCACCATCACCTTCCTCCCAAGCTGCCCATTATCCAGAGAGGAGCTCCTTGTAAAATCTGCAAAACTTTAGTAAGTTCATGTTGTGAATGCTCTTCAACCAGGATGCTTGTGAAGCAGCTAGAGATGAGGACACCAGTCTCCTTTCCCTGCTAATTCCCACACTGAACATGACGGTTTGTTATGGTTTTATCTTTTCCACTGTATCTTTATTTCAAACCAAATACGTTCACTCTTGATCTTTCTTTCACTGCTATGGTCAAACTATTCACAGTATAGAGAATGTACTTGCTAGTGATCAGGTGTGACAGCAAATTCCTGGGATGAAGTGACTATTTTGTCTGCTCTTTGATCAGCATCTTAAGGTCTTTATCCCTCACAAGGAACTCTGAGCCTTCATAAGTGTTACAACCTATAATAATGTTACAAATTATTTGGCCTGTGGCTGTCACTTTCACCTTAAGTTGCTCTCAATGCCTGGGACTTGCTGCTGTTTTTCACTTCACCTTACAAGATCATGTTCTAGTTCATTTAGAAAGACAAAAGGCATTAAAGCAAACTATGGCTTTTTCTTACGGTCTTTAACCATTGAAGTACTAGCTGGATTAGCAAAGTTACTCTTAAATTACCCTAATTAGTCTTAAGTCAAGGAAGAGGAGAATTGGATGTCAAATGTCAGTTCACCATATGACTAGAGATCGGGTTGGCTATAAACATAATAGATTTCAGTAGAGTTACCACAAATATACAGAAGTATAGCCAAGAGCTTAATTTGAACTTAAAGTAACATTTCAGAAGACTCATCAGAGTGGTGGCTGGGTTATCAGTAGCAGCACTTAACCACATTTCAGCCATGCTGTGTCTGTCATTAGTGTCGGAGGGAATGCTTAGGTGCAATTTGTCTCACTATTTCCCAGTAAGCAAAGTGGAACCAATAATTCTATTAATGAATGCTGAGGCTGTGTTTACCACCCTGGCAGAAATACAGAGTCCTGTGTCTGTATATAAGAAAGGAAATTAATCAATGGAAAAAACATGGAATAGAAAGCGCTATTCTAAAAATAACAACAAGAAAGTGAACCAATAATTATCTTTTACACCAAGGCAGCTGTTTTGTTAACGGCAGTGTATGTGTAAGGAATGAATAAGCCTGCAGTTCTCTTGACAGAAAGATGGAAATCAAATCAGGCAACATGTTCTTCTGTTGTCATGTTCAATGCAGTAAATTGTGCTGAGCAGGCATCAGCAGAAAGCCTGCAGACTTGTAAACAACCATTGCACTATCAAGAGAAAGTGTTACAAGTTAGTTGGCCATTTATGCAAGAGATAATGGCATCTTGATTACTGAAGATGGGGAACAGACAGAGAAGGGAGAAGCCAGTCCAGGACACAAGAATTCCTATAGTTTAAGGAACTTTCTTAGTGGAGCTTTAATTTCAAACTTGAGCATGCTTGGGACAATGGACTACAAACTTTATTCACGTATATCTGTTCATTACTAAGTCAAATTGTTTGCTGGATGAATCCGTATCAATTTCAACAGCTCACTATTCTGTGCAACAATCACCTCATGATTTCTTATTGTTCAATGTAAAACATGTCTAAGGGAAGGAAAGGAAAATTGTGCATCTATTTTTATAGCAAAGCATATGAAGATACTGAGGAAACTAAAGCAATATTAGTATTAATCATAATTTAATTTTATCATTCAGTATAACCATCTGTTGTGAAAAAATGACCTGGCAGCAAACCAAGCAGAGCCTGACAGGCCAGACTGCTTATACACAGTAAATCATTTGACAAATACAATCTGCTTTCACTCCTTTTTGCTAGATAATCTATGTAAAAGCTTTGCTGAGTTACTGGATCTTCCAAAGATATTACTGGTTCCCAACATGCACACATGGCTGCTAATGCAGTGAGAGAAAGGTTACGTTTTACCTAAGGGCAAACTAAATCCAGCCTTATTGACATGCACTGGTAGATGCTCTGGAGATCAGTGGGAAATTAAAGATACACAAGTATTCAAGGAACATCAACAAACTTTAAGACGTATCTGAAGTATATTCATTTTCCCTGTTGATTTCTATTATGATTTTACAGTCATAAAGATTAGAGAAGATATGTGTAGCCAAAATAATTAATATATTTATATTAACAGACTAACAGACCAGGCAAGAATCAAGTTAAATGCTAGGACTGTGGTAGAAGTTTAAAGGTATATGAAAAGCAAAGGTCACAGCAATGACAATGGTCATGGCTGAGGATTTCCCTGCAAGTTCCAGACTTGTAAGCAGACAAGGCTGCACTGGAGGGGCAATGCAATGGGAGCAAGGCTAGTGGCTGCTGCAGCAACAGTCTGAAGGTGACCAAAGGAGCTTGTGCCTGAATTTCACTCAGTAAGTTAAACCACTGGTCTGTTTGGTATCAAACCCCAGCAGCTCATTTCGCTTCTCCTTTCTACAAGCTCAAGCTTTTTATGAATTGAAAGTGCCTCTGACACCGCCTGTCCCTCTCCCAGAGAGGAGCAGCACTAACTGTTCCAGGACCAGAGCTGACAAGTGATGGCTTTTGTAATGTGAGCCAGGCATGTGTTCACACACTGTGTGGCCTTTGATGTGCCAGGCTGTGTTTTTCCACCCATTGGGCTTTGATGGATCTCATCAAGGACATTTTTCTTTGGCCTTTGGATCATTGTCAGTGGATTATTTATTTTTAGCATCCACTGCCTACTGGGTTGGGCTTGGAGTCCACACTGGAGTTATCAGCTGATTTACCAGCAACTCTTAAGTCTCCCCTCACTCTGCAGAAGCTGCTTTGAGTGGTGCTATGTTCATCCAAGAGGACTGAGAGCACTATGCTCACTTCTCCTGGCCTACCTCCATGCACAGTACCACATGGAGTTGCTGCTGTTTTTCCTGTATATTGGTGTTGCATTTTTCTCTGCCTAAGATTAGTATGGTCCAATAATCCTATCCTGCTAAATAAAAGTGGGTTAGGGAGTGATCCTCATGTCAAGAGGTGTGGACTTCTTTGTGTCTGCATTATTTAGAACTAGGTCCTTGCAGAGGAAACCAGCCAGGACCATGTCACACACCTCTTGGCCACAAGTTTTCTCTGCTATGGACATGGGGTTTCCTCATTCAAAACATCTGAAGTACTGAGAAGTCTGTGGTGAGATCACTTGCCTAGCAGTCATAGGGAACAAAGCACGGTATGTATCACAGTTCTGTAATACAGAACTGTAATGAAACTGAGAAGGGGTGAAAGGTGGGCAACTGCTATATGTGATCATTTAGTGTCGTGGATCAAGCATTTATGTATTTTCATTTATATTCATCAACCTAAATCTAGTTTTATACATTTTTCAGCATTAAAACAAGATGTTACCTTATAAAAATTGCAGATCTTTGAGGCAGCCTGTCTCTTCTCATAATCATGTAATGGAAAAAAAAAAGTCTTTGTGTTTCTGGAAAATCCACCCTCAAAACATGTGCTATAGTGATATGATTGTTTCTTGAAGTGTGGCATGCAATTACTTCTTTCACATTTGCCCTCACTCATCAAACTGCTTGACACTATTCACCATGGCTGGATTTTTTTTTTTAATGTATCCCCTATTAAATGAAGTTAATATTTTTCTCGTTATTTTTTAAATTAGGGTTTAGAACAATCTCTCCATTACTTTTAAACTATTGCCATGTTAGGAACTGACAGCAGCATAAAATAAAACAGTGATTGATAAACAGTCATCACTTTGACTACAATAATTCATATTGTTTAATTCTCTTGACCAATGCACTTCAATGACTACTGGGGACTAGTTCTCCCTCTACCTCTCTGCTCCTCCTGGTCAACCATGACCCAGAGCTGGTACCTTATGATAGGCCACAACCAGGTCTGTTTCACCAGGATTTAAGGCAGCCATTAGAGATAAAAGATTCATTTGTGTTTCTGTGTTCATCCTTTACTTGATTCCCTGCAGCTTAAACGTAAATCTCTTTCTATTTTCTGATGACTGTAGGGTCAGTCTCCATCAGGTATTCCGGCACCTTAGACACCTACAGGAGGATATCTCAGTACAGGTGTCTTATCTGGATCCAATTTCCTCCCTAAGAGCTTTCCTGCTTCAAAGCAGACAGAGCAAAAATCAGAGTATAAATAATTCTCAGATGTTTTAATGTTCAGTCTAAGATAAGTGGGCTTGGTTTTTCCCATGGGCAGGAAAACTCCGGTCCCCTCACACTAGAAGAGAGATCATGTCTAAAGGTCTGCAACAGAGACAAGGTCTGCAAGGTCACAGAGAGAGACATATCTCACTCCCCAGCTCAGCCAACTCCCTGATTTCTTTTTTCCCCTCTGGATTATGTAGCTCACTTCTTCCTCCACTGGTTGGGAAGGACTCTTCCTTAGAGAACAAAGACTGGGGGATCTCGTATCTATTCTCAAGCCATTTGTGTTCTTTAGTCCATTTTTCTGTGCCTGGGCCAGCTCACAAAAAGGAATACAAGCATTATTTTTGTGACATGTCACAATATCAAGGTGTTTTAAAACTGTAATCTAAAATGTCACCTCCTGAAGCCCTTTGCCTCAATTTCTCCACTTGTTCAGTAGACAGATGTTTCTCCAATACATGATTTATCTTATCTCTTCCATGTTCCACAGCTGCTCTCAAGAAAGAGATTCACAAATTCTGAGTGATTCATTGGAAGTTCCTCTCCAGATTCTTCTCTTTGCATGTATTCATAACTTTCATCTATGTGACACTGACTCCCTGATCAGGGAACATTGAAAGTACCTTCAGATGGCTGTACCATAAAGATACAATTTTGCTACAAGGACAGCAGCAATCAATTGCACACAAAACTGAAGTTTAGGAAAATAATCCAATATTCACCTTGGAGTGGTCCACAGTAAAGTGCAAATACAGTCTTAATTTGTTTCATCTTATGCTCTGGCTCATCTTAGGCGAAGACAAACAGCTTCTGCTCTCTCAGAATTCTGATTAAAACTTTGCAATTAATGCAAAATAAGCATCTACTTCAGGGAAGTTTCTAGCTTTCAGAAATACCTGATGGCACAGTAAGAACATATAGCAGCTCACATCACACTACTGTCTGACGGAGAGCTGACATCTGGGTGAACATTGTAGGATTTCATGTGACAAGCTGAGGAAGGCAGAAATTCTGTAAACAGGAGGCAGAGGGAGTCCTACCTCACTGCTCTCAACAAGTCTAGGTAGGTATTCTCTCTCTTAGTGCTATTTAAAAGAGCAATGCAACTACCTCTGATTCTACTGCAATAGCTTCATTTAGCGTATCCTAAACTTTTAGACATATTACATATATCTGAATTTAGAAAAGCTTTTGCTATTGCCCTGCTTTATGTTTTTAGGGCAGAACAGTTATTTCTCTGCTTATTTTTCAGAAAAACTTCTCCAACAAAAGTTAGAGAATACCTGAGGCTGTGTTAACCTTGCCCCATTCCACCAGTTCAATGAATAATTCAAGAAACCCAGTTTTTGAAGTGAGCTCTAATTAGACAGTTTAACTTCCATCTAAAAGGAGTCCAGCAAAAAATTGGGACTCTTTCCTTCTGCTTGAGTTGAAACATTGGTGAGATGATATTGTATGAGGTGAAAATAGAACCAAAGGCAGAGTGCAGCCACCAGTGGCCTAACACAGCCTGCGTTTGATTTTTGTTATTTTTAACTCTGTGACTTTCTATCATAAATCACAGAATCACAGAATCTATTAGGTTGGAAAGGACCTCCAAGATCATCAAATCCAATCCTTGGTCCAACTCCTGTCCATTTACTAGATCATGGCACTCAGTGCCACGTCCAATCTCAGTTTAAAATCCTCCAGGGATGGGGAATCCACCCCCTCTCTGGCCAGCTCATTCCAATGCCTGATTACTCTCTCTGTAAAGAATTTTTTTCTGATATCCAACTTAAATTTCCCCTGGCAGAGCTTGAGCCCGTGCCCCCTTGTCCTATTGCTGAGTGCCTGGGAGAAGAGACCAATCCCCCCCACCCCCAGCTATAAGTTCCCTTCATGGATCATAGCTTTGACATAGAGCTGCAACTGAGAAGCAAAAAATTTCCTTCTAGTGTTTGTGGAAGGGTGCACATTATGAGAAAAGGCACAGAAGAAACAGGTTCACATGTTCACTTGAATTCCAGGATTATCTTGCAGCCACTTATCAGCCCAGGATTCCCACTCTTGCACCTTCTGCTAATCCACTGCTGGAATGCTATTTTGCTCTTCTGGAAGAAGACAAGCATGATTATGAGGATGATGTTCTTCATGAAGCGCTGTGCTTTATGTCTCCAAATTCAAAGGAGTATCCAAAATCAGAGCTGAAACCAATCTTTTTAAGCAGATTTTTTTTTCTTTCTTTTATATTGTGCCAGGCCAAAGTCTTGCATCCTAATAAAAACCCTTTTAAACCTTGGAAATGGAACATGAATTTTGTGCCTTGGATTTATCAGTAAATTTTATGTCCTAAAAAGCATGTAGTTTTATGCTAGCATTCAGCAACTGTTTGCTCTCCAGAATTATTGGCTATTTTAGAGTTCTGCTGCTGGACTGTACCTCTTATTTATAGATCATGCCAGCATGCAGATTTTTATCCATTAAAAACTTTCACTGCACTAAAAACAAGACCATCTATATGCAAGCTGTAGCCATAGGCAGATAAAATTATTATACAGTATTTCAATAACAACAGGGCAAATTCAATTAGCCCTAATAGTCTTACCACTATTAAGATGTAGATGACACTGAATCATGGTGTCTAAAATGTTCATTCATCTTTGCAGCAAAGCAGACGGAAATTTGCCACGTGCTCCCCTACCATATTACAGGTGCTTTTGCTTCCCTCAAGAGTTCTGCCTAATTCCTGGATCCCAATTACTGAAACTCAATTGAAAATTACTGATGTGCTGCTTTGGGAGAAAGGGTAGGTACCTTGTTCCCAAGGGGCATTTCAAGCAGAACCATGGAAGATGCCCATCCATTACTGCAAAAAGTCATGCCTTCGTGTAAAACCTGTAAAGGACTCAGTGCCCCCCAACACCTACAAGTGACATAGGGCCACTTTGGGGCAGCCCTGAATTAAGGGCACAGGGTCCTCTTACAGCATGGGAATGCAGGGACCTGACATGGAGACTGGCAGGGGTATAGGTAAGGAGAGACCTCAATCAGATAATGGAAATGATGAGAAGAGGGGTACCTCACTAAGGTACATATTCTCCCTCCCACTATGCTCCTCAGTGGATCTTCTCCAACAGATGCTAAAGACCTCATATTTCCCCCCTCCCCCATTATATACTGAAGAGGTTTTACTGATATCCTCTCTTCAAGTCTTAGCATCCTATCTTGCAATCGAATGTAGCTCAGCAAATTAAAGGCATTTTGCAATTGCTGGTGTTGCTGTGTATTTTGAGCAGCAAAGATATTTTTTTATGTTCCTTGAGGGAAACAAATCAGCACTTACTTCTTTAACATAACTATATTTTTTCATGGCCAAGTTAAAGACTGAATTACTTGCAAATTACCACTACTACTATATCATTAATTCTTCATCACTGTTTAATCATTAGAGTTTCTCAGTGATGCAAGAATTATTAGGTTTTGTTTCAGCTACTAAAAAGCAGGCAGGTGATAACTTTAAGTAGCTTCATATGCACAGAGCTGAGTAAATATTCATAATGAAGTAAAACAATCTGAGGAATGCTTAGGAGAAGAGACAACCAAAATCCTATGTAAATTTCATAGAAAACTTCAAATAAAATGTTGTGTTTCAAACTGTACCATGACCATAATTTTCTAGAAATAAATTAAATTCCATTTTCTTCAAATTGACTCCCTTTTAACAGGATGATATTGTAATTAAACAAAATGTTTTTACATTTGGCCTTTGTCAAAAATACTGTAGGTGAAAAAAAAGAGATATCATGGAATCATAGAATGAACTGGGTTGGAAGAGACCTCCAAGATCATCAAGTCCAACTCTTAATCCAACACCACTGTGATTACTTAGGTCATAGCACTAAGTGCCACATCCAGTCTCATCTTAAAAACCTCCAAGGACAGTGAATCCACCACCTCTCTAGGAAGACCCTTCCAATGCCTGCTTACTCTCTCTGGAAAGAATTTCTTTCTAATAGCCAACCTAAACTTCTCCTGGCAGAGTTTAAGTCTGTGCCCTCTTGTTCTGTTGCTGGTTGCCTGGGAGAAGAGACCAATCTCTATCTGGCTACAATCTTTTTTCAGGCAGTTGCAGAGAGTGATGAGGTCACCCCTGAACCTCCTCTTCCCCAGGTTAAACAACCCCGCCTTCCTCAGCCTTTCCTCATAGGACTTGTGCTCCAGTCCCTTCACCAGCCTTGTTGCTCTTCTCTGGACCCACTCCAGCACCTCAATATCTTTCCTGAACTGAGGGGCCCAGAATTGAACACAATACTCAAGGTGTGGCCTCACCAACGCAGAGTACAGGGGAAGGATCACTTCCCTGGTCCTGCTAGCCTTGCTGTTTTTGATACAGGACAGGATCCCATTGGCCTTCTTGGCCACCTGGACACACTCTTGGTTCATGTTCAGCCTCCTATTCATCCAAACCCCCAGGTCCCTTTCAGCCTGGCTGCTCTCCAGCCACTCTGTCCCCAGCCTATAGCGCTTCATGGGATTGTTGTGGCCAAAGTACAGGACCCAGCACTTGGCCTTATTGAACTTCATCCCTTTGGAATAAGCCCATCTCTCCAGCCTACCCAGGTCCCACTGCAGAGCCTTCCTATCTTCCAGCAGGTCAACACTCCCTCCCAACTTGGTGTTATATGCAAGCACCTTTATTTCTCTTTAAGATATTTTTCTTTACTCCATCTACAATAAAAGTATCAAGTGACTATAAATTTGCACCAGATTTCATGCCACTTCAGGACCAGAATTGGGGCAGAACTGGAAAGTTGGAAACCCATTGTTTTGGAGAGATATACATTAAGTGGTCATGCTGTCTGCATGTTGTACATATACCACTGAAAAAAACATCATGAAGATTTGCTTTGTGTTGCTTGAGTAGATACTGGTTTTAAATAGAAAAGCCTTAAGAGATCATAACCCTTATGCTCTTATTTTTTTTCCCTATGTGTGAAATGTTGTGAAGGCTGAGCTGCTGTCCAGCAGGAAAGTGTTTTCATGTCATGCAGCTGAGCTCATGCCAGAGTGATGACATGAGGGCATATGGAACTCTGTTGAGCATGTAAGGCCCTGGTAGGGTAAAACTAAAAGACTGTACAGCAGAGAGAAAGCCAAATCTGTTGCCACCTTGCTCCAACTGTCTTTTGGGATTCCTGCTGGCACGGGCTATTCCCCAAACTGCGCACAAGTACTGTCTGGAACCACTAGCTGGCACAAGTCAGTGTCATGCTGGCAGTGTTAGTTACTAAGCAAACTGGGATGTACAGAGTCTGCATTCAAAGTGGCAGTCCAGACCTGTTTTCTGAACTAATATTGAGTGCTGCCAGGATTGGAGCATGTGCTATAAACCTCTTCCCTGAGTCAAGATTTCCATGGCTTCCAGGTGATTCCTTTGAGTGGGCAGCATGTGCACCGCCTGTTCACAGAGCCCAAAATGGAGCCAGAGGAACTGCAAGCATGTCTATGTCAAAATAGTCACGTATATCAATCCCTGTCTCCAAGGGAGATGTTGTCAGCTGCCCTACCCTATTTCTGGATCTTAATGTGGGACTTGGTATATGTGTAATGCAGTGGGAAAACAATTAACTTTCTTTAAGTTTTATTCCAGGGCACTATTTCCTCACAAAGACCATTAAGAAATTTTCTGTTAGGCATCCAAAAGCATCCTTCTACTCTTTTATTGCATGTTTTTTAGGGAATATTACAGATCATGCTACCAGTTAAAAATATTTTAAAATTTTTCCTCTATCATGCAAGCAGCAGGAAAATTCTCTCTGGATAAATACACCAACACAGTGGTCCACTAGTGTGCACTTTGTTGTTCAAACAAGATCAAGTCCTCATTATCTAACACCATATAAACACATTAAAAAACAATCCGTTACCTAAAGGGCTTTTAGTATATAGCAGTCAAGCAAAGGAGGCTTTTCTATCTCATAACTATTCTACTGACAAGGAACAGAGACATAAAGAAATGATAAGACCAAGAAAAGCCACACAGAAATTTTATCATACAGCCAGGAATTGAACTCAGGTTCCCAGAATATCAACTCCATGTCTTTATCTCAAATCAGGCCTCTGCATGAGTGGTGCATTGAAAATGCTTCAAGTCAAGAGACGTGCCAAAAATAAACACATTGTGGCAAAAATACATTTTTGCTAATAGTGTAAACTAATTGCTTTTAAATAATTACTTCAGTTTCAGTCATTTGAACTGTTATTAACAGCTCAAACAGGGAATGCTTTCAAATTAGGTTATTTAATCTTGTATTATTTCTTTTCACACTGGACAGAACTGACTCCTATTTTGCTGTATTAGCTCCTGGAGTGTGATTAATGCCCAAGTGCTTGCCTGTGAAGCACCACAGCAATTGAAATACAGCTGTATTTTCAATGCAGAGAATGGTGAGTGACAGAGATACTTGATAAAATCATATTGAACTAATAAATACAACAAAAGTACTTCAGTCTTGTTAGCTGCATCCAGAGAGGAATTGCTCAGAAAGGGATTATGCTCTTTGACTGAAATGAGACAGCACTTGATGCTTCTCTGTTTTTGGAACCTGGCAGTTTCATCAGCCCAGGAGAGTCCTGGGTTCCCTTGGGCTTCCTGTATTATTTGACCTGTTTTAAGGTTTTTTCCCAGGCCAATCTTTTTTCCTCTGTCTTATTACTTTTATAAGATGAAGCTTTTTAGGCTCAAAACTAGGTCACGTAAGTCACTGCTGACTTTTAAACTTGTGATATAGAGGTTTGTTTACATAAACCAAAGTAAACAGTAAGACAGGTCACAATGAATGAAAGGAGCTGAGTAAATTCTTGTACAACAGCAAAGTTGAAATGTTGTTAAAAAGAAAAATCAGTCCATACAGAAGGAATGAAGTCAGAACAACACAAAGGCTTGCTACTCTGTATGAAGAAGATCCAAAAGTTGAAGTTGTGGATATCCCATCCCTGGAAGTGTTCAAGGCCAGGCTGGATGTGGCTTTGAGCAACCTGGCCTAGTGGAAGGTACCCCAGTCCATTGCAGGGTAGTTGGAACTAAATGATCTTTAAGGTTCCTTCCAACTCTAAACCATTCTATGACTCCATGGAAACATGCCAGGAGCCAGAGAAGTAGAATAGACCCAGGTTGTTGGTCAGTGGATCCTCTTATTTGTGCTTGGCAGACAGTCATGGAGAGGGAGGGAGGCCAAGGGGTTGTGCTACAGCTGCACTTGTGCCTGGCAGCCAGGACTCCTGGAAGGATTCTACCATGTGCAGACTAAATCATCTTTCAGGTGTTTTCCTTTTGAAGTGACAAGATGATTTTATTTCCTTTCATAAAGTTAATTTTAAAAGAACAAGAAAACAATATAAAACACAAACAAAGAAAGAAGCCCAGTTGGGCCTTACAGCTCAGCAGATGGTTACCCAGGACTACTACAAACACTACCAGCCAAAGCACAGCTTTGCCAACTTCCTCCTAAGCTCCAGCTGATTTTGCTTTCCTGTGCAGGCGGCAGTTCTTTCTACTGTGTTTTGGCAGTGGTATCCTCACATCTTTGACACTTTGCTGTTACTTTTCCCCATCCCCATCAGAGCCATCCTCCTGGTTTCACTCTTCCTAGAACATGCAGGGCTCTAGCACAGGTATAGTTCATAGACTTGAGGCTGTCAGAAGGGCTCCTGCAGGCACCATAGGTATGGGCAGAGCCCTCCCATGCTGCCTCTGTATCCAGAGGAGCATTATTTCACCTCTACAGTCACTCCTCACAAACTTTCTTACCTCTTATATGTTCATCCTGCAAATCTTTCTCATCCTCAGCCACTTCCACAGACCAGTTTCTAAAGCCTTCAATGTACTTTTCTCAGGTATGAGCCACCACACCCACTCCTTCAGACTGCAAAGGCCAAAGGGCAGGAACAAAGAATCTTCATCACTCTTAGCTTGCGTTTCACTCTGTGTGCGGGAATAAACATGATCGAAAAGACCTCCGTGAATGAGCTCAGTTGGGCACTTCTATACTTATGCAGAGTACCAATGTATCTGTCCTAACTGCTTTGGTAACACTGTGAACTTCATTGCTCTTCTGAACTCAGAGGGCATTGTACACACATTTCACCTCTACAACCACTGCATCACCCCCTACACAGGCTCACAACTCCACAACACATCAAAGACCTACATGAGCACAATACAGTGTGGCAGACTGGAATGTTTTATATTGATTTGTGTGCAGGAAGGAAAGTTTCCCATCCAGATCCCCTCCTGAGTAGGACATGTTGACTGTCAGGCTACATATGTTAAATTATTTTTTTTCATTTTACTTTTTTTACTGTGAAATGGTTACCAGGAGGTCTTCCAGGGAAAAAAAAGCGGAGTCCCTGTTTGACTAAGAGAGCCCAGACAAACATGTCCTATGTGGTATTTTTACAAACTTCAAAAAAATTAATAAATCCAAATCATTTCAAATATATGACACTGAATATGGGTTATGATCATGCTTATGATAGTTGCAGGATTTGACCTTTTCTGTTTTCTTTTAGTTTGTACCCAAAATAAGAGCAATGATGCCTGGGTTTCTCAGAAAGTCACCGCTGAAAGTCACCACATTGTCTTGGTTTGAGCTGGCAAACTGCCAACCTTCCAAGCACAGAGTTAGAGCCTCCCCCTCCTCCCCGCAACAACCCAGAAAAGGGAGGAGAAGAGAGGGGAAGGGAAAAAAACTTTAAACTACATTTATACTAACACTACATGTATTTTACAGAAAAGGAAAAGGATTAGAATAATTTACACACTTAGACAAGCTAGAATACAGCATGACACAACTTTTCCACCCCTCAGCAAACACAAAAACTCACAATTAGACTCCAATTCGCCCCAGAGGACTCAGTCTCTAGAGAAACAGAACCCGAACAGAGAGGAGAAAGCCAGAGCAACACATTTTACTTTCCCAAGAGCCAGTGGTGGGCCAGGCCCTCTCCATCTCCTCTGGGACAGCATCCTGCGTCCTCCCCCGAGGAAGCTGTTGGGTGACTGACCAAGCCACTCCCACACTGATTCTACTTCCTGGGAGAAATGATGTTGTGATATTGTATAGAATACAATACTACTGGCTAGAAGAAGTCAGCTGGTAGCTCAACTCAGCTCAAGTCAACTGACAGCTTCAGGCCTGGTCTGAATGTCAAAAACTCAAATTTAGGCCCACTTAAGTGAACCCATGACACACATAAACATGGTATTTCAATAATCAAGCACAGTTCAGCCCAGCAAAAAAGAGATCCCTGCTTCAGTTGTGGCTGTGGTAGTGTTGACTGCCACACAGATCCAAGCATGGACATCAAAACCCTTGCTCTTCCTGCTCGAATTCCCTTTACATCATTTTTCAAGTGCAACCTGATGTCCTGGACCAATCTTTGAGCTATCAATAAATCCATTGTTTGGCTGAAGACACTCAAACCTCACACTGATTGTACAAGATACCAGTACTGTGCCACCCTAGAGCATCTTCCTGCTCATGATTTGAGAACTCGTTGTGCTCCACTGAGCAGCTGCAGAATGCCCAGAAATTACCAGTGTGGAGCCACAATGGTTCCTGAAACATAGATCTGATCACGCCGGAATGACAGCCATGAGCTCCCCTGGCACAGAATGTTGGACTGTTTTTGAAGCTCATCAATTTGGTTCTCCAGCTGTATCTCCAGCAAGAGCTTTTTGAGATTAGGAAAATAACATTAAAGGCCTGGCTGACACATCTAACTCTTATGTAAAGGTTTAATTGCACATATGGCCCTTATCACAGCACTCCGTAAGGCTGGGAATTACATGCCACTACAATTCAATTCTAAGCAATTCTAGAGTAAGGACCAGCATGACAGAAACAGAAATCAGGGTAGATCTTAACATCAGAGAGTGCAGTCATACCAGTCAGTGAGAAATTTTAAGAGAGCTGGTGTGGGATCTAACTGTGCCTCATTATGCTCTCCAGTCAACATAATACTTTATGAAACTCCAGTTACTTAATTACGACTACTCATTTTTGTTAACATTTCATAGATCTAACCTGTGCCCAGGATTTATTTGCATAGCTGTAGTGTTTTGATTAATGAGTGATTTATCATCAACAGAACACGAGTCAAATATTGCACTACAAAATCACTGAAAAAGGCAGTTATTTGGATTTTTTAAATAACTATTATATAAAACCCTGTTCTACATGATGCTAAATGATTAATATGAAATCAGACTTGTGGCCAAGCTCAATCAAAAAAGTTTTCAGAGTGCCGCTAACTGTTGCCATTCTCTGTGTGCTCCCACTGGAGCACATCCCTGAGACAGTGGAAGGCTCTTGCCCCTGTGTAAGAACTTAAAGACTTGCCTGTATCAAACACTGTTACCACAGAAGGACTTTGCCATGAGATAAGCACAGAATGGAATAACAGGATGGCACTAACCACAAGTCTGGCAGATGCAAGATCTGGCTAGTACATCCTGGGTAATGAATACAGACAAAAGTTCCACTGTGGGAAAGAAGCAATTTCTCATATGCATATCACCAGTTAAACAAAGATCACCCCAAGTTATGAGCAGGTGGCATCTGTGACCACTGAATCCTCCTCCCCACAAATATGGTTCCATGGATGCCTGGAACTTGGACTGTAAATTAAGCCACCATGACAGGAACTTGAGATAACATAAAGATGGTACTATTGTCCAAGTGTTATCTCAGATCTAGGAGGAGGCAAAGAAAAAGCTGGGGGAGAAGAATGTATCACTGATAATGCACATAAAGAATGCAGAATTTATGGGCCACAAGGAAAACCAACTCAATAACTGTGTTGAAATCAGCTCTGATTGGGTATAAGGTAATTCCATCAGGGGAAGATTACAATCCACCAAACTCAAAAGAAGAGAAAGACTGGGCATGGGACTAATTAGCATTAGAAATCAGGGAATTATTTAACCAAAAGAATAAGAGAACTGTGTAGCCAACGAGCTTTAATTTCTTTTGTTTGATAAAATATATAAATAGTGAAAAGCTTTGAATGTCCTCAAGACCCATCCCGCAAAGAAGCCCAAGGTAAAGAAAGACTAACGAGATGCCACTGAATCCATAGGTGGTGACTATCTTTTGCTTGATATCTCTGTTTCTTTTCTCTTTTCCATTTCTTTCTATCTCTCTACCTCACATTTTATCATTAAATGAAATCCATATTATTGACTTCAGCATATGGTTCCATTTGCACCAGGCAGAGGCATCTGTCAATTATTAGATCATTACTCTCTGTACGGTTAAACAGGGTGGAGTATGTTGTTTGTTAAGCAACATCTGAACTGTGAAATCTGTGATACTTTAAAAGTCTTCTGGTACCCTTCTGAAACACATATATGATCATAACATAATTCCAGGGGTTCTGCCAGTAATTCAGACAGACAATGGGTGTTCCAGTCACCAGTTCCTTTTTGTAGATCACTTACAGCATCAATTCCAGCTGTGCTGTGTGAATTTCATTAAGACTTCTCCCTTGCCCTGGAATTTCTGCTGAATTGGCCACATTAATGGTTGCAGCTGGGCTAATAAGATCTTAGTTTATCTCAAAGGGAGCCATATTGAAATTATTCAAGCCAAAGTCGCATTGTCTCAGCTCAGCTTGCACTTGAGTCTGAGTGGTTTGATCATTGTATTGAAACACAGCCTGCATACCTGTCTTTCTGGGAGCACAGATGGGGCTGTGCCCTGCTGACTTCTGTATCTCCTGAACTCTCCTTTTCAGTTTCCGATTTCATGCAGGTCAACAACATGAGGTATTTAAAATCACATAAAGAATCTGGCCTAAAGGACACATCTGCCCATACAGCGCTACACACAGTTCATACACCACATGTGATAACAGCAGTGCAGAGTAGTGATCCAACCAAGCTCACCAGCTTGGATAATTAACTCAGGTCCGAGTTTACCCCAAGGTCACTTCCAGTTTGTCCATTGCTAGTTCACTGCACAGACCAGCCCTTTCCTGCTAAAACACATTCTCACTTCAAAGAGGATAGAGACTTGAGAATACACAGCCAGATTCATGGCTTTTCTGAATCCCTTGGAGCTAACAGAGCTCATGTCCAAGGGGGTGCCAGGGAACCCCTTTCACACACATGAGTGCTTGTACTCCTTTTTTCAGGACCAAGCTTGAGGACTGAGTTCATGGTATTGAAGTTCATCTTTTTGCACTCCAGGATTGGGCATGTACTTTCACCCCATGAAAGCACTCTGAAAATCCAGGGCTGTGTTATTTTATGGTGTTGGGAACACATCCCAGGCTCATCACTGGTGATAATAGCAGTCCCTCTGGTCTCATGTACTGCAATTCAATAACCCATTATTAACAGTTGGAGGCAGTGATCTAGCCTATCTGATTTTTCACTTCTGAATGCAGCTAATTAGTTATCATAATTAGCAGAATTACAGCTTTCCATTCCCCACTTGGGAGTATAATAGCCTCAATATTACAACCACCTTCTTTAGTTTCTCTCCCAGCTTCCTGAGAAACAGTCCAACACCTTGATTACAATTTAAGTTCCATGAGGCATAAAAGGCAGAACAAAACAGTAATTCAGTACTGGGAAATGAGACTTTGGTTAAGGCAGATTGTTAGCATCATTTCAGTTCTTTCTTCTATACAGGTCTGTTACTGTGCTCCATACTAAGCACAGGGCACAATCCTGCATGTTATGTGGCAGCATTCACAGGGTCTGGCCCTAAAACTACAACCACTTTCAGTGACAATCAAGTTCTAAATCCTTACCAACACTAAGTGAGCCAGAACCAGCTCCTCTCAGAGGCAAAAAGGACTGCAAATCTTTAAACTTTTGATGGTTTTTGCTTAGTGAACACGTACAGCCAAGGTGTGTCCTCTAAGATGAAGGTTTTAATTTCACTTCCCAAAGTTATGAAATGTGACAGTGCTATTCCTCTCACAGGCGTCTTCATATGATGGCTTTCATAGTACATGCAGTGGTGGGCCCCTTTCCCAGGAAACCTCACTTCCAGTGCTGTTTTCTGCATTAAAGCTCCCTCCTTACCAAAGCAGACACAATGCTTTAACCCCAAAAGCATTTAACATTATTATACACAAACAGAATCTACCCAGAACAAATCCCTTGTGTCAGCTGGAGACTGCTTTTATCAGTGCCAAGGATATTCCTTAGGTAACAAAACCCACTCTTCCAAATCTATCATGTGTGTAGGCGGTGCGTGAACTTTGCAGCTCTTTAACTTTACATCCCACTGATGTCTCTCATAAAATTTGAAAAATGATGTTCAACAACAATGTATTCTTTTCTGTCCAAAATTTCCTGTATTCTTTCTCTCTCCAAGGACACGTGAATGACAAGCAATATTTTTTGAATCTCTATAGCGTATTCTTCCCTGCCTTTGTCTCTTGCTTGATGGCAGGCTGTCCACCTCTACTGGGACAGAGTTATTCCCCACTACAATCAATTCTAATATCATCAGTACTATTGTAAATTGAGATATAAAATGGGGAATGGGATAAAATAAACATGCACAACACAGGAAATGGGAAAGTTCGACAACTCTTAGATCCCAGTAAACTCCTGTGAACTTACACATAAGAGGAAGGCCTAAGAAAGTGCTCAAGTTCTGGTCATGTTTTGAAAGCCTTGTGAAGAAAGTGTACATTTGCTTTATCCAAAGGACAGTCAACCTCCTCTGCTTTGTGTCCTCTTTGCTGGAAGAGGGAAGGACCCCCCAAAATTCTAACATGTAACACTGAAATGCAGAAGGCCATGGAGAGCCAAGGAACACACCAAACTCACAGAGACTATCAGGAAAGCTAACGCAGATTTTGCTGGGAATTCCTGACTGCAATCTTACCTGCAAGAGGCTCCTAATGCCTGTCTTTCTGGACAGATACTATACAGGTCATTACAGATGCTCTTGTGAGCTTGTGGCAAAGGTCTAGCTGAGGTGAGAGTACCTACTCCCAGCATCAGGGCAAGTGAAGACCCTCATGCTGACATGCAGTGTCAGAGAGCCCACAGAATGGGCAATGAGACTTTGGTTAAGGACAATGGGATTTTGTCAGTTTCTCCAAGTGGTTCAGATTTGCTCAGACGGAGAAGCTAGAGCTGTAATGTAGGTTCAACAACACAGTGCATGTTCCTAGAGATGCCTGCCAAGCCATAGATACTCAGCTGCACTTGTAGGCTTCAAATAAAAATAGCTATTCCCCAGTGACACACAGCATCTATTCCCCAGTTCTCTGAAACACAGCCTTCATAAATGGTAACAAATGACACTGCAGATGAAGCTGCAAAATGTATTATGTTATTTAACATCGACCACTCCATATAATTAAGGGAACACAATTATTTAAACATGCTTGTGATGTAAACAACCATGCAAATTGCATTTCTAACTACTTTGACTGTACCCACAGGATAATTAGAAGTAGCAATTTATTACACAATGTAATAATTAGAAGTAATTACCTACTAGAAGCAATTAGAAATAGTAATTCATTTCTTAATGCAATGAAGTGTTTTTGCAGCATGTGTGTGTGTGCTCATGTAAGTTCACATGGATAATTGTAGTAGAATTACAGAATATTTTGGGTTGAGCAGGATTTTTAAAGGTTATCCAGTCCAACTCCCCTGCAATGAGCAGGGCCATCTTTAACTAGATCACACTCATGATCTAGTACAACCTGACCTGGAATATTTCCAGGGATGGGGCACCTACCACTTCTCTGAGCAACCTGTTTCAGTGTTTCACCCTGCTGCACACTTCATGCCTTACTTCAAAAATGTGTTTATTCAGAGCTTCTGACTCTGCTTTGTATATAAATTACCTAATGTATAGGGAAGATGGATTATAACTCTGTACCAAGTATCTCCAGATATTATTCATCCAGAAGCAAGCATACTCCAGCAACCTGGGGTTTTTTTTCCTTTCTAGCGTCAAGTAGTGGATGGACAACCTCAATGAAAAAATCTGTAACAATAACCAGATCCGATACAATTTGCATCTCTTCATTTGTTTACAACTCTTCACGGAATAGCAAGTACAGGAGAAGCATATTGGAGCATTACTGAACATCATTGAACATAGAGTTCAGTAACAGTGATACATAATAATATTAGAATAGTCATAAATTATCTGTATTCTGGCATAACTATTGTGTACATACTTATTAGAATTTTAGAATATTCCTTGAGCTAAATTAATGGGTAAGAGGAAAATACGAAAACTGCCCAAGTAGTCTAGTAAAATTATGTTTTGTAGACATTTAAAGGCTCAAGGATTTGGGTGATTTTAGCCTGGAGGAAGAAAGGCTCAGGGGAGACTCTATCACTCCCTGAAAGGAGGTTGTAGCAAGGTGGAGGTCGATCTCTTCTACCAGGTAAGAAGCAACAGAACATGAGGAAATGGCCTCAAGTTGTGCCAGGAGAAGTTTAAATTGGATATTAGGAAAAAATTCTTTATGGAAAGGACCAGGCATCTGAAGAGGCTGCCCAGGGAAGTGGTGGAGTCACCATCCCTAAGGGTATTTAAATGATGTGTAGATGTGGCACTTAGGAACATGGTTCAGTGGTGGACATGACAGTACTAGGTTAACAGTTGAACTCGATCTTTGAGGTCTTTTCCAACCTCAATTACTCTATAATTCTTTGACAAGCTCTTTGTATCAAACACCCTAGTTCCTACTTCCAGGTGGTTGCAAACCTTAGGAGAATACAGCAAAAAACATCAATCAGCTTTCCAGGAGACCAATGAGAGAACCACAGTTGTTTGCGAGAAAAACCAGATAAATGACAAACACCATGTCAAAATCATGAAACTTTGGGATGATCCTAATTCAAGGAAAAATGAGACTAGAAATGAACAATTATATTTGCCATATCTATTATTGATTTAGTGTACTGCCTCCCTGAAAGTCTTATGGTCTCAACAAGTGATAGTTCCAACTAAATAATCCTGTCTGTTGTCAAGGGCAGTCTGGGTTAAAATCATGCAATCAAACCCCCTTCTCTCTCTCCTCCTTCTTGTGGTGTAGGGATGCTATCAGCAATGAGCCTGGCCTGGGAAAACTTCAAGAATCTGCAACCATGAACAGGCAGTGGAGACTTTCTAGGCTTTCCACAGTCTATTTACAAATGCCACGTAATCCAAACCCCTCTCATTTTCCTTCACCAAGCCAGAGGTGAATGTTCATACCATGGTCAAGGATTCATAAGTTATGTTATTTCTTGAACAAGTTAACCCACAACCCTTGCCTTTGGTTGCAGCTCCATTTTTCACTGAACACATTTTCTCTTCCCATCTTTCCAACACATTTTCTAAAGCAGATTACACACAGAATCACACAAAATTAATTAGGTCAGAAAAGACTTGTGATATCATCAAGTCCAGCCTATGACCTAACACCACCATGTCAACTAGACCATGACACTAAGTTCCATGTCCAGTCTTTCCTTAAATACCTCCAGGGATGGTGGATTCACAACCTCCCTGGACAGTCCATCCCAATGTCTTATCACTCTTTCTGTGAAGAAATTCTTCCTAATGTCCAACCTAAACCTCCCCTGGCACAGCTTATGTCTATGTCCTTTCATCCTGTCACTAGTTAACTGGGAGAAGATAATGACCCACAGCTTGCTAAATCCTCTTTTCCATGTAGCTGTCGAGAGAGATAAGGTCAGCCTTCTCTTCTCCAGGCTAAACAATCCTGGCTCCCTCATCTGCTCCTCAGAAGACTTATGCTCCAAACCCTTCACCAGCTTGGTGGCCCTTCTCTGGACCAGCTCCAGCACCTCAATGTCCTTCCTGAGTTGAGTGGTCTGGACCTGGACACAGGAGTCAAGATGTAGCCTCATCAGTACCAAGGATGGGGAAGAATCACTTCCCTAGCCCCACTGGCAATACTAGTTCTGAAAGAGACCAGGATGCCATTGGCCTTCTTAGCAACCTGAGCACACTGCTGGCTCATGTTCAGCCAGCTGCCAGCCAGCATCCCCAGGTCTTTCTGCCCCTTCATTTCTCACTGGCCAAAGCTGGCAAACATTATTGAAGATACTGCTGAAAAAATAACATTGTGGAAGTTGCCACAAAATGGCAAGGAATTGTTTTACTTCCTGAAGGTAGCTGCTTGGTGTACCAATAGCTTTAAGCCAAAGGCATCCTAAAGAGGAGAACTAACAGTCATTCTCTTGCTAAAATCACTTTTTTCCTCATTTCTTTTTGATGCAGCACTTTCCCCAGCAATGAATTCCTAAAGTTGTGCCCCCAATGCAACATTTTTAACATGACTTGGCATTAATTCCACCACATCACTTAATCCAGCCTAGTGAGTTGTGAAGTTAGGGAACCAGCCATCAGGTAAATTACAACTTTGAAAGGCAAAAGGGAAATCTACTAAATTAAAAAGAAAAGAAAAACCAAGCCACCTTTACATTTAAAATACACATTAGCAGAACTGAAATATATTTCCTGATTGCCGAGTCCTTGCCTTCGGTCCAGTGTTTAGGCAATTGTGGTAAAACAATCCTTTTGCCTGGAATTCCTGAGAGAAGAAGGAAAAGCAGTCAGAAGATACTTCTTTGCCATACTCCTTTGCTTGTTTAACTATAACTATGGTCATTATTGCTGGGGTATGGTAAGGCACAAAAAAGTGAAAGGAGGCTCGTGTTTTCCACCGATTTTGTTCTAATCATTATTCTTGATTTCATTTCAGTTATTGTACTTCCACTGTAATTATTGATAACAGGAGAAAATTACCGGCTCTGCCAAAGACATCCTGGATCAGAGAACTTTGCCAGGCAGGGAAAGAACTGAATATTACCCTAAAGCTCATCTCAAACTGCAGCTGTATGTATGGCTGGCACTAAACAGAATACCTGGAATATGTTGCCAGTATCCCTGCTCATGGCAGAGTGATTGGGACAAGATGAGCTTTAAGGTCACTACCAACCCAAATCAGTCTATGTTTCTACGATAACAGGTGTATAACTGTACGGAAGAGTAATTGCTCATGTCCTGGTGAGCACTGACAATTTCCAACAAGGATTATGGTACTATTTTCCTAAATGCAGTATTAATGGATAGTTCTTAATTCCCTATACACAGAAACTCCAAGGCAGGGGGGTTGGAACTAGATTGTCTTTAAGATCCCTCCCAACCCAAGTCATTCTATGATTCTATGAATCTGCCATAGTTGCCTTCTGGTGAATTTTCCCCTCTCCTAAGATTAATTTATGCAAACCCCAGTGTTGTAAGGGAATGCCAGAAGCAGTCTCAGCTAATTTCCACTTCGAGGCCTCTTATCTGGTCTAAGAAAAGCAAGAGAGATATTACACTCCCAGCTTGACAATTTCTAGTTCTCACCCTAGATATAGTATAAGAGGAATGGAGGGTGGAAAAACAGTTAATCATTGCCCTCATCTGCATACATAAATAGGAATCCAAAATTTCAGCAGGAGCTTCACTTTATGTGAGATCATCAGTAACATAGACAGGACTTTTTCTTTTCTGGAAGAGTGAGGTGAAGAGAAGATGGATTTTGGCCAAAGTTTTTAGCCAGCATGAGTTGGGACATTTCTTCTTGATGCACTAAGCATGACACACAACAGAACTACAACCACACTGACAAACAGATGGTTCACCCCACTAATCTTAGTGGTAAAGTGTAAGAAAGTGCAAAGACAACTAAAGTCTACATTTTCCTTGACTCTTATGGGTACTGTTCAAGCAAAGAACAAGCAGTATTTCTGTGTGAAATGGTTTCCAAGCACTCAGGACACGGGATTCTCACAGCAAGTCTGAAAAAGCTGGACAAATCTTATTTACGCCTTTGAATCAGAGAATTTCTTGGGGAAGGAACTTTAAAGATCACCCTGTTCTGCCTCCCTGCCATGGGCAGAAACACCTTCCACTGGAACAGGTAGCTCAAAGCCTGATCCAGCCTATCCTTGAACATTTCCAGGGAGGGGGTATCAACCACTTCTCTGGGCAATCTGTTTCAGTGTCTCACTTGTAAATGTATGTAAAGAATTTCTTCCTTATATCCTATGGAAATCTCTCCTCTTTTAGTTTAAAACCATTCTTCCTTGCCCTATCCCAATCCACCAGTGAATACTTTTTTATGGTGCACAGGTCCTGAACAAATCCTCAGAAGCCAGATGCAGGTACAATAAACACAACAGGAAAAATGATTTTATTATCTCTAGTAGTAAATAAGGAAATAACTGCTTATAAAATAAAATATTCTTTGTTTGCTCTCCACCTTTGCTGGAATTTTCAGCTTATTAGCTAGATGAAATTAAACAACTACATTTTAACACATTTTGCCCATATTTTATTTTGTTTCACTTATGCTTTCTTTTTGAATCCTCGTCTGCACACAGCAAAGAAAATTATTGTAAAAATAATATACTCTGCCCACATATGCATAAAGATTATACCAGGTAAAGTGAGTGAATGCAAATCATTTTATGTTAAAAACACATCCAAAATGTATTAAAAAATACAAAAATTTAAATTGTTTTATAGCAAAAATCTAATACAATCTCTGATTTATTGAAATCATGTTTTGTATTTTGGAATAGGGCACACTAAAAAGGATTCTTCTCACAGTTCAGACCAACATAAATGTTCTTGGGTATGATGGTGAAATGCCACAGAGCACATTTCCCAACAGGTGTGGGAGCAACTGTCCTTTCCGTGGTGGAGGTGTCAACCCAGACAGAGCTTCAGGCTGTGGACACAGCCCTGCAAGTCCTTGGCTGTAGGCAGTGCAGAAATGACTGGGGAAAGAGGGTCCTTCCAGTAGCCCTGTGAGTGACGGACAGAGTTGGCAAGTAAAGGACCTGGGGTGATGTGAACAAAAGAGAGAACAAAAATCAACAAACACCACTTCAGTGGGGTCAATCCAAACGTTTGCATGGCAACAAGGAAGTGCCTGCAAGGCATGATTCTTGGAAGAACTCCAGAGCCTTTTGAGGGGAAAGAGAGTTTCCCTCTGCACAGCAGCAAACACTCTTATACTGTGAGGGTGATCAAGCGCTTTAACATTTCCCACAGAGGTAGTAGTGCTCCTGCTTGGAGATATCAATAGCCACCTCACCATAGCCATGGACAACCAGCTCAGTGAGGTCCTGCTTGAGCAGGAGGGGTTGAGCCAGATGACCTCCAGAGGTCCTTTCCAACTGTTCTGCAGTTACACGAGTCATAACATAATCAGTTTTGAAAGCAGTGAACTTCTTTCAGTGTTTGAATACAAAACATTATTTGGAGAGAGTTAATTCTCTTTAATGAATAACAAAGAGTACTTAAGCAGATGGTTTCACTGTAATCTAAAAAAATAAATCCTTTAGACCTGTTCAACTTTCATTTAGCAAACACTCATATTCTGTTCCTCCTAGTATTAAAATCATCCATCTCTGACATGGCCCTCCATATAAGCCAAGTAAAACAACAGGTTTGATGTTGAAGTAAAGTTAAAAGTGGATGAATGAAGGTGAACACCATGGTTTCATCAAAAATCAAAGCCAGAAGGAGAAGCAGGCACACTGTGTTTAGCCAGCTTTCCTATAGCATGGAGGATTTAGAAACCTGCTGTTCAAATTCCACCATGCTCTGGTAAGTAATGGATTCCTCACTGGAAATTATGTTCTTACAAGGTTTATAAAGCAAGGCTGTTCAATAGAAACAGATGGACTCTTCACAGATTCACCCCAGTAATTCTTAAGCCTCTCAGCTAATTTCTGTGATCAAATGCAATCAGCTATGTATCCGCAATGAAACAGTCCTAGAAACCATGGTCATAAGGGGTGAGATTAAAAAATCCATAAAGACAGATGCAAATATTCCAAACAAATGTTAGTGTGAGTCAGTTGCTAAGTCACTCAGATGAGTGACACAAATCTCTTCCAAAATCAGGCCCTGTTATTCTACTTCTCAAAAATTGCTTATTTACATATTTTTATTTTTCTCTTATTGTAAACAATATCATGAGCTTAATTAAATGTTTACATTCATGTTTTATCTGAGTGAAATGGGCCATTTGCTCTTAACTAATCATGAGGCATTTTATTATTGTAACTTTTACTAATGCAATACAGAGTCATCATATTTCCTGGTTGAGAAATAGCTAAGTGACTGTCAGTAGAACCCTGACATTATAAAGGATTGCTCCTCCTTTTGTGGACAATTGGGCCTGCAAGAACTTAGGCATAAACTTCCCTGGGGTTTGCATGAACCTGAAAAGATATATCAAAATGTGAGTTGTGTGAATACTTTAGTTTGAATCAGAAGCTAGTTCATGAATTGACTCTCCAGATCAGTCTCATTTCTCTGCTTTTTCTCCAATGTAGAATTGTTACAGAGCATATAAACTGGGTTCCTGATGAATCTAAAGTGGAAGTTGGGCTTTAAGAATGCACCTAATTCCCTGCCATCCCCTACAGACACTTAGTCCATTGGAACAGTCCAAAATAGCTTCTGCACCCTGAAGAACATATCAGGGGAATAGCAGGTCTTTGGCATTCAGTGTTTCATTCTACAGATCTGCTCCTATTGCACCATGCTGCTTGAAAATGTGAGTATAATTTCTGTGACTACAATACTGGGACCTAAGACGTGATTTATCTCTTCAAATAGTGTCTGAAAAAGAATATTTACCACGTATATGACATCAGACTGTGTATAAATGGGATATGACTTGTGCATTTAGCAAGTGTTCTGGCTTTCTCTCTTGAACTGAGTTTTACGCTTGCTTTTTACATATAAGAACACTCAACTCATAGGGATTCCACAATTTTCAAAAGCTTTGATTTTGGAAAATGCTCTCTTTTTGTCACACACCCACAAACACATGCATGTTCACATAAACACATTCAAATATTTATGTAGGGTGACATTTAGAGAGTCATTACTGTTGTTGGCTTCTACTGAAGTTTATAAATAGCTCCCTACACAATATACATCATTTTCACATTTAATATTTCCTTTATGAAAATGCCCTTCCAAGAATACAATTGGTTTCTTTTCTCCTTCATAAATGAGGAAATAGAAATCTTTTGTTTTACCTTTGGTTAACACCAGGTTAAGATTAAAGCTGCAATGGCAGCATTGCCATTCTGATACAAACAAAATTTAGCTACATGAAACACAAACTCCTTCCTAGGGAGGATTTTATTTCTGCTGCTTCAAGCACAGAATCATTTTGTTAACAATCTGCCAAGACCACTATTTTGATATTGACAAGTCTAAAACCCGTTATCTGGCTAGAAAACTAAGGGACACCAAACGCTGCATTGATTTTACAATCTCAGAAATTTTTTCCATTGCACAATTTTATTATCTCATCTGAGAGTCTGGAAAGAAAGGTATCTGAAGTATTTTCATAAAAATCCTGATAAAAAGTGCCCTCATTGTCACCTTGTTCAAACTAATTGGCATAGTGGGTTGTGTGAGTGTTTTACTCCTACTTGTGCCTACTTCTGGGAGCTCATTACACTCTAGTTAAAGGTGGCTCCTGGGAAAACAAAAATACAGCAAAATTATAAAGCATCATGCATTTCAGTTCTATTCCTATTAGGAACACCAGTAACAGCACACACAGCTGTTCAGTCTTGGTTGCCATGTCACTGCAGCTCCCCTGAAATCACCAATGTTAACTCCTGAATCAAGCACATCTTCTTTGGCAAGATCTTGGGGACCTGCAAGGGGTTGCAGCCCCACCACCACTGCTGTCCCTACTACCCAGTAGAGCCTCCAAACTTGAACATGTACCAGGAGACAGGTAGTGCAGTATTCCTGCCACCTGTTGTGCAGATGTTGTGCAGGTGTTCCAGGCACAGTGGGGTTGTTCTCTGAGCCATGCAGGCACAGCTACAACACACAGCCTGCACTTGCACAGCTTATGGAGAGAGCCAAAGTAACAAGCCTTCACCCAGCTTTCCTCTTCCTTCTCCATGTTCCATACATCCATAACTTGCAGAACAAAATAGTTGCAGAGTTGCTGCTGTATTTTTTCTTGACATTTTCCTGGTTTTTAAATGAAAATATACTGCTTCTTTCATTTATGTGTCCAGGTTTTGTATAGGAACCCATTGGTTTTTTGGGTGTGGTTTGGGGTTTTTTTTTGCTGAAAGGCAAGCTGCCCAAAGTTCTCAGTACTCAACAACAACAAAAGCAGGGGAAAGTGTGTTTTCTCAGTGGCACTGGATTTTACTGGAAAAAAACACCGACGATTTTGAAAGCATTAAACATATGCACAAAGTATCAAACTGGCACAGTTTATGGCTAACAACAGTGAGATTTTCCATTAAAAGGAGAATTCAACCTACCTGGAGGCATTCATAGTAGATGAGGAAAATATTCAATCAAAAAGCAAATGAAACATCAAGGAAGCCAGTAGAGCTAAAGAAATCCCTAATGCTTCACTTCACCAACACTTCTCAGAAATCACTGATCTTGGGCCTAACAGGATCTTAACCATAGGAGCCAGATAAGCTCAATATTATCATGTCAATTTGTACATTAGCTAAGGATTGAGTGAGGCCTCAAGTTCAATGGAAGATTTTGTCATTCAGCCCCTGGAACTGTTAATTTGTACAGCCAACCAGTTTCTCCACCAGCGCTGACCACTAAAGCAAGCTTCAGGATTACTTGGCAGAGACTGATGTGAAGATACAGCAGGAGCAAGTACCACACAGAATAGGCACCATTGCCTTTGGGAGAAATCATTTATTTTGTTGGAAGCCTGATTTCTTTTCTTGTCCTTGAGAAAAATTGATAGAACACAAAGTTCTAGTACCTCCAGCCCTAAATCATTATTTTCCTGCAACCCATGGTGTTTTAATGGTACCTAGTTCTGTCCCTTCACAGCAAGTGATACCACTTGCTGGGGGGATTACTTGCAGTCTAAAATAATATTAGCAACACATAAATTACACATCTGGTGCCCTATGAAACGGAGCCTCAGGAGGAAAGCTTAGCAACCAAAATTTCTTCTGCACATGTGTCTCTTGCCTGTGAGCTGTTATTTCTATTGTTAAGCAGGAACGCCATTTAACAAGCCTGACTAGCAGAAAAAGCTAGAAGTTATCCATTAGTCAATGTCAAATCAATGACCATGAGTCAATGTATTGGCAGGCACCTTCATGTTGACTGTGAAATGAGTGGATGTAAAATTTAGAGGCTTTGACTTGTTGTTCATGACAAGGGGAAGACAAGGAGTGTTAACAGTGCACCTTGGACATAGCCCATGTTATGTAAGTGGTGAATTCTCTACCGTGGTTTTAATGGGTCACAGGAGATTTTGTTCTTGTTTTTCTGCTCTTTATTCCTGTGCTGTCCACAGTTCAGCAGCAGTGCAGCTTGACTCCAGCAACTCCTTGACTAAGAGTTTCAGAGAAGAATAAGGAAGGGCATGTTTTGCCAGTGAATCCTAAGTTTCCAATTATTGAATCATAGAATGGTTTGAGCTGGAATGGACCTTTAAGATCATCTAGTTTTAGCATCCCCACCATGGACAGGGATGGCACCACCTTCAGGTTGGATTTCTTAGAGAAAGTGCAGTAGCTTTCACCCATCTGAACTTTTGTAAAGAGCTACAAATTAAATTTGTGAAGATAGGGATTAGCACAGGAACCCACCCTTGTAGGTAAGGACCTAGCAAAAGTAGAAGCAGTGGTAATGCAAAGGAGAACTACAAGGACAGAGGAGGGCATAGCACAAAATCAGAATTCAAGAATGAATCCATGCCACCAGTTATAAAGGATGAAAAGAGGAGTCGTTGACAACACAAAGGTGGAGAACACTGTCAGAAAAACAACTAGACAACCTTGAGAACTAGTTAAGAGATTATCTTAAAAGATAGAAAAATAATATACAGCAAGATGCATTAACCATGAATTATAGGCCACTGTCAAAGCAGGTGCTGCCAAAGAAGTCACAGTGGCCACAAAAAAAAAAGTATTCTTAGGATGCATTAAGTGAAGTATTTCTAATGGAGATAGGCAAATATTAACAGCATGGTATTACATTTTAGAAAGACCTCATTTGGAGTAATATGTCCTGTGCTGGTAATCCAGTCTCAGGTCACTCAGACTGAAGCAGTGCAGGATGATGAGTAGATTGAGAAGCTTGTCTTATTAGAGAAGCCTGGGGGAGTTTGGTTTAACTTCCCAGATGAATAGATAGATAGGTTTGCTTTCTACAGACATATCTAGGAAATAAGTGCCAGAAGAGCTATTTAAACTATACTGAAAAAAATAGCAGCAGAACAAAAGGGTATAAACAGGTCATGAATAAACTTAAGTTATATATTAAAAGTTTTCTAACAAATGGAAAGTAGAGTCTTGACACAGGAGCAATAACAGTAAAACATTAATTGATTTTAATATAAGAGGATATTTTTCTAAAAAGGAAAGATTTGTCATGGCTGCCTGCAATAACAGAAGTCAATGGTCAGAAACTCCTGCACTCCCTTCCCTATCCTGTGTTCTCATGAGTCCTCCATAGTAATATCTATGTAATTTGTGCTGTGGCTGCGGACCCATCAAAAGCCTATATTCTCCAGGCTGTGTAAACTGCTGAGGAAAAATAAGAAGCTATAGCAGGTCTTCTATGACTTCCCATTTCCTGATGCTTGTGCTAAGACCTAAAAATGATTCTGCCTCAATACTTCATGCAAAAACTATGCCAGAGAAAAATTCATAGAATCACACTATCATAAGATAATTCAGGCTGGATGGGACCTTAGGGGGTCCACCTTTTAGCTCAAACCAGGGTAAGCTTTGAGATCAGAGCACATTGTCAGCTGGGTATTGAAAACCTCCAACCAGAGAAGCTGCACAATATCTTTGGACAACCTGCTTCACTGCTTGCCTATCCTAATGTGGAAAAGGTTTCTCTCTTCTAAGCAGTATGAACCTCTTCTCTTTCAGTTTGCCCCTGTTGACTGTCCTCTCCCCATGCATCCCCATGAAAAGCCTGTCTCCATCTTCTGAATCATCTTCCCATAGGTACCAAGGGACTTCTTCAGGTCCCCTCAAAGCCTTCACTTCCTCAGGGTGAACAAGACCAGCTCTCTCAGCATGTCCTTATACATCATGTGCTCCAACTCCTAACCATCTTGATGCCCCTTCTTCTGCCATTTTAATATTATACGATCTCAAGAATGACACACACATGATGGCCCCCCCTACACTTACCTCTTATGCAGGCAGCCAAGAGGAGAAACTAACTGCACTTTTAAACCAGCCAAATATTTCTCATGCACAAAAGAGGGAAGGACTTGCTGCATGCCCCATCCTTCCAAGGGTTGTCCTGTAACTCCTATTCCCAGTATCCAAGAGTCCTTTCCCACAATCCAGCATTCTGCATTACTCTGCATTACAAGAAAGGCAAATGTATTGTGTGGCACAGTCCTGTTCACTTGTGTTTTCCTGCAAAACAACCAGCAAGTATGGAATGGCAATAAGTCTTTGAGCAGAGAACAAACTGAGGAGACAAACAGGGGACTTGGAGGGGATTAGGTTTTTAAGCATTCTTCTGTTAAGAGCATAATCACCCACTTTTGAAATCATCATTGAAAATAAGATCTCCAGTACTGAATTCAAGAGAAACAAAGGTCACATTTCTAGATCAAATCAAGTAATCCAAAATACCTACACAGCCAGCTCCAAAGCAGCCAACTCCAGTGATTACATGGCTAGAGATGCCAGTGCCTTTCCGCAGAAGACACAAACTACAGAGGATTTTAACGTATGAAATAGGAAACCTGCAAACTAAAAACATTCATATGTTTCTTAACTCTGGAATAAAATTTTATATACCTCCACATTCACTTAAATACATAATACAGGAGAAGAAACAAAGGACACAAAACATCCCATGTCACAGCTGGTGCTGACACTATCCTGCCTCAGTTCTGTTCATAGGAGTTCAGCAACTTCTTCTAAATCTTTCAGCTGTTCCATTGTTTGTTACACCTACAACAACACAGCAAGCCTTGAAGCATGGTGTCAAACGCTAGTTCTACTTTATGGGGACAGTGGCTGGGAATCTGAAATCCAAAACTGAGACCAGCTCAAGCTGTTCCCTTTTTCCCCTCTCCAAAGGTTACAACTGCTTCTACCAGGGATAGCAGGGCTTCAGTGAACATTACAGCTGTGGCACAGATATTGCCATCTGCACAACCACAGGTGGCTGCACAATTAGCCAACCACATTTCCAGCATTACACAGAGCCACCTTCTCATTGCCTCCTTTTCCAATATACATCTGCTCACTGGGACATTTAACTAGAAACAAATCTGTTTCTCAGCTAAATATGGCAGTTTACTTGCACCTATCCCATCATGCAAATACTTGTAGGATATTACCAGTGGTGATCCCTCACAAATCCTGAATTAGAAACCAGCATAAATTCAGGACCATCCTTCCTTCTTTCTGAAGGTTAAATTCCACAAAGTGTTTCTATTAATAATCCTTATTAGCAATGGTTGGCAATAGAAAGATTAAAAAACTGACATAAAAAAATCCCAAATTTTTTTGCCAACATGCAAAATGATCCACAGCAGAGCTTTTCCATTCTGAAGATCAATGCAGTCACTTTCACTAGTTGTTTCTTGAGTTTTCTAAAACATTAGACTTTAGAGACAAGGAAAAGTCACACAGCCAAATCACTCTGTAGAAACAGAATTTTCTGCCTTCCCAACATTCCTGACATCTGATCCCACTTCAGATTATAAGAAGAACAGATGAAAGCCAGAGACTGAAAACAAACCTTTCTGTTCATCTTATTTTTTTTCTTCCAAGTCTCCTTCAAAGCATAATAGATGAAATTAACTTACAGGATGATACAGTCATTATAAATCACAAATTGTCTTGGCATGACATTGTATTTGAAGGAATAGAATTGGTTATCAGGATTAAAGCACCAATGCTCTCAAGTAAGTCATGTTCTGAATGCAGAGATCTAGTACAAACTGTGCTTTCAGACAGGATAAAAGGGAAAAAAATGTAGTGCAATACAGTCACGTAACAGAGGATGTTACAGAGAGGCTGGAGGCTCCAGAGCTATAGGAGCATAGTCTGTGCTGGGAAAGACATGCTGTTGGATGAATTTAGTTATAGAAAATATTAAGATAACGGAAATGCTACTTCAGTGGGGTTTGGGGGGAAAAAATCCAAACAAACAAATAAAAAAACAAATATAATACAACCAACCCAGAACCCTGGTGAGTATATGGGTGGGTAGGTTTAAAAAACTAGATGTGGTTCCATCCAATCCCTAAGTGACCTTGGTTTTCATTCTCTTCCCTATAGCTGCAGTAACTGCACCTCTTAAATCAATCACATCATGAGGACATAGATGAGAGAATGGAGTACCACTCTCAACCATGACCTCTTCCTCTGCCTTTTCAATGGAACACCTCAGCTTCTCCTGTCCGCTGGGACGTACATTTGAGGGTAATGCAATTGTACTTACCTTTCATGGAGGTAAAGTTTGCAAAAATACAGCTATAAACAACTGGAAGTATTCCAGTGCTCTAGGGATAAGCATGCAAGCCTGCCAGAGAGCATGCAAGAGAGGCAGCTAGAAGAAAAGAACTGAGCAAGCTCCATTTCCTTGGTCTGCAATGTCAAAAAGCTTATCTCCTCACAGAGGTGGGGAGGAAGTTACAAAGCTCTCAGCTCGTCTTTTGCAATACGTCCATAAATTCCTCAAACCGTGCAAAGCCATCCAAGAAGTTCTGAGAAGAAGGCTGAAATCAATGCTGCTTCAGAAAATTAAAGCCTGCATATGAGCTCTCTCTGCATGCAGGTCTCATAAGGGTGATCAAACACCTCATTTGAGACAAGAGGACCAAATGCTTCAGAAGTAATCAAGACTTAATTGTAACATTACTGTTCTTGCTGTGTTCAAGCTATACCTGGCCAGAAGACGTGGTGTTGTTTTTTAATAAAAACTTGCTCAAAAACTTGTTTACTGCACAGTTCGGTTGTAATAAAATGAAGCAAGAAAGAGAAAACTTTATAGATTATGTATTCAAATATTTATAATAACATTTGATAAACCTCCGACTAACAATGCGATACTCTTCCGCTTCATTTACAGTCCTCAGTAGTCTACTGCATTACAGTAGCATCCAGCTGTGTCAAGAAACTTTTGTGAGACCTCAAAGGTGAAAACTCAGAAAACAAACCAAAGGTCCCACACTGAAAATTCAGCTGCTAAAACCAAGTCTAAGCCCAAATACATTACTAACAGTGAACAAATTTCTTACAGGCTCTGGGACACACTGCAGGACAGTGTCTCTCATGGTATGCTATTTAACTATGAAGGCTCTGCAGAACTCTCCTTTCTCTGCCCCATAAAAGCCGCACCGGATCCATCAGTGCATCTTCAGATGAGAAAGGACAAAGGCAAAGGAGGAGGCAAAGCTGCACTTACCATCTGCCAGCACAAAACCATCCGTCTCAAACCAGGCATATGAAAAACAGAGGGGGGGGAATATTCCCAAAGGAGGAAGTGGTGCCTTTTCTTTTTTCCTCCTAGAAACAGAATGCAGTATTTTGTGAACAAAATCAGAGAAAAGGTTTCTCACTCTTACAGCTTCTTCCAGGGAAATTAGTAGCCCTGGGAGTGTCACTATGCAAGCAACATGAAAGCTAGAAATAGAGAACAACAGTCCTAGACTCCAAACATGCAGTTCTTCTTGCAATAATGAGCTCTTCTGGAACACACTGTCTGCCTAAATTTACTGGCTAGTCCTGGTCAGTCCAAGAGGAATTAAATACATGGTTAAAAGGACTGAGTACTCCCAAGTCGATACCTGAACTTACTGAATTAGTGAACCAACCAGAAGCTTAAACAGTAGAGAAGGAAGCAATTCTCAGTTTCCCCACAATGATGGGAGACAAACTGCAACAATAAAAAAAACCATATTTTCTGCAAAAAGGACAAGGCAGAGCAGGACTTAGCAAAAAAATCTAAATAATGCATTTACTGACTGAGAGAAATTAACTTTATTCCTGATAGGGAAGGAAGGGGAGGAAATACGCACTGCCACATGGAATATGCTGTTTGAGCAATACAGGAGAGATGCACATCTTCTGCAGTGTCTGGTGAAGGTTACATGGAAACATTTGGAGTTTGGAGAATGGGCTTATGTTTTATTGAAATAAGTTTGTAAACTCTTTGACACTTGCTGCAATTTGCTGCATTTCAAGGGAGTTGTTTTACCTTGGTCCCTTTTGCAAATGTCCCAGGCACCATTGTTGGAAGGGAAGGAAGGAATTCAAGCAAAGAATCAAGGAATTTTTCCTCCTAGAGTAACACGAGTGGGGGAACAGAGATAAACATGCTCCTTAGAACTCCTGGGGAAAAAATTAACAGCCTGGTCCAGGTGCAGAGACAGAGACACTCTGCACGTCCTGACATCTACCTAGAGAAAAGAGATGAACACCAGAAGCAAGGAGTGTTGAACACCTTGCAAGGACCGAGAGACATCTGCGTCTATCACTGCTCAGCTGCCCGATAGCAAAAAATTACGCAGCAAATGTGGCTGCCCCAGCTAAGCTCACCTCTGCACCAAAGCTGGAATTGCCCTTTGAGTGAGGGCAGGGAAAGAAAAGAGATGGGAGTTTTTATGACAGCTCATCATGAGCACTGGATTGGATTTCCTTGGAGCAAGCTCCACCACATAAAAGATGCTCCTCAGCAGAGTTTCTCCGGCATGCACTGTCACTTGAGTGGAAAAGACAACATAGTGTGTGTTACCCCAATTCATTCTGCCAGTGACAAACTTAACCTGGAATTTCATCCCAAATCCTAAACAGTGGTTTTTCTCTGGAGTCTGGATGATTCTGTTTCACACCTTGTGCCCCCTCATTTTGCTGATATTTGCCTGAACTACAAAAATACATACAGCAATACCATGTGTACAAATACCTCTGGCAATTTACTAGCCTAATCTATGACTATTCAGCTAGGCACTGCTTTTGCTTAATTCTCACAGCTTTCAGAGTCTTGGAGCCTGGTTTGATCCATCATCTTAAGCAAAATTACTCCCTAGTAACAAATACAGCTCGTAGGATGCTGGGCCTTCAAGGGAGGGGAGATGACCCCACTAGATGCCTTTGCTCATGCAGAGCTGGCAGTGATCACACAGGGAATGCTGGCCCAGATCTGTGAGCAAGACATACAAACAGCAGAGGGTAAAACAAGTCTGTCCTCACACTGACTGCGGGCATTTGAAACCCTTCCCATGGGCCTCCTGGAGATTCCTTTATAACTTGGTATGAGGTGATGTCTAATCAGACTCTGCAGTGTTACATCAGAAACTGTAAAATAAATCACTGAGCCACTGAGCCAAAAAGAAAATGGCCATTCCTTCCTCTTTCCTGTGGCAGTTCCTTCTCCTAACCCTCCCCTCTCAAAAAAACCCACAAAAACAAAAACACAAACAAAAAACAAAAACAAAACAAAACAACAAAAAAATGAAAAACACACAAACCCAAAAATGCCCAAACCTACAGCTGTTGAAACTACTATTTGCTTTAAACTGGGCATCACAAGCAGACTGAGTCAACTGGGTCATCTCAGTGCATCCTATTTTCCAGGCTCTTTTCCCAAGGGTGTCCATGCCAGCACCCCATACTATGGCACTCAGCCCGCGTGAGTAAACCCAGCTAGACCCAGCCCTGGAGTACACATGATTGCAAAACATCCACTTCCCTGTGAACAGGCACAGCAGCAGTTTGAGCAGATGCTCAGTCAGAGCCCTCAAACTTCTTTTCTTGTCTGCAATATTCTTTCAGAAGCAGTACAAATAAAAGTTCAAGGATAAGAGATAAACATCCTCTTCTCAGGTTCCATCTAGCACTTGCTTTGAATTGGATTTTATGTGTTATATGCAATTAGGGCAAGGGGGAAAAAAAGTCTTTCTTGATTATATTCCCCCTCTTTTTTTTTCATCTGCATGTGAAACCATTCACTTCTGTGAAACGCTGATAACAGTTGCTTTGCACCAGTTCATGAGTAGATGGAAATCCTCATGAACTGGAGAAGAATAAGAAAAAAAATGTTACTAAACAGTGTGCTCAAATTCTTGGTTAGAACATAGCCAAGTGCAAACTGAAAGTCACTCACTGGGCTATGTCACAGCCACGAGGTTTAGGTAATTCATCCTGTGTTCCTCAGCAGAACACTGAGCAAGTGGAGGCTTAGTGACTACCATAAAAGGTGAGCTTGAAACAGATGTGAGTGCTTGACAAGTCATGGCCTGTGAAATGCAAGGGGTCATCCCAGATAATCATAAAGGACTCTCTAGCACGGGAATATATTAATTTATGATAACATTGCTCTTATATTAACCACAAGCCCCACCAGGTCATAGAATATGGTGATAAACTTGACAAGTAATCAGAATATATGATTATTGTATAAGGTTCACAGTTCTTAGAAATGAGCCAAAGATGTTCATATGTGGTAATTGAAGATTTGGCTTTATGACATCAGATAATTAAAGTATTATCTATTTACCCTTTATGGCTGGTATATCACCATTTATTTTTCAAATGCTTCAAGCTACTAAATATGATGAGGAATTAATAATAAAAGAAATGAAGCAGTAAAATAATTATATTGAGCAAAGTTTCACATATATAATTGATGTTCATTTCATTACCAGCAGCCAAACATTCCTTGTTTCAGCGACATGAATAGCCCCATTGTATGTAGTGCAAGTAAAAAGTAGGATACAGCCTCCAAAGAGATGCTTGTGTGTATTTTAAGCATGAACATTATTGTACTATTTTAAGTGGAAGATAAATTCTTAGGGAGTGAAAAATGTTGACGTGGTCCTGTTACTTTATAGAACTAAAAAATTAAACACGGTCCAATATTTTGAGTGCAGGCACTTTAAAGCCATTATTGGAAAGCTGTACCAACATTTCTTAAAGAGTTTTTTGAAAACACTTGGAATGTAGAGTATTTGCAGGCAATTTTCCATTGGCTGAAAAGAAGACTGAATAGGACCACTCCTGGAATCTCTTAAATGACACTAAGTATGGCAACCAGTGTCGTCTTTTGAGAGAAAAGTAAAGGTCTGCAGCTGTTGTTGCTCTTGTTAAAATCTGCTCTTGTTTCCTTCAGGATAAAACAACTACATAAAAGCAAAGAAAAAAAAAGATTGATACTGCATATGTCTCAGATAATGGCTCTTTCTTGTAGCTCACTTTTTTTCCCTAAGTTTGAGCACAGCACTCCATTTTACAGGCCAGTTTGAGACTTTGCAGAATTGTTGTTGTATCAGGCTTGACAAAGCGTTGCTTGTTCAGCCTTAGAGTGATGGTCCTGGCTGGAAGGTTCAGGCTTAAAAAAAAATAAAATAGAAGGAATTAGCAGAAGTGATGAAACAACACAGGAGCAAAAATAAGTCAAGGGGAAATTTAAGTCCTTTATTCTAGATGATATATGTTAACAGAAGTTTAAAGTCTGAGAACACAGCACATGAGGTTAAAACAGAGCATCCTGGTGATGCCAAGGCTGCCTGGTTCCCCTGCTGTACAGAAATTTCCCAGGGGAACATATTAACTCTGTACTTAAAAAGAGAACTAAAATCAAATCAACTGTCCAGGGTCACACCACAGAGACATCCTTCTTCTCTAAATTAAGTGAAGAGCATGAGATTTTGAGTTATTCCATCCATCTGTATTTTGTAATACCCTGTATTTCAAACTGTGTGTCCCACATCAGTGGATAGTCAGCCTGAAGACGATCCATGTATATTATGGATTCTCAAAAATTTAATAATTACCTTTTCCTAAGGTTGTTCTCTAAAGCTGAAAATAGCAGTGACTGAAAGAAACTCTAAAGTGTTCAGACTCACAGACAACTTCCAGAAATATCACAGTCCATGTTTTAATGTCTGATTAGAAAGAAATATTTTTGTGCTGATTTCCTGATTTTCATAGTAGAATCCAGATGGATTATTCACAACAGCAGCCCTTATACCTTAAAAGGGATGCAGAAAAGCAGGAGTCTTAGACATGTCCTGCATGTAGGCAAACTAAGGAAAACTTAATTTTCAGTGCTGGGTTTTTGTTCCTTGACACCTAAATTTTCTGAATAAAATCAGCAAGGTTTCAGAAATTCCCACCTCTATCCCTACATTTCAGTAGTAGCTTTCCAAGATGAAGATCTGCTTTAAAGAAAGAAAAATTGAAGCCTAATTCTGTAGTATCTGCACATGGTGTGGTTGCTCTCAGTGTCAGGAGCAGGGCTCAGCCTGCTCTTTAATAGCCAGAGCTTTGCACTGTTAGTCACAGATTCATATTTATGCTGAACTCCATAACTATATTCTCAGAATTCTTGGTGCTATTCTGAGTTAGAATGGAAATAGATGCTTTTCCTGCTGACTACAGAAGTAAATCAAAATGAAGCAATAAAATGAAAGCTTTATTGCTGTCTAGCAAAGCTATTTTGTATTAAGAATTTAGTATATAAAACTGTAGTCACGTTGGGCAAAATGTTTGCTATACTTTGATAAGAAGCCAGTGGTAATGGCTTTCTTAGACAACTTAATTTATTTCATACCAATTGCAGGACCTAACAAAACCACAAATTCTTGGCTTTGTATGCATAAAAGAAAACATAATGAAAACTGCAAAAGACCCTGTGAGCTTGAACAAAAAATCCAGAAATACAATCAAGGAAAATATGAGCAGTCATGAGCAAGCGAAGTGTATGGATACCAACAGCATTGAAACTTGTCTAAACTTTATATTTGCACAGGAGCTACTGACACTTATAGAAGTTATTTAAGAGATTAAAGAAACAGTTTTACCTTTCTGATGAGCTATTCTTTTTCTATCATGATAAACATCAAGGTAATGAACTTATAGCAACGAGTCTATCTGATCTCCCCATCTTTTCCAAAAGACAATAAACTGCAAGTGTTAGGCCCAAAGGACGCCATCTCATTAGTTATTTTTAATGCACTGGCATCAGATAATAACATCTCGGAGCCAAGGTAGGAAGGAATCCTTGCCCCAGAGGGTTTGTATCCCAAAGGCTCACTTCAACAAATAATCATGTAAAAATATTTTTTGTTCGTTTTTTTAAAAAGCAACATTGGCTTGCATGAGCAGAACCTGATGGCAGGTATTTGGGGAGGGTTTTCCACCTCATGTCCTTCTTTCTCTTTCTCTCCAGTAAATAACAGTTTTAACACTGACACACACACAAAGGTTGCTCTATCCAACTGCAGATCCAAGGGCTTAGGTGACCTGTCACCTAAACTGTAGTTCTGAGATTCCTACTTTCCTATACACATTTTTTAAAAACTCCACTGTTGAGATTCTTTGCAGGGAAGGTCAAGAGACCTGCAGCATATCTGGTGCACTTGTTATTTATAGTCATAAATCAGGAGTAATAGCACAGAAACAGTAGAGAACACAGGAGGGAGCGAGATCACACCCTAATTTAGGATCAGCCTATAGCAATCAGTACTCCTTCAGGATTTTCCATTTCTTTTGTTATATTTATCTCTATCATTTTCACATCAGAAAACGTAAGTGGAATAATCTGAAGTAGCAAGGGACTTTTACCTTCATGATTTGAAGGATGTAGCAGTTAGAAAAGGATCCTTATTCCTTAGGCCTATAAGCATCCAGAACAGTCTAGGAACTCAAAACACCCTGTTGTAGATCTGTCCCTCACTCTGATGGAGAACAGCCACTCAGATCTTCAGACCCACCCATCAGTAAATGCCTCAGGCCCCTTATGAATTCATGGATTAAGTCACCTAAATTCCAATGTCATGATGTTTTCAGATATTTAATTCATGCCTATACTCCAGATAACAGCCTTGCCTCACCTTCCCACAGGTCCAGTTTCCTAGTTACCGTCGAAGTAGACCTAACTTTTGGAAACATAGCACAGAAAGTCTACTCCATTATCCCTAGTAGCTTAGAGCCCTGAACTATACCAATGAGACACTTGTAAACAAGTTTCTACTACACTCCATCTTGAGCAAAACATTGGACCCAAAGGGGTCTCTTATCACCAGTCTATTAAGCATTTCCAGTCAAGAATTTCTAAAGCTCTGCTGAAGCTGTTAAACTTCACCAGAGCCAGAGAGGAAGGAAAACTAAATGACTGTGAAAGGATATTCAAGGCCATGCTCCAAGGGATAATGAATTCTTTACTAGAAGCAAAACAGCTTCACAATCCACATTCAGCATGACAGCCTTGATAGCATTCCTCCTCCAAGAGCAGCAAGACCCAGTGTTAAGTTTCTGAGCACAGTCTCAAACCTGAGTGACTTAAAACCCATCAGGCCTGTGCAGGGAAACATTTAACAGTCAAGGTCTTGGGTTGTTTGTTCCTGGTAACTTTAGATGTATTAATCCAGATACTAAATCAAGCTACAGAAGACCACAGAGGGAAACAAAGGGGACAGCTGACCAGAAAGCTCAGAGACCATGGCTGGGTGACTTTGGATACCCTCAAAGGGACTGTGGATGTCTTGGAACGTTAAAGACCAATTTGTAGTGGTGGGAGTTTTGAGACTTTCAACAATGCCAAAGTATACAATTTAGTTACTCATCATCACTTTTAAGCTTCTAAAGTCATTTATGATTCCAACTTGAGAAAATTTTTCCTGAAATCCTGCAGCCCCTGCACCTCCCAAACCTTTTTGCTTTATTTCCCAACCAGAAGTGACCTGTTAGAATGAATGAATGGAGCAAAGATGTGACTCTGCAAACCATTCCAAATGAAAATCACTCTATGAATTCAGAATACGCTTATTCAGATGACTTGTAGGACTATACCTAGACCTCATTTGATTGTTAAATGCTAATGAAAACCATTGGACTCTTTTAGAAACAGAATTTCTATAGCAGGTAAAGAACATTTTTAATAGCTGGACTAATGGGTCAATCTTTTCCCCAGCAGTTTAGCTACCAATTCAACAGGGACAAGAAGCAGTCTAAAGTGAGACAATGGCTAGGGGACAGATGGGGACATGGCTCTGCGTGTGAGAACATCCAAGATCTGCTTCTCTCTCCTCAAACAGAAGTTTATCCAGGAATCGTTAAATCTACGTGTAAAGCTGCCATGGAGCTTCCACTCTTCTTCCCTCTCTTTTTCTCTCCCACATGTGTGGGATTAGCAGCACAGCTTCACAGTGACTTCTGATTCTACCTTCTATAGGGGAAAGTATTTTTTAAATGCTGTATCTCTGCTCCTCCCCTTCTGGGGAAAAAGGTCTTATCAGCTGCATACCCTGATGTGTCTGGCCTCTAAAGGAAAGGGCAACAGATGCAGGTCTAATTAATTGGCTGACAATATTCTTGTTTCTTTCTAAAGAAAATGTGAACAGTAAAACTACTGCAAATAGAACTTCAGAGCAGAAATCCTTCAGGTTCACTGTAGAGACATCTAAACCACAACTCAGCAAGACTTTGGAGGGCGACCAAAACCTGGACACAGGCATGTCTGTGGGGTCAACAGGCATCTAAGAACTCCAGTCTGCATAACTCACTGCACTGGGATCCATAAAGGCTGAATTCATACCTACAAGAGTTGTCCATTTCCCCTTAAGGAGAATCTGAGATTTAAGCAGCAAGTTAGGATGCAGCTGGCAAAAAAGAGACCAAGCTATTTCTCCTGAGACCTGAAAAAATGTCAGAATTTTTAGTTTAAAGTAAGCAACTCAGGTCTTACTGCTCTGCATTTCAAGGACTGCCCCAAGCACCACTTTGAGTTGCTCAGGCTTCGAGGATAGGGCATGGAGGGAGTTAGGCCCTTCCACAAGGAAGCACAGTCTCTACACACTGAGCAAAGACTCATTTCAGGGCACCCAAGAGACAAGAGTAGGTACAAGGTGCATTAGGTCTTGTTCACGAGCCTTCCCACACTTCAGCCCCCACCAAAGCTGCCAGTGGGTGCACAACACTTGCTCATGGAAGATATTTTTCCTAAGACCCTACTATCATTGGTACTGCAGGTGATCATTATTTGGCTACAACCTTGTAGGATCACTGGACACTAGCAAGGGTTTGCTTTCTGGTTCCTCTGTCTGCTCTGAAGTTCTTCTTCTTTGCATGGCAGACAGACAACTCATTGGGCCTCTCAGAGAGAAAGAGATGTGTTTAGAGCAGTCAGAGTTATTTTCTGGAGGGAACCTGGCTTCAGATCCTTGCTCCAAGGACAGTACCTTAAACAGTCACTGGGTAAAACATGAGAGCAACCACTGTAGCAGGGACTGGAATCAAGAAAATCCCATTCATGTTAAGCAACTACAACAATTCATTTTGTCCTAGTTCTTGTACCTTGGCCTTGGTGATTTTCATCACCTGAGCTTCTCAATCTGTTCCCTGTAACTTCATTTAGGCACTGCCTTTACCCATGGAAAACATGAATTTGAATTCCCTCAGGGAGTTCCCCTTGCCATTTAGAGTGCTGACTTCTCTGCTAGTAAACAAATGCAAGAGTGGTGTTTATGCCAGATATGACCCTCTATATTCTGTGGGGTGCAATCTCTGAGAACGTATTTTCTGAATGAAGTCTTCCAGCTAAAACTAAGAAATAAGAAAGCAGTTTATGATGTCCCATGACACTAAGATTGGAGATAAGCACTGAACTCTTCAGCTCTGATAAGATTTAGATATTCCTGAACAATAACTGTCAAATTTTTAGATTGATGTTTGGATGGATGGATCCATAAACTGATCAATCAATCAATCATAGGGATGGAGCCTACCAAGTTAGGCAACAGCTGAACCTTTGAGAACAAAGACTGTCTTCGGATGGAAGACTTCTAGCCTCATCCAAGTACATGTCATTGTGTGATTGCTTGGTCATCTAGTATGACATCAGGAGTTTGGAAGAGGAAAAAAAAGCTAAATATCATCATCCCTCAGAGACATCTCCTGATCTCTGGACTAATTTTCCTCCTCTGGGGCAGATCCAAACCCATAGCCTTCTGGGTCAGCCTGAGCTCTAGTTTTCTGGGTTCCATGCACAAAGAGATGTTAGAGGAGAAAGCAACCTTCGTTAGGGCAGAATGTTTTGGCTTTACTATAGTCCTGGCAATAAATAACTCAGCGGCCACACTGTGCAGTTCCCCAGAGATTCTTGATGCTGTTACAGTGACATATCTGGTAAAGTCTTCAATCTACTTCAATCCAAAATATACAACAAAAAAAGCATTTACTTTGCCCCAGTTCATTCTGTCATCAGAAAACAAATGCTGCAGTCCACAGTCCTCCTTCAGGCTAAACATCAAATAAAAAGCAGATGTCCTGGTCTTAGAGACAATTATTTGCTATTCTATCTCCTCTACCTTTAATATCTACACAGAAGAAGAGAGTAAGTTGAGAAGGCAATGCATCTTATTCCAAAAAACCAAACCAGCTTTCCTTTCTTCCTAAAACATATTAGGGATCTCATATACCCATTAGAGCATTTCCAGTGCTGTTAGCAGTGGTGATTTTCTTCAAAGTCACCTTCCCTTCCTGTTCAGAGAAAATTTCCAGACCCCTCCATGGTCTCCCTGTTTCTAAACTCAAGCTACAAAAAACTAGTTGAGTTTAAGAACAATGACCGGTTCCTTTTTCTCTTGTGGTCCTCATCAGCTTGTGTGAAGCTGAGTTCCCACTGCCAAAAGAGCCTTAATCGCCAGCCCACATTGGCAATCTCCTTGTTGTCCCACCACAGCAGGCATTGCACTAATCGCTACACACCTTCATACAGGATTTGAGTCAGTTTAATTTTTTTAAAGAACCTTTGTGTTCCTGCAAATCTTCGAATTACAAACCAGAAAAACACAATCCACCCTTCACATTGAATCTGAAATTTCTGACTTCTCTACAGATTATTTGACCAAAAGAAAAATTCCATGCTCGGGGAGCGTGTTACTCTTTCTACTTTGTCTGAATAAATCCCAGACTGTATGAATTCAGTTCAAGTCATCTTTATGCAAGAGATTGGCTACAGTCCCATTTTCTCCAGGCTTGTGCAATATTGAGAGAAGGATTTGGTCTATGGGAGCTCCCATGCAGCCCTGCGTGAGCATATGCTTTGGGGGGTGGTCTGAAAACATATTTTCAATGACAACCTTGCCAGAATTTTGGAAGATAAGGCTAGAGAGGTTCAGTTCTCTTTTCAACCCCACCTCATGCATCTTAAAAGAGAGCACACAGTCCTCTGAAAACGTCATGCTGTTTGTTGTTCTTAGAGATTCATATTAAAAATGTCAAGGCATGCAAGAGCATTTCAGGCCCTCCATTGTTTTGTTCCCATTGTTCAAATTTTCCATGATGACTTTAAACAGAGTTTAAATGCAAAAAGTGCAAGACACTGAGTTCCATGTTTGCAGTCATTAAGGAACTAAAAATCACCACAAAAAGGGTTAGCTGGGCTACCAGGAAAATGCAAGATATCCATCCTGGTAGATGTTGGAAAGTCCAATGGAGATGAGAAAAATTTTTTCACAAACTCATATGTAACAAATCCAGTTTCAATTAAAAAAATTAATGTTGCATATGTGGAACTCAGAAAACAAACAAAAAGTCATTTTTGCTTTTATTTGGCATTAATTGTTAACAGCTGAGACCAAAATCCTCCCAGTTCTGCCTTTTCTTGCCTATGGACCCTGCAACATTCCATACACACATTTGCTTCAATGCTACCATCGAAGCTGGAGATTTGCTCACATCACAGGGATTTTTGCAGAAAGGCAAAGCTGCTTTTGTATCCAGGACTAGCTGTGATAAAAATCTTCTTCTCCCTCATCAAAGAATTCAACATTTCAGTTGTATTTTTCATTTCTGCTGGTTCTGGGGGATTCCTATGGAGAAAAAAAAATCATCCATATTTAAATGTATGTATCTTTAAAGGAACCTTCATATAGGAACAACTTAAAGGATCTTTAAATTTTTCCACTACTGAGTTAAAGCCAATTAGGCCAAGGAGTTGGAGCAGGAAGCTGTCCTCAAAACAGCTGTCCCAGGAAGAAACACAAAGGAAGACTCCTGTGCTGTTTGTGAGAGTGTGGGGCCAGCCAGTCTAGAAGGTTCTTCACTTCATCACCATTGCAATTAATAAGTCTGAATCCCTGTAGGAATCTGAACTATGTAGCTTAGGCTTCTATGGTGAAGAGTCAGGAAAAGTTGTTGGTTTTTTTTTAAATAAAACACATATTTTAATAGAAAACTAGCACCCAGATGCAAAAAATGCCTTTTAGTTCATTGCTATAAAGTAATTGATGCAAAATCCCTAGATAGATGCTGAAATGCCAAACTCATCTCATCTGCTGCTGTCATTGGGCTAATTATAGTGGTTTCTGAACCTCTGTAGTTAAGCAAATGATAGGGTTTCTGTTATAAACCTAATTTTTAGAACTCATCAGTGAAAATAGAAGCCCTGCTTTGAACTAAAACTTACAAGTTAGAAATAACTGCATGATTTTGCAGACTTGGAAAGCTTGTTTTATAGCAGGAGAAGTAAAAATGTACCTAATAATTTTGATTTCAATTTTTTAAAGTTAATAATTAGTTTCAAAATATCTCCTGCACTGGAATTGCATCTAATATTCTTATCATGTATTTTGCTACATAACACAAACATCTGTATTTCAATAAAAAGGACTGAATACATTTTAAAAGGTTTGAACATAATAGCTAGGGGGAAAAAAACCAAACAACATGCAGTTCATTCTCACAGAACTAGAGAGACCATATTTCAAAGAAACGCTTAAGATTACACAATGGACCTCTAAGGCATCCACTATTATTTTTCAGATTCTACGTTTAGACCATTTGAAAATATCTCCCTAAGTGTTATTCCCAGAGTATTTACAAGTATTTTTCACAAGGCAATGTAATACAGATGTGATAAATAGCCCTACCCGGCCATACTTTTCAATATTGGTGTAATTTTTCTGAAGTCATGGAGTGCCAGTCTAAAACACCATTATCTAAATATATGTTGATGGCAGGGCCCTCTCAACAGCAAGGCCCAGGCTCAGAGAAATACAGCAAGGCACAAACGTACTGATTCTAAAAGGAGATTTTCTGCCCAATGTTCCCTTACTGGATTGAGCCCCTTTTTCCTGTGTCATGAGTAAACAACAAGCACCACATTTAGGATCATCTCTTGCTGATCCCTTGTTCCATCTTGAGCTGAAATTTAGTTTTCTTGGTGATGGGCACTAAATCAATGCATGTAATAATTTCTGCAAAGCATCAAACAATAATGTATTTCTGACCAGCAATTCAAGAAAACAAGGCAGGACTACTTTTTAGTAAGAGTGTATCTTTGAAGGAACTGGATTGCACAGTGAACATTCACTTGTCTACAACTCCCAAGTGCCCTAAAAATACAGAGAGTAAAAATAGATGTTTTATGTGCTGTTCTTTTGTTGTACTTCACAGTGAATAGCTCATTCTTTGTGAAAAAACTAAAAGTGACTCCTCAAGACAATACTCATTTGCACTTTCAATCAGACTTCCTGAAATTCAAACATCTTTAAGTTACAGCAATGAAATGACCTCTAAGCATGCCTTTAGCAGCCTCCACCTAATGAACTGGTGGCCCTTGCAAAGAGTTGCATTCTTAAGAGGTTACTAAAGCCTATAAGCTAAAAATAAGGTTTTATCTGAATGAAAATATACTCTTGATTTTTAAAGATCTGTGTGTCTGTTTATCAGACATGTTTTGTCAAAGATACACTGAGCCTGGTGAGATTTTAATGATTTTAATTGCCTCTACAAATCTATGGTTATAAGTTCCAATGGTACAATGTGATGATTTTTTTTTTTAACATACCTGCATGAAAACAGGACAAAAATAAGGGACTGGACTAACAGGCCATTCATCACAAAATTAAGTATTCTGAAAATCAGGGTTTACTTCTAATTGCAACACCAACCCATTATGATTATGAGTGTTACTTGTGCACTAAATTATTTAATAATTATGCAAAAAGCCCTGAAATTATGCAAGTTCAAAGCTATTTTTCTTTAACCTTTGTCCAGTATGTAAAGTAAGAAAAATACTTTGTGCATTTTGTCATGTTCTCTGTAGACTGTAAGTTCTCTTATTCATGCTAACATTAAAGCACTAAGCATGAACAGGCATTATAAATAAACAGCCTGTGTCCATGTAATAAATCTGGAACTTGCCTTTTCTTGGTGCCCAATTGCCACTGCTCATTCCTTTCTCTCTCTTTTTTTATTATTTTTTATTTTTTATAATTTGAGTACTCTAAGGATCTGCTTTGCATTATAAGCTGGTGATCCAAACCCTGAGTGACAAGTGTCTGTCCCACATTGAAGCAGATTGTGATGGGACAGAAACATTTCTGCTTTTTTTAAGTTGTACTGAAAAATTCTGCTCTGTTTGAACTATTTCCTCTCCAACAAGCTCTTCTGGGCATCTACTTGGTTCCTTGTGATTTGCCAGGATTAGGGATGTTTTGGCCAACAGCACATCCATCTACCAGATTTGCAGAGCAACCATGGACCTCAGAGGTCCTCTAGCTGGTCAGAGGTCCTCTGCACAAAGCTCACTGGTCAGAGCTCAGTGCATAACTGCAGCTCAGGAAAGTTTCTGATCAGATATAAAGTTTTGGGGTTTTGGTGTAATTCATCCTCAAGCCAAGTTAAAATAAAAACCACAAGGATGAAGGTGGTAATTGCATTCTTGCCTGGGAGGCAATAGCAGGAGATGGAACAAACTGAGACAGTTCATTGCTTTCATCCTTGCTTTTGGTGGTAATAACATTCTTCTGTCCTACCCCTCAAGCAGAGCAGTAAGGGTGCAGGAGATGTGCTGCAGAGAAGAGTCAGAGTTACAACCTAACACAGAAGGTTAAAGATTTCCCTAGAGGACAGTCTGGTACTGAAATATACCATTTTCTATTATTCTGAGCTTTCTGTGGGAAAATCCTGATTTCAATAAAATATTCACTTTGAGAAAGTAAAACAATTTGGTGAAACCTCAAATTGAAATATTTACATTTAACTCAATATTTATATTAAACTCCATTTTCTTCTTGAGATCTTTGTAAAATAAATCCATTAGCAACACTGGAGTAAGAATTAAAAGGTATCTGTTTTTTTGAAACCAAATCTCTCAAGTGATCCAGCATTAAATAATATGTATAAAATTTCCACTCCAAATTTCAGATTTGCTAGTTTTGCAGCAATTTGTAGTAAATTTTGAAACTACACCCTTTCCCACAATACAAGAATTCCCATTTTTTCTCTGGTCTACAATCCAATCATATTCTCTAGGATGGAGACACAAAATGAAACAATATGTACTCCTGAAGTGAAGCATGTCACAGCAGATTAGCAACAGATAAATAACAACTAGAATGGGGATTCTCCAGTAAGATATGGCTCTACCCTAAATGAGCCACAGGTCAAAGGCTCCTATCTCTAGGATTCTTTCTGTATGTTATTTCAAATCCTTTGACAATGAAATAGCCAAAGATGAAGACATAATCAAATATACTGAAGGTAAATCTGAGGATCTCTCTCATGGGGGCTATTTTAGAGACATAAAATGGATCCTCTTTCCTCTTCAGTAGTGGTTATGTTCTTGGTTACCAAATATGTTAATTAGAAACCATAGATCTTGACTCATTTTAATTCATGTGACTGACTAACAGATTGGACACAAGATGGGTGATGCCAATTCCAGCATATGAACATTTGCCACCTGGATTCACTCCATTTCTGATTTAAGTAGATTTTTCAGAGACAAGAAATGAAGCTGCAACTTCTATATCTTTGACTCTGTAACCATGGAAACCAGCACTAATTATATGTATCACTAAGTTTTAAATGTATTCAAATTTAACATGTAACTCTGAAAACATTGAGGTTGTTTTTTCTTTTTCTCTCTTACCTTAATACGTTGCAGTTTGCCTTCTGGCTTATTTGGCTTATAAGCAGTTTCACTCATAAAAAGATAAAAGTATATAGGTGAAAATTACACTCATTTTCTTTTATGTAACCAAGAGGTAGAGGCATGTAAATGTTTGATCACACACTTCCTACCAATGCTGCAATCAAATGTGAGGGGTTACATGTGGTAAGGAGGTGCCATTCCCAATAGTGAGAAAGAAAGCAGCAAAGTTCTGCCACAGACATTACACAATATCAACATCTCCACGGAGGACCACAGTGATGGCTATTGGAACAGGAATACACAGGAACAGAAACAAGGAGAAAAGGACCCCATAGCTTTATCATTCTTCCTACTGCTGTACCATAATACCTATGACTAGATGCCAGAGGAAAAGTTGAACCAAACCTCTGCAGAAAACTGCATTCCCAAGACTTACAACAGACCTTTTGGTTTAGCGAACTGTCAAATCCCTAACCACATTTGTACTGTTTTATCAAATTCCATAGCTAATGCCTGAAGGATCCTGAACCTGCACATTCACCATTTAGGCTATTAAATTATCAGAAACACATCCAAACACTTCATATTTTTTTCTCCAGCTAAATGGGCATCTGCCATAGCCAATATGTGATGTGGAAGCACCAAAAAAAAGACTAATGGTTTTAGACCAAAAGTCTTCTAGTTATCATCCCTTTTTTAACCCACATCAATAGCTGAGTATGGAAACATAACTCTAGTGCATGAACTCCCAGTTGGATGACAATAATCCAGGCTTGTACCAGAGCTTCTGAGTATGACCCCACAAATATGCAGAGCAGTGTCTGGGACTAATCCAAGGAAAGAGCAATCAGCCCTAGCAGTGTTAAATTGTGAGGCATGTCCTCAGGATGGTTCTGGCCAGAACAAGTTATTGGTTTCCAAACAATTCCTAGACACAGCTCAAGAGCTGACACAGATCCAGGACTCTTCCCAATGCATAGTTCAGATGTGACTACTCTGTTTTGGAGGCCAAAGTCATCTATTATCATGGCCACAGGCCATTAGTACCAGAAAAACAGACCCAAGCATGATTTACTTGCATGAAAGGGACCATTGAGGCAGAAGTTTAATCTGAAGGTCACATGTGCTCAGTCATGCAAAGCAACAAGTTCAGTTCTCCATGACATCTGGCTGCTGATCTCCATCTACATTTCACAGAACTTTCTCACATTGACATGAATCAAATTGAACTGAAGGAACTGCACAGGTGCCTTAGAGGTCTTCATCATCCTCCAGGGCTGAGTGTTCTACAACCAATTTAGTGTTTCTTACCAGCCTGCTCAGGGAAAAAACTTGCCCATCCCTAGAGTCAACCAGGGGCAAGGGTTGTTTGGGTATTTAGGGAAAGGTGATTAGTCTTCCTAGGATGCTTTTCTAGTAACTACAGAGACACAGATTCCTCCAGAAGGTGATTCAAATGACTTACTGAAATTCAGCTGCAGTAGAGGGCACTTCAGGGCCTTCCATATAAAAAGAGCCAGGGCAAAGTGAGCCTCCTAAGGCAGGCTAACTTCAGGTGCCTCCCACCACACTTGAAATCCTCAGAACATTTCAAGATAGAGTTGATCTTTGATTATGTATAAACCTAAATCAAATGCTTTGCATTTCATAATGAAACTTCAACAAGAAACTTCTCCTTTAGAATGTTACCTGTAGAAGAAAAGAGAGATAAAAAAGAGGAATGCCAAGTGAAAGTCTTCTGTTAAATGGCCACAGGCAAATCAGCTTTAACAAAATCTGATCTCCATAGAGGGTTTGATTCACTGTGTTTAATAACACCCATGAAATCCAGGAAGGATGAACTACCTGAGGCTATCAACTGAAAAGAAAAAAAAACCAACAAAGTAATACTGAAAACGGTTGCTTCATTTTATCCTGTCCTGTTTCAGTGAAGTGACTTCAGATCTGGCTGTTGTTTTCTGCCTGGTCTTGTGCCAACATTGTAAATCAAAGGTCATTTTTATCCATCAACAAAATACCGAACTGATCACTTCTTATTTTGGGAAAATAACAAATTTGAGAAGCAGAAGTAGGTCCCCTAATATGCCTTTTCCTACTTAGGCTATTGATCTGCTCACTGGTTTTAAGATGCAACATTTATCTTTGATTTACTTACATTTAACAGTAATTTTCAAGACACTAAAATGTGGGCATTATAATGCATGCCCTGAAGGCTATGGGAGCAATTTAGTAACCTCTAGGAATGACATATTAGGACTGCATAGACCTTCTTATTTATATTGTAGTTGTTCCTACTGCAAGTTGAAGTTTTGGAGACAATCTGGCTCAGTCCATGTTCCAGGGTGGGCCAAGGATGATTTGTCCTTAGTGAGAGTCAGGGCACTGCACCGGCACACAAATGGGATAATTAATTCCTGAAAATAAAAGCTGCCCTAATTAAAAAGCTGTAAAGACACAACACATTTCAAAATAACCCGATTTCCGCATGGGGTAGCAGTAGATGATATCATGGAACTTCCTCCCTGTTTTGAGGGGCCAAATAAGAGAATGACCTGATGGTTTCCACTCAGCAGCCACAGAATTTGATTTACTCTCAGCATGTAGCTCCCTGCAAAAATCAATTTGACTCAGATTCCTCAATTTAAGAAAAAAAAACTGGAAAGAAAGTAGAATACATGTCTATACTATCACAGTGGGTGTGAGGAGTGATTACCCACTGTTTCTTACTATACAAAATTTACAATCAGCTAATGAAATTACCAGGCAATAAACTGAGTATACATGAAGAGAAGTTGCCTACTTTTGAGAAACAAACACAAAGCAATAATTAAATTATACAACTCATCACTACAGTACACAGTGGTTTATAATCAAGTTCAAATAGAGATGAGACAAATTCAGAGAGAATCCATCAAACACAAAGTACCCAGAGACAAGATCCCCTTAAATACAGTTGTTGTACTTATATACTTGCTGTAAGCATTTCTTGCCAGCCAATGACCAAGATAAGAGGCAGGACTAGTACTTGTGTAGTTATACCTATAGTTCTCTTATTTGGTCTTAGTCACATCCTCAGGGCCTAAGAATGAGGACTAACTGCACTTACAACTCCAAGGGGATTTCAAGGCAGTCTTGAAGATAAATTTCCCTCATCCAGTGGATGAAGGTCCTGTTTATGCAAACCTATTCCTAAAACACTTCCAGATGACTACACATCTTCTAGCAAGTCTGCTGCAAATGCTGTTATGTTGTATGACCATGCCAAAGCTTTCTTACTGCTTCTAAAAATAAAAAATTAGTGATTACTGTTTATTAAAGATTTCCTTTCCTATTCCTAAAACATTGAAGTCCTAAACTCAAACCCTTACTATTTTTAAAAAGGTAAAGAGTGGGAGAGTAAGGAGGGCAATGCAGGAGAATGGAGTTTGCCTCCTATTTACTTAATCAAGATGGTCATCTCTTTCAAAACCAAGAAGTAACAAGCTGGTCTCTACACAAAGTCACTGTTATATTGTTGCTAGAAAATACCACTGACTTTTCACACTCTTCTAAGACCCAGGATTTTCCAAATCCTTTCAGATTTTTAACAATTTAAATGCTTTGAATTCAGCCATACTTTTACAGCAAAATTACTCCAATGAGAGATTTAGTCAGACTAAATGATAATAGTTTCTGAAGCTGAGGTTGATGAGAAAGCTAATTCAGAAGGATTCACCTTCTGAATTCCAGTTCCGTTATTTCCTATTCACTACAGGATGGACTGGCTGCTGAGACTTACTGATATTAACCCAACTTCTGAACTCACCCTTAATTATCTCCAGAATATCTGTCAACCAACTGAGTGCAAAACTCATTGATATTTCATCCTATTACAGGAGAAAGAAATGGGTCCATTGAGCTGACTTCTTTGTCTAAACACAGCGCTAAGCATCTGTGTGAATTCCTATTCCCATCACCACAAAGCAAACACTGCTTTTGCACCAGTAGGATAGCAGCCGTATTCTGCAGTGCAGTTCAGTACTTCATGCCACTGTCTGCAATATATCGTCTTATAAAAGCAAGCTAGAGCTCACCCATGCCTGAAACTCAGTTCAGATAATGGAATCTTAACAATCCATCCCAAAAACTAAAAGAATCCATTGTACTACAAGACTGCTCCAAGGAGGATTTATAGGTAGCAGGTCCTTGGTAGATGGTGGTATTACACATCTGTGAATTCCCATTGCTGTGCATAATTAGGAAGTATTTACATATGCTACTGCTTTTCACTGTTCTGAGGCACTCAGAGGATGCCAAGCTACTGTATCATAAATTGCATTGTTGAAGCAGATGGAGATCCTTGCTCAGTGAAAACTTAGAGTTAGACATAATTAGAGAAGCCTGTGTAGAATATTCTTTATTTCTTTAACAATTTATCTAGTTCTTTACACTGCAAAGTTATTCAGATGAGAGGTCTTTTGAAATGTGTTGCTTATAAGCATATTTTACACTCTATTTTGCAGACGGCTCAATCACTACACATTGAATGATTCTTTCCCACACTTGTCCAGGCACAGCTACACTGCAGTTTCCCTCCTTCTTTGCCTCTTCCAGAAAAATGACACAACTGGCCATTTCTCTAGAATTGATCGCTTAAGGATCTCAGAACATTGCCCCCGTGAAATATCACAACACTCATTAGCTTCTGAAGAAATTGAGTGCAAAGAGATTAACGAGAAGATATTTTAAAAGTTGGTGAAGGTTTTGTTGCTTTTCAGCTCACGCTGGACTCATTTTCAAAGGTGCAGGTCAGCCACAAACCCGAAAAGTGAAAACTGTGGCTGCTTCAAATCTTAGTCAATTGTGTAGGGCTCAGATTAGGTCTGAGTTGGTACCCTGAATAAGCTGGTGTTGCAATTCAAATCTGTAGAAAATAATTCTGTAATTTATTGTCAAGGAGTGGGCTGGAGAGTCCTACAGCATAAGAAATCTCTTTGGTATTTTAAAATAATTTAGGGAATTTAATAAGTTCCCCATAAAGGTTCTGTTTTGCCAGGCTTTGTCACTTGGTCCTGCTGGTTGCATTTGAGTGGTTAAAGCCTCTCCACAGCACAGTCCCAGTGCTCAGTTCTGTGGGGTATGGCCAGCCCAAAAGACCACTCCTTGCCTTCAGCAGCAGCTCATAGCAACCAACAGACTTCCTAAGCCAAGTGCTGGGGAGCAGCTGCAGAGGCACAGCTTCTGGGGGAAATCACCTCGGATCCTGCACAGCTAGTGATTATAAAATCCAGCTAAAATCAGCATTAAATGCAGAGTGGACCTGACTGCACTTATGTTCTAGAAATATGCTGCAGAGAGACCTGAACTGGATCTAAAATCAGTTGTTTAGTAGCCTTGGTGATGTGTTGGAAGCTGAGTTAGATAAAAAAACAGTATTTTTGGATGCTGAGGCAGAGCACCTCAGTTGAACAGCCCTTCTAGATCCAAGCAAACTCTTCCTCTGTGGCACAGACAAGCAACTGCTTGGGTACAGAGCATGGGCAACTGAAAGCCAGCGCCGAGTGTTGGTGTGGCATATATAGCCTTCTCCCTCCTCCCATCTGTTCACCACATCTGGACAAAGAACCTTCCCTCCAAACTGGGATCTGTAGTCCAACTGTCTCTTCCCCTCAGGCTCCTCTGCAATTTAACCACTTCCATCTTCCCAGCAGTCTGGAGATACAATCTCTTCAGAAGCACAAAACTGATAGGAGTGACAGTGGCAATGTCCTCCTTCTAACACCCAGAAACACCAACCATGACGCTTTAAGAAAAAATTGGGTTCAGTGTTAGGAGCAACAACAGGATACAGGTTGCTTCTCATTCCGTGTAAACAGGAGACTTTGTACAGGGATTCTGAACATGTAGTTGCACTTTCCTTGGCAGAACAAGTATTTTGAGACTTCTGCTCTATTAATCCCTAGAGGATCCATTTGCATTCAACACAAAATTTCTTTCCTCCATTTTATGTTTCTGTATATCAGTATGTGGCAGCAGCAAGGCCAGCAACTCCTTTGGAGTATTAGAGAAAGCCAGGAGCAAAAGAACAGTATGAAGTCAAAGCCCAGTCAAGCAATCAAAATGGACTTTGCACTCTGGTAATTCCCGATTTGCACTCTATTCTAAAAAAAACCAGGAAGCTACATAAAATATTTTAGGAACTGCTGGGAAAAGCAAGAAGCTGAAACGTGCAAGTGCATACAAACTATCACCATGACCCATCATAATCATGCTCTTCTCATGTTCCTGCTGTGACCACCTGTGACTTGTTAGCTAGTCTCCTGGTATGGGAGAAATGTCATTTCTTAACCTCCCACCTTTTTTCTTCTGATGTAAGAGTCAGGAAATTTTGTCACATACTACCATAGTCTTTAAATGCACATACTCACCATTCCTTACCCTTCTCCAAAAGGGTTATGACTTTCAATTTTGGGATCTGCTTAGCAGCAAAATCAACTGCTGACAGAAAATGATACATTCAACAGTCCTGAAGCCTAGGGGAACAAAACAAAGGCAAAGCTAACACATGTAATAAATGAACAAAATTATTTACACTGGAAGAAACAAGAGCAACTTCTCAAACAGGTCTGTAAACACATTAACCTCTCCTTAATTACAGGAAGGAGACTGACAGGCTGTGTATCAGTATTGCTAACTACTTCAAATTTCACCCTTTTACAATTCACTAAAGCCACAGATAACTTGTGTTCCAAAATTTCCAGAGACTCACACCACACATATAGCACCACCAGCTGTGAAAGTCAAATTATCTGCCTTGCCAGCTCATGGCCTCCTGAGTAATTGTTCTTCCACATTAAGAGATTGTGTTAGCAATTTCCTTCTTCCATCGGCCTGTTACCATTCAAAGATCCTCATTCCTCCTCTTCAAGTCAAACTCTCTGTGAAGATTGCTATGATGTGAGTTCTCAGCACCCTGGTCCTTCTAATATTGTGTCCTAGTTCAGCAGGTGAGACCAGTTGTCACTGTGGGGGGGGGACCAAAGCTATGTATTCTACCCCCATCTATTCATTCCCAAGGTCAATGACCCATTTGCAGCAGCTTCCCAGGGAGTCGTTAGCACCTCCACTCCCAGCCTGAGGGGGCGTAGGTGCTAATGGGCCATCAACAGTCCAAAAATAGCCCATGACTCACAGAGTTAATCACCCATTGTGTGAGTCCCCGCCCCAGGGGAGGGACTGGGTGCTCCCTGAGGGTACAAAAAGGGGTAGGTAAGAAGACCTGGGGAACCCTTTTGTTGGACCCAGAGGAGCAGCAGGACCTTGACAGGAGGAGACCACCACTCCGGACCAGACCACAGCCATCACCTGTACCAACAGGTTTTTTCACTTCTTTTTGCTTTGGACTTGGGGGAACCACACAGGTCTCACACAAGGGCTAACAGACCCCTTTGGGTTTGTACCCCAGGGCACTGGGTTACACAGCTGGGTTCTGGGAGTTGACAGCAATTCCCCTTCTCGTCAGGGTATTTACTGTATTATTATTATTAAATTGTGGCTCTGACTCATAATCTCTCTTGTGTTGAGTTCATTTCTCCTGCTGGTTTACCTCTAAACCAGCACATATTGTTAGTGACTATTGTCTCTTCATCTTTATAGCCTTTTCTTGCTATGACACATTCAGAGGCCTTGTCACAGCCTGATTTCTCTCGCTGGTCACATAGCTTCTTCCTATTCTAGTTCTGAAAGCTAACTACAAAGATTTCTTACATGTCACCCTTCTTTTGTGGTAAAATACATTTCCCTCCCATTGTGCAGGAGATGTGTACTTTAGTCTCTCTCCCTTCTCAGAACTTCTTCCTTTCCTTCACACTGTGCAATTATCTTTCACAAGCTGCTTTAAGCTCTGCAGTAACCTCAAGAACTGAAAATCACAACAAACATCACTGAACAACTTCTTCCTTCTGTGTGAAAAGCTCATAAATGCTGGATATGCAGTGTTATCTGCACATCTCCCTCCAGCCTCCACCTCCAAAATAATCACTCACCTCTGGAATGGCAGAAGATGCTTAACTTTTAGAGCCAAAAGCTGCTTGACACAAGTGTCAAATTAGCAGTAGAGACTGAATCCAGCTGAGCTTTTACAACTTTCAAAGGCTGTGTCCCACTGTACCTTCTGGCTTTTGAAATTAAATCTCACCATTCACCCCACTGGCCTACCTCATCAACTCTTTTTAACAAGTTAATGCTGTTCTTGCTTCTTTATCTCCTCATAGCAAAGCTACTTGTCCGAAAAACTACAGGCACATTTGCTCCTCATGTATTACAATTTCAAGGTCTTTACAAGGGTAATTTTAAATTTTCCTTGCTTCATACAGCACCAAGCACAGCAGGTCCTAAATTTGTGCATCACTAAGCACTTCACAGTGTAAGTCAAGTAATGAGTAGAGCTGTCAATATTTAACTCACTGAGCATTTCCCTGGGGCCCTCAACACACGTCTCAAAAGCTCCTGCTGAGGTTCTTTCACAATGAAGAAAACCCATCCATTTGATCAACTCATTTTTTAGACTTTTCTGTGGTGTGACCTGCAAAACACCAAAATGATACTTCCATATCAGGCTCATCATCTCTGAATGCAAGTCCCTCTGCCTTTTCACTCCACCTCAGATCAAGGCAGCTCATTGAAGTGTGAGACATCCTAATCTAATATCTTCAGACTTTTCTCACTAGGCATTTCAAGCTGAATTAGTGAGAGAGGAGAGGGGACAGTACTGACACACAGGACAGGCTTGAACAGTCTTTATTCCCTTTTTCTCCCACAGAGAGTGTGTGCTCAAGAAAGAGTAGGCAAAGAGAGAGACCTTAACAGAAAAGCCTTGAAGGAAGACCTAAATGTAAAATTAAATGCATATGTGTCACAACATATGTTTATCAGAGACTGAGTGAAAACAGATTAAAAATACTTTAAGAGGTCACTTAGTCCATCAAGGCAAGGTCAGGTATACTTCAACTAACCCTTTTCCAGCACAAAATAGAAACATGCAATTTGCTGTTTCTTTTCCAAGACAGGACTTCTCTTCATGCTTATGATTATGTCCATGTAATCCTCAAGGAGCTCTGAACACTCAGAGGACACCTAAACTAATGCAATGGGCAGGAGAAATTACCTGCCAAAAAGCTTATTCAGAAAGATGTATTATTTCCCAGAAAAATGGAAATTTCTTCAAACCAGAGCAGTACTCGGACCTAAAAAAGCAAACCTCATGAGAAGAACAAGGTACAGGAAAATAGAAAACAAGGGGAGAGAGAAAGTTTCTTAACAGTGTTTTCTGCAACTGCACTTCAAGGTCTTACTGAGGGGTGCATAAAATGTCACACAAGACTTTTTAGCTTGAAGCAATAGCAAAGGCAGGAAGGGACAATTCTGCAGGTCCTACTGCTCACTAATGCAGTACCAGCATTCTAACAGGGAAAACCCATGAAAATAATCTCCCTTCAGCTTGCAGCTTAAAAGTCCATATATGAGGCAACTTCAAAATATATTAAAGCTCTACACATTATGTCCAACATAGAAAAAATCCAGAAAGTCAGGCTCAGTCTTAAAGAATCACTTTCTTCAAACTGGGACAGTGCTTGAAGTTGAAAAAGCTCTGAGCTAGATATGCAGTGGGTACAGACATAACCAGAACTTTTGAAGGAAATTACACTGACTTTCATCTGCTGAACATCTAACTCTATTTTTACCTGCTGTCCTGATTGCAAAATCATTTGTTTCAAAGACAAATCGATTTTTTGTACCCAAAATTGCATTCATCTTTATATGTTCTTCGTTGTAGCTTCAAAGTAAGATTACATAATCACTGACAAACTGAGAACTCATTTTGCATGTATCTGGTTGTCTGATCCTGCATAAGCAGATTTTTGTTTAACAAACAATCCTTTGTTTCACAAACAATCCTTTGTTTTCTGTCACTTTGTTGCCCAGGAGTTAATTTTGGCATGCTGCATGCTAAGGGATATATTGCTTTGAAGGAGAGAACAGCAGGGATGCTGTTTTCCTGGAATGCAAAGAGAATGAAGCCAGTCACTACAGAAACAGGGTCCTGTGCTTTGTCACTGGGCTGGTTCTGAAGGGAGCACTTGGTCTGCCTTACTACAGCCACTGACATTATTAATGCTGTGCCTCAGCCCACATGTGTTCACTGCAGAGTGACACACCACTGTAAACACTGGAGCATGCTATCCACAGGGAGATTCTGACCCATTGGATGGAGCAATTAGTGAAATTATGGAAGCACAGCTCCATTCTGAGAGTCTGACTCACAAGGATACCATGGGAAACATGTACTGGATTAGAAAAGACTTCTACTGGTAAGACTCAATGGATGCTCCCAACTGCCCATGCAAAGGGTGAGACCATCAAGAATTAGAGCACAAACAACACACAGGCAAAAAAAGGCAAACATTAGCAGCAAAGGAAATTGTAAGACTAGCCCCATGACTCAGGAGCTGCTAAAGGATTTGTCTGGCAGCCTTCCAAGTCATTGCACATCATCCCGGTTCAGGTTGTCAGAGCCAAGTAGATCTGAGTTGGTCACGTCCCCTTGTCAAAGAGGTGGTGCTGGTTCCCTAAAGTAAACAAAGTTCACGGCGGAGAAAGGACTTCACAACACGAACCCATAGGATTTAAGTGAAGACCTTTTATTAGACCTAGCACACAGTTTATATAGGGTTAGGACTACAGCTTATTGGCTAAAAGAGTTACCACACCACCACGCTAGAGACTTCAATTGGTTAGAACCTATCTCTCACAAGTCCCATGTTTATATTATTTCATCCTGGCTATTTTCGTGCACCTGCAGAGAACTGTGTATTCCTACTATGTGAACTCTTGGGGAGTAACCTCCTCCCTATCAGCCAGCAGTGGCTGAGCTCCTTGTCGCTTCTGGCTGATAGCTAAGTCTCACAGGGCTTTCTATAGATCTGAATTGTTCACTTTGGTTTTACTGTGACAACAGTTCCCTTTGTCTTTTGGGGCAGGGAACAACGATATGGAGAATGAAAGGACAAGATTGGAGAGAAGGGTGTTGTATCTCAGGATCTCCTTGCTTAAGTGACTGTGAAATGGGAGAATATGCCTGTCCTGGCCCCCTGCTAGTCCTATCAAATTTCAGCACAATCTGTGAAAGTAGGTAGATTTTGGAGCATGGAAGAAGTCAGTCCTCAGGGGCCAGGAAGGCATCTGCAGCTTTCACTGCATGAGAGTCCAGACCTTGGCAGGGTTGTACACAGTGTGCCTGTTAACAAGTTAGGCTCATAACAACCTCCAGGCTCATCCCTTTTTTCCATTCACATGTTTTCTCATTCATGTGTTTCCTCTTTCCCATTCAGGTGTTTGTAGGGCCTGGAGGGAGTTTTGCTCTTGCTCCTTGGCCCAAGTTACAGGCTGGAATCCACCAACTCCTCAAGTTCTCTACCAACTAACAATGTCTGGAATGTGAGATCAAGAAAGAGGAGTGAGGTCTCCATGTTTGACAACAGGGAGGTTCCTGCAGCCCACAGCTTCCCAGCTCCAGCCCTAGCTCTAGCTCTAGTTCCATTCCAGTGACAAAAGTCTCATTCCTTGGGTCATGATCAAGCATGAGCCCTCCTGACTGCCCTGACTCATGGTCTCACATCCTGGGAAATACACACAGATGAAGGATCCGTAGCTTTCAGGGCCATGGAGCCATGCCCCACAACTGCCTACCCTCCTGCTAGCTGCTTTGTTGTGCTTGGCATCTACAAGGCATTCTTGGGAAATGTGCAAGTCAATGCTGCCCCAGACATACCGCTTATTAGCTAGCAATTTGCTTTGAGATGAGAAACATCCACCAAAGCAGTGTCACAACAGTTAGCAGACACTTCCAACAGCACTCTGGCATTCTCCTTCCATCTCCTGTCTATCCCCATAGTTCCCAAGCATCTTCAGCAGCTCTTGTATTCCCCACAATCCCATCTGAAACGACAGCCTTGAAAGGTGCCAGAAAAGCTGACACTACAAAACCACGCTACTTGACTTTCAAAGCCGTCCTGCCCGTGGGGAGCTATCAAACACAGGTGTTCTGGGCACGCCAGCAAAAGCAGAGTGAAGCAACAGCATTACTGGCAGTTTAAAACCACCTGATATTGTTTTCAAACAGCCATTTTTCTTGGTTGATCTTTTAAACATTTCTTAAGACTTCTATGCTCCCTGAATAGAAACAGCAGCAGCTCCAAGTCCTGAGCTCCAATTTACTCACCAGCACTGCTCTGAAATCTAAGCTTGTGCATAAGACTTGGTGCCCAAACTTGAAGGACTGGACCAGCAACTAGGACTCAAACTCTTCTCACAGCTTCATTTTATGTAAAAGACCATAGTACTTCATATTTCTTGAAGCTGCTTGGTTCTCTGTCCTGCCTGCTATACGCATGCAGTACTGAATAACACTGTGGGGTGTGTTTATCCTTTAGGGTAAACCCAAAAGGACAATTCAATCATTAGGAAGCAAAAGGGTTTTACCATGGGGCAAACCTATCTGAGTGTCAGTGCTGATGGTATTAAAGGGTTTAGTCCAACTTTGTCATTAATTTCAGGGACAGCTTCTTGGCTAAGTTCCACACACTCCTTTGAACTGTATCTTAAGGCCTTCATCCCCAAGGGAAAATAACTCTTCAGGCAAAAATTAATGCAATGAATAAAACATTTAAGCAAGCTCCTTGAGACTTTCTTTTCCCTGTGTGTTTGCCCAATGGGGGCCTGGCATAAACATGCAGGTCATAGACAAAGCTGCAGAACAAATAATTAGTTATTACTTCTGCCAACATTAGGACTAATCACTTCATGGATATCTGTGCCACCCTTTCTGCCTTCTGTTTTTCACTTCTGCTTTAATATTCTCTTTAAAGAGAGGACTTTGGAAAAGAGATTATGTAGCTTGTCACTCCACTCTTCCACAGTTTAAGGAGAGCTCAGCACAAAAGTTCTTTAGGTACCTTCAAAACTGCCTGCCCTGGATATTACTCCATTTCCCATTTTTACCCTTACACTTCAGAGTTCTTCAGCACTAGAAAAAAACATCAGTATACTTTTAGTTCCTTTTCTATAACGGAAAAACATATTCTTCCTTCCTGCTGCTATGAAAAGTAAAGGTTAAATGTTTAATTTCAGCAGTCTAAGATGTCCAGTCAGTTATCAGTATCTCTTTCTTCATGCTGTTTTTATTTCTCATCTCTTTACTTTCCCTCCCCCTCACTTCTCTTGTCATTACAGGCCCTATCCCACAGCACTGTTCCCTGGCTTAGTGAAAGAAAAATTTTGCTGAGTATTGAAGAAGAAATTCTAATGCTGTTTTCTTCAGAGAAAGACTAGAATAATCTCCTGAAGGAAGTGCTAGAAGTTCAATAGATTGAAACAGTTAAAGCAAGATATCATGTTTTTCAGGAACAAGTAGGAAATACGCTGCAGAGAATAGTCCTTAACTGGCAAGAAGTGCTACACCTTACTATACACAAAATGATTTCGAGAGGACTATATGGCTTCCATAGGAATTTTCTACTGGGGAAGGGGAGAAAACTGAGATGCGAGGATGATGTTTGTATTCCCCCATTAGCACTGCCAACCACGGTGAACAGGGGTGAGGAGACATGACACAAAACAGATGCACCACAGCATGTCCCTTCCCTCCCCTTTGCAGCATTCATACCTTCTGGATCCCTTTACTCCGCCCAGCCTCCTTTATTTTTCGCAAGAACACTTATGCTATATTGACACATCAGCAATCCTGTCTGTTCTGCTCCCACCACCATCAAAATTTGTAATTATTTAGAAAAAATAAAAAATAAAGAAGAACAAAAAATAAAATATTGAGCTTTGTCTACCACAACTTGTTCCTTAGAAACCCATTCCACTTCCTGCATTTTTGGTGCACTTCAAACACTTTCTGAAAAGAATTATTCTGGATTGGGCCAAATAACTAATTCTGTCATGGGAAGCCTCAACAAAGCAAAAGATAACTGAAAAAAAGTAAAAACTTTCAGGTGATGCTGTGAAGTCAGTCTTATGCAATGCCTTCATTGGGATGTAGAAGGGGTTTATCAAACCAATAACTAGCAGGAGAGTGGGTGGTTTTGCAAAAGAGTTAAAGGACAAGAGGGAAAGAATAAAAGTACAGTTCTGCCAAAATCTTACCCACCAGGCATCAAGATTCCCAGAGCTCACTCTTGGCAGATTCTTACCTCATACATGAATAGGACAGTGACATGGCTTCTCTTCAGTGTCATGGCCCTTTCACATGCAACAGCCCGTGACACAGACCCATCAAGCATCTGCGCTGGCGGGGCAGGGTCTCAGAGGGAGGCAGTACTTTGAATATGACATCCAGTTGAGCCTTACTACACATGTGACACTTCTACAACATGCTACTCCCACCTCCAGCCTATTTCATGACCAGATACAGGAAGTCTCACTCACTGAGGGAACAAAAACACAGCAAAAATGTGAGCATGGAGCTGTCCCAGAGACAGCACTGGGTCCTGGAGTCAGTATTTCTAAGCAGTGAGTGATGCCTTTAACACTGGCATAGCACAGAAGGGACTCCACATAACGAAGATCAGTCAGGCCTAGCACCAAAAACAAAACTGTAATTAAAGTGAATACCTGAAGAACATAAGTTCTGTACTACAGCATTGACCTTACAGAAAGTCTTCCTATAATTAAATCAAACTCTCCAGCAAAATGTTTATGCCATACTGTAATTGCACCAGCTGCAAGACCAGCAATGATGGAAACCCTTTGAAAAGGTTAGAATTATTAATTGGGCTTATTAATGGACATTTTATCATTTAAACAGTGAGTCAGGAAAACAGTTTTCTTCCTTTCTTTTTCAGACTTTTGTTGTGGATGCAGACACTGTGAGCAACCATCACTCATACTTTTTTTTAATTTGTAAGTATTTCTCTTTCTAGTTAGAATGTCAATCATGAGACCATCTGAAAAGAGCGCTTAAAGGCTTAAAAAAGTAGTAGTATCTTGCACTAAAAAGAAGGCTTTGGAAAAAGATCTCAAAAGAAGTCAGGTTTTATACTAAATAAAAGCTAGGAATAATAATACATTTTTTCTTTCTTTTCTAAATGCCACTGTGCAACTTCAGAATTTAAAATTAAAAAATCTGCTTTATTCTCAGCTAAAGATAGCCTTTCAAAAAGCCCTATCTGAGGTTAAGGTTCTTCTACAGGAAACCTGTATTAGTCTGCCATCTTCTCAAATCACAGCAACAGGCAGGTTTTTGTCATTACTAACATGTGGAGCTGCATTTCCCAATGTTCTTGTAGGAATATGAATCACACTGACATTCAGCAGGATTTGTGCTCCTAGATGATATTTGAAAATTCTATCCATAAATATTTATATTGAAAATATTGCCTGGAATATATCTCAATAAAGCTACTGTCCCAGTTGCACAGGGTAGTGACAGAGTAACTTATACAGTAACAGCAAAACCAAGCACTGCACAAGCAAGCTGCAAAGGTGTGTCTCACTGGGGAGGAAGGCTGAGCATGGTCCAGCATCAGATGACACAGTGAATCACCTCACTTCAGTTCTAACAACAGCAGAGCAGAAATGCCCAGCAACAGGTGGTATTTCAGTGGCATTTCAGATCAACACTTAGTGTATAATTATAGCAAGCAGCAATATTCAGTTTCAATATGACAAGGGATAATAGTTTTAAACTGAAGAAAGGTTGATTTAGACCAAATATGTGAAAGAAGTTATTTATCATGAGGGTGGTAAAACACTGGCACAGATAGTCCACAGAAGTGGTAGATGACCCATTCCTGGAAACATTCAAAGACAGTTTGGATGGGGGTTTGAGCAACCTTATCTAGTGGAAGGTGCCCCTTACAACTGCAAGGGTGGTGGACTAGATGACCTTTAAAGGCCCCTTCCAACTCAAATCATTCTATGGTTCTATGGTTCTACAATTGTATGAAATAAAACAGCCCTTCCACATAAAGCTCAGTTGAGGCTATTGCACTCCACAGAGGCCAAGCCCAAGCACATACTTGGTTTGGCATCAGCAGGGTTTTCACCCCTCAGGAAGGGTCACAGGCAGAGCTGCAGGCAACGCCCTAGACAGGGCTGGCTCTATGGGGCAGCTGTGATGCCTCCCAGCTGCAGAGCTGGTCTCAGCAGGCTCATACTTGGACTGTTGCACAGGACTCCAAGAAATGGTAAGCCAGAAAACCCAGACTTTCATTTCCAAAGGTGGAGTTGGGGCAAAAAAGGGACTTTTGAAAGGTTTCAGAGATGCACCTAAAGTGCTGCATGCTGGGACAGAGGTGTAAAAATAGAGCAGCTGGGAGATGCCAGCAGCAGAGGATGGGGTGAAGACCAGTTCAATGTCCCTCCAGATGGCCCCTGAATGTCAAAGTGGAGTTTCAGCAGCAAAATAGAAACAACTAGAGGAAAGCTATCCTATCAGAAAAGGAGTCTAGAGCAGAAGTAAATCTATGTCAAATGAGTACAAAAGCAGTGGAACTGGAAATAGTAAATGTTTAGGTGAATTAGCATTAAGGGATCAGATAGTCATCTGGCAATACTTGTCTAAGATTTATATAGCCCTCAAAGTGAAGGGAGGAAGAAAATTAAACAGTGCACAAGTATTTTTCACAGGCAGTCAGGGTGAAAACCCTTAGGAAAAACCCTGGAGAAACCCAAAGAGACCTAGAGCCTAAAACTATGACCAAAACTATCCCAACCAGTTTATTTATGAACACATAAGGTATCTCCAAAGCAGTGAAACCCCCTCACTGGCTTGATTTTGTGTTAGCAGCAGTCATGTAGAGCCAAGCAAAGACTTTGATAAGCAGCTTTTCCATGTCAAAAAACAGTCACAGGCTGCACACAATGCCAACTGCTCACAGAAAGTTCTTTCAGAGCCCTGTAATTTCTCCTGCCAGGACACTGCTGCCTTCTGAGAGGAATGCACCTACATGGACCACTCCAGCAGGGAAAAGAGAGTAGAAAATCTAATTCCAGTGAAAGATACTGAAAAAAAAAAAAGTTCCTAAGTGTGAAAACACAAATCTCCTCTGTAAGACTGGTATTCAAAAATTTGGTTTTACCCCCAAAACAGGCACAAAGCCTATCACACAAAACACACATCCCAGCACTCAATGTAAATGCAGAGCTGTGGCTCTGCTCATTTATAACGTCCCGGGCTTTGGCTCAAGCACCACAGTTAAGGCAAGGCCACCATTGCCCTCAGCACTTACTCATGTTCTGAGTGCCCAAGAGCAGTCTGGAGCAGCTTAGCCACAGTAACAGAACCACAGCAGCTTATAGAGCCCACAGCAAGAAGCATGGAAAATTCACCTGAGTTGGAATCTGCTGTGACTAGTTTGCAGCTGATACCAAAGCCAGCAAGTGAAAAGCCTTTTGTTATAAAGCAATAACTTTTCTGTTTCCAAGTGGTACATTATTCTTCTATTCACCATCAAGCAAGAGAGAGTTTTAAAATTTACACCACTGACTACGTTACCTGAGTGATTCACTGAGTTCCCTTGGCAAATGAAATGAAGAGAAATGTTAATGCTGCATAAAAACTGTGCCTGGTATAGCATACACTTCTGATCTGACTGACCATTGTCTGTATCACATACAACAGCAAATGTTTTTGCTTTCTTTAAAATCCCAAGTTCAATCTCTCTGTTGCTCTAGCAAGAGTTACTCTGTGTAAGCTGCTTTGAAAACATGAAACCTATTTTTTTTAATTCTAGTTTAATTCTAGTAATTTAGTTCTTCCTAATCTAAGTGATGTACACATTTTACAGAATGCTTTCTCTGCACACCACAGTGCTCAAGCATTTCCCAGCACTGAAACACCTTTGTCTCACACCTACCACTATTGGTACGTGTGTTAGTTTGGCTTTAGTCAGTAGAGGTCCCATTTAGGCCTCAGTTTTTAGCAGGCCTCAAAGGATGTGTCACAGATTGGAGGGGATAGGCATCACCTGACTTAAGCAGCTAAAGAGGTATTTCATATCATCTGACATCATCAAGAAGTGTCAAGGGGTATAATAAGAGAGAGGAGGAGTTTGTGTCTCTTTCGGTCCCTGCTCCTGACCTGGGAGGATTCCTGCTGCCCTGAGATTAGGCCCTACTGCTGTCCATGCTGTTGTTTGCCTCGGGAGGTGAACATTTTCCTGTTCATTTCTCTCTCTCTTGCTGGGAGGTTTCTCGGGAAGAGTTTTTGGGAGGTTTTCTGGGATTTGGTTGGTTTAGAATCTGGGTTATTAGCTGGGCGATCTTGGTGGAGGTGTTGTCATTTCTTTCCAATATGTGTTGTATCATATTCTGCTTTAAGTTTTCTTCTTTTCTGTGTAAATATAAAATCCATGCCATTTCAAAGCTTCATTTCTGTTTTTTTTCCCCTCATTCCTCCTCTTCTCTGCAAGTGGACTCTCTGACTGTGTACTAAGCAGTTGGCACTTTGCCAGCTCAAACCATAACAGTACAAGGTGAAGTTTTTACATCAGTTCACCAAGGCAATATGTCAAATAGACCAGCCACAATCTCTAGCTATGCTTGTTTTTTCTAAAACAGCTACTGAGAGCAAGACCAGATCAATGCCCACATCCCAGTGCTATTACTCGGGTGACATGAACCAGCTGTGTCACACATGGTTTGGATACATGCAGCAACCACATCGTCCCATTGCAGTAGAAATAAACATTCACAGCAGCCATTTGATAGGGGAAGGGGTGTGGTGAAAGGGCTGGTTGGGTCAGAGTTGAGATTACAGTAAATAGGCTGTAATGGCACATATAGCAATAGCAGCCATGAGACAGTTACGTACCATTAACAGTGGCAAATCCTCATTCCCTTCTTTTTTCGTGGTCTGCATCTAGCATGTGGCTGCCTGAACAAATCAACTTAATGGTGTTTCTCCATCTGTTAGGGTATAGTGTGATAAGCTTTTATAATTTGTAAGTTAATTATTTACATATGTTCCTGAAATTGGAGGAAAAGAGAACACCGTACACAGGGAATGAGCAAGAATGGAGGAGAAGCTAAGGGATGCAGTGACTGGGTTCACCTCTGATCTCATTGCAGCTCAGGGAGAGCTTGCCAGTTCCTGAGGATTTCCAAGAAAATTATATGAGAGCAAAAGAAATACAAAATGCAGTCACTGGGTTTCCAGTTAAAAACAACTAATACTGAAGAATGTTAAAGACTGTTGTCGAGTCCAAAGTTACCCTGCTGAAGCACCAAGCTTCCACATCTGGAAGGAGGGAGTCGGGAGTCATTAGTATCCCATGCTCCTGCTCCCCCACCACAGCTCAGCACCCCAGAGATCCTGTTTAGGTAGATCCCATTGGCTAAACACACCCTCTGACAAAGGCACTCCCGGGCAAGGACGACTTTCTCACTGGCACTGCATATATTGAAATATCCTTCCTTTTCATTTTACATCATTTCCACATTTAGCACATTCCCGAGCCTGATGGAGCCGACAGAGAGATTTGGGCCACAGCTGCTGTCCCCTCCAAACACCAAAGTTTAAGAGTCTCATGAGGCCAATCTGCTTTCAGTCATGGATTTTGGTTAACTTTAGCAACTGCTGATGTCGCAAGTCAGAGAGAGGCAGGAAACTTGTATTTTCCATTTTTCTCCTTGACATCACTTGCCAGTATACTGCAGGGGGATGACAAAGCTGGCTTACTTGCTTCCTTGCTCCACAGATTGCATTCAGTGTGAAGGGGAATCTTGACAACTTCCCAAAGTTGTTATAACCTTAGTGTTTACTAAAGACAGGTTTTGTGAAAGAAACATATTCACATTAAAAAAGAATATTTTCCCTAAATCTCCTACTACTTGTTATTAGATAATTTCACAGCACCCCATCCTGTGTTATAAGTAACAGTTTTTAAGACCACATTGTGGTCAAGAGAAGGTGCATCTGGACTAGGCTACTCTGATATGGTGCTGTCCTTCGCCACATAAAAAACACATTCTCATAAGAATTTTGGCCCACGAGAAACAAAGAGAAAAATATATTGAATTAAAATTTTCACTACAATGGCATGACTCTGTTTGAATTTTGTTCCTAAAGCAGATTTCCCACCAAAACCACTGAAACTCATTTTTTAATCAATCAGAACAGAGAGATGACAATATTTGCTGTAATTTGTTTCTCATTTCTGGGAATGAGTGTCTGTCTGGTTTTGATAAACAGACGATGCTGAGAAGACAACGCCACAATAGTAGAGAGATTTTCTGCAGTTCTTACTCAGACAAGAAATTCTTAACAAGACAAGTAGCACCATCCTCTGGACATCAGTGGGAATCAAACATAATGCAAACAAGCTTGGTTCCTCTGGTAGTGCCAGATTCAGAACTTACCATCTTTGGAGTTCTCGGTCTCTGCACCTCTTGACGGATTTCCATGTGAGGTCTTCATCCACACTGCGCTCAAAAGTCTCACAGATTTTATTCAGTAAAAAAGAAAAGCCACTGGAGCAACAGATTAAAGGAAGAGGAAATCAGCTGAAGAGATAAAGCCAAGAAAAAGCAATATATATCAGGCTGTAAGCAGAACTCTTCTGAGAGCTATTTTCCATACAGTCTTACAAACTGCAGATCACTATCACATTCTCCAGATAAACATGGAGTCATTGAGTCAAAGAACAGAATTTATTCTAAGATTTATGTTAAGGGAAGTTTTGTCTATGCATTAATAAAAAAGAAAGTCTTGGTGTTTCTCTTCATTTTTCATTCAAGAATTTAAGAATCTTGCAAGGAAACAAATCCAGATGCTGGGAAGACTTATAGTTCAAAATTATTCCCCTGTCAGTAGACTTTAAAATATCTCAATATCTTTATCAGTTATTTTGATATTTCTGTTTATTTCTAATATGTTTTCAAGTTTGCATGCAATTGTATAGGAACAAATGAAAATCCTAACACTTTCTTTTAAAAACCAGTGCTAAAAAAGGAAAATTCATTCTTGAACAGAAACGTCTGGATTTTTAACAGCCATGGAGCAAAAGAAAAGATTCAAATTAGCATCTTAATAGGAAAAATCAATAGGAGGGTCCTGGTAGAAGTTTATCAGAGAGCATTGATAATTCTTTCTTATCACAACATTGTCTCTAATGGCATCTTTCTAAATAAAATAATCTCCTTAAATGACAGACTCTGAGACCTGACACCACTTGTGCAGGATACAGAATCAGAATTCATGGAAGAGGTGAAATTCACATCTCTTCAGCCTACAAGAATGTTAGATAATACATAGGTATTGCATTAGGGGATTCTCAAAAACCTCAGTTTGTGAAATCCCAGGGTTTATTATATAGCTGCTACAAAATAAAGCACCTTTTGAATTAGCAGGGATAATGACAAACCTAGGTCAGATAGGACTGTAAGATCATTCTATTAGGTTTTCATTGTCCTGAAAGGAAAATCATTTGGACTTTTAGACATAAAAATACTCCAAAGACCTTATTACTTGCAATATAAAGCAGAAAGGAGATCTAGCATTTATTTTTTGTAACTACACTACCATTGCTAGTATCTGAATGGGAATTAGATGATCAGCCTGGCAGTTTGGTGTCTTCCTCTGTTTCAAAAGATCATGTCCAAGTAATAACATCATCATTATTGAGAAATAAACAAGTATTTCACACCAACAACTGGAGTCTAGTCTGGGACACATCCTTGTAGATGCTGAGTCTCCAGTTTTGGTGCCATCAGTGGGAACAAAAGATGTTCAGCTGGGACCATTCAAGGAAACAGCACTTGACTGTTGCTCTCAAGCAGTTTTCTCTGCTGCTGATGACTTCTGCTCCCCCATTAGTTCCTCCTACGTAAGATGTCCAGCACAGATCAGGCTATGGTTTAGGGAGGGCTTCTTATAAATTTACCTGGATCTTTGTGCTATGGTAATAATTGATTATAGCTACAGATAGGACTGTTAGCACCAAACTTGCAGTATCTTTTATGTAGAAACATATATTGGCTGTAGAAAAAAAGCAAGAAGCTGGTATTCGCAGATACAAAGGCATTTTGCCCAACTTTGAACTCACATCAGACACTGCAATAGGGAGTAGAGCTCAGAGCACTGCAGCCCTGGCCTCTTGCCAGCTCCCTGCCCAGGGCTGATAGCACAGGATGCTGCTGCTGACAGAAATTCTGAACTGGTTCAAGCCTGTGTTTCTTGGCTCAGGAAAACACTTTTTGCAGCACAGATTAGGAAAGCTGAAGTCAAGGATTCTCAGACAACTGCAAACTACCTGGGTCTTGCACTGAAAAAAGGCAAATGCTCAGTTCTGCTATTCTTATTGGGTGATGGTGCTCTATCAGAAGGGAGCACTTGTATGTGTGTGACCATACCCAGATATACTGTACCTTCCCCTCACCAGAAGAGCAGACGGATGGCTCTTCCAAACTCCAGGCACTCTCCTGTCCAAGTGATGCTGTCCCTCTCTTGATAATCAATGAAGATACACTGGTCCATTCTCCTCATTGCTATGTTTCAATCTGAATCCCCAGCTAGCTGCTTTAGAGTTATGTTCATTTTATCTACTATTGCATGGAAATAGAAATGCATGTCTTCCTCCATCTGCCATGTAATCTTCCTGTAACACCCATCCATTACTTGCAGATAAGTTCCTTAAATGGAAACCATCTCAGAGCATAGTAATTTCTTCAAGCAGTCAGCCTAAAAATAAAAATTTAAAGGCAAGGGTTTTTAAATTGTATGTGGTGCAACGACTGCAGTCACTGGATCTAAGGAAGATCAAAATATTGGGTCTTGAACTGAGCAGTAGCTTCTAGGGGTATGAATGTACTGATCATAAAGCTGGAAAACAAACACATAGTTCTGTCTTACCTTCTCTACTTAAGATGCACAAAATGTGGCAAGTGCCCTATTGTTCCTGTGATATTTGTGTGTCCTTCTGTTCTGATGTTGAGCCTCTATGTACTGCTACACTACTTAAAGCTGAATTTATTCTGTTTAAGTTTGAATTGCAGCCTGCCCACATCCCATTTCTTAAATGCTGCTGTTGTTCAGCCTTCCTTCACAATAGTTTCCTAAAATCTCTCTAATGGTGTGATGTTTGTTTAAAAAAATACAGAACTTATTTTAATTGCCTGTTTATTCCTAGAATGTTTTGGTCACTGGAAGTGGAATCACAACCTTATGGCACATTGGTTTGGGAAGATAACCATATTTAACCAGTGCTGGGAACCTTTGGCCTCAAGCTTCATGGCTCACAACATACTGAAATGTGAAAAAATATAATCTGGCCTGCAAGGATAAAGCACTCACTCACACATTTTGCCCTATGAATGATACCTCTTCCACCTGGGAAGAGGTGCATGAAGTTCTTCTGTGCACATTTCATACATAGTTCAAGGCCCAACAGCTTCTAGATGGGATGCTGTAGGATGAAAATACCTAAAATCATCTCTCCTACACTTCAGCAAATCAGAATTCTCCAGGTGACAGGTCATCCAGCTCTGGCCTTCTGTGGTAATGCAAGAATTGCAATGAAACAGAAAATCAGCTGGAAATCCAATGATTTCAGGCATCCTAAAAGTGTTCCCAGTAATTTATGTTTTTGTCTCTGGCTGAAAAAAGATGAAAATATTTCTGATCACTTTTCCCTGAGACTAGCTCAGTTAGTTAAAACTTGGTTGTAATAATGCCAAGATCATGTGTTCAATCCCCTATGTGGGTCATTGACTTAAGAGTTGAATTCAATGATCCTTGTGGGTCCCTTCCAACTCAGAATAGTCTGTGATTCTGTGAATGACTTTATCATAGATAACAGGAACTGTCTGGCTGCTGAATTGTGATTGCTGTCCTTGGTGGCATTGCACAGAAAGAGGCTAGAGTAGCTACAGGATTAGTCATATATTTGAACTTTTCTAAATGCCTAGAATTTCATTGTGTAGTAGTAAACATTACAACCTCAAGGGACAGAGCTTGAAATACTTGCACTAACAAAAAGCAAGAATGAAACATATCTTCATCCTGGAAAGAACCACTGAGATAGACCTGCCTCTGTAGAGTGCCAAGTTTCAGAATATCCAAGAACCCTGATTCATTTCACTTCAAAAAACCCTTCAGTAGCAGCTCTGCCTTCACAATTCCACTTCTGGTCAAGTGCTGACCTGGATGGAGCTGAGGGAGGGAACAGGCAGAAGGCACCACAAGAGATGTAGTGCAGATGATGGATCATCAGGCCTTTGATCCAACAGGCATTACCACTTCCCCATGCAAGTGCTTAATGGTGTCTGTTCTCCCATCACAAACCTCAACATTTACCTGAGGAATTGCAGCAGCTAAATTCCCCAAAGAACCCTAGTACTCATTTCTTACACTACAATTCTGAGCCATTTAGAGCTAATTTCCTTTTGCCTCTCCAAAACAGCAGTTTGAATTTCTCTAGTTTTATGATGATGCACTTTACTGTCCATTGGGCAAAAAGTTCCAAATATCATGATTCTTCCCCTGCATTTACCACACAATTACTTGGAAACGAAGTTTGCAATGGCTAAATCCAGTTTTTCTGTTCATTGAAGCCTGACCATGTAGTTACTCATGGGGTTTTTGTTACTGTTGCAGCCACAAAACTCTAGGTGATGCTAGTAGAGCTGCTGTGATGTGAGTAAAGGCTGAGTTTTCCGCATCCTAGAAAACCCCTGTAGCTTCAGATCTTGACTTTTGTAAATCCTTTCCTCTGTGCTGGCCCAGATATATCTCCAAATGCATGGCATTTGAAAACCAAGAACTCTACATATGCTATAATTAGGTTTATTTTTGCCAAGGTTTGTGCTAGTCTTTGAAACACTTACTGTAGGCCACAATCCGGTATATTCTGTAATGCAGATTCAATTTCTAAGGAAACATATTAAAGTATTTGCTTACTAGTCTGCACAGACACATTAGTGAAATACTCAGCAGTGAACCGTCTTAGTATTTTCCATGAGCTATTCCGAGCAGAGCATTATTACGGCTCCTTCTGGGGCTGTTTCAGTGCATGAAGTACATCAGTCTGATGTACTCAGTGAGAAGAAAGGGTGTCTCATAGTGGACACTGGCCAAGAAACTGAATCCTTGTAATTTTGCCATGCTACCCCAACAAGTCATCTTTTCTCTCTCATAAACAGTAAGATAAAAAGGATTTATCTGTTCACCAACTACAAGTCAGAATTCCTTTGAAATGTCCATAGCTACTCTAAGGAAGACGAAAAAGTTAATACTTTCTCTAACTTCTTTGCATAAGCCTTTGTGTTAATATTCTTCTGCTATTTTTTATTTGTCAGGTCCCTTAAGGCTATTTCTATATGCACCTAAGCACACCACAGCTTAAACACAAACGTTTCCCATTCAGTAGTAATACTGGTAATTCTCTTTTAAGTACTAGAAGCATTGTGTCTTCTGACATCTCAGTGATGCATTAACCTGTTGTGTGGAACACAGATGGGAGCTGAGAATTGATTTTGTAAAAGATTATCATTTTCTTGGAAAAATGGTTCAACCTTTTAAAGTTTTGTTTCCAGCTTTTCCACTAAACAGGCAAACTTTGCATGATTACACATCTTTGAATGGGTAGAGTACTTCGACATGAATGTTACCTGACAGAAAAGATTACCACAGTGCCCAGGAAAGTCCTGTTTAAGTGAAGTAACTTTCATTAGTTACGTGGCCTTCAGGTAACAGTTGTTTCTGCTAAGCAGGACGTGCTGAGCTAAACTACAGCAGCCTCAATTAAGCAAACGCATTAAAACCAAAGACTGCCAGCATACTGCTTCACTTTGTGTGAATGCTATACATCTTTAAAAAATGGAAAATAAAGTTTTAGGCAAAAAAATAAATAGATTTAAAATACTCTTTACAGAAAAAGCAAGCAGAGGATTACCAGACTCACACCAACCCCCACTGCAGATGTGCTCTCTCCCTGCGCATCCCATGGATGAGCCCTTGTGCTTCCAGAGAAGAGAACTCGCATACCCTTAACCTCCCTTCCAGAGGAATTTACTGGCCTTCACTGATTGCCTAAGCCTCCTGTCCTAGGGACCCTTGAATTAGTCATGGAAACTTAGGCAGTGTCTCCTTCACTGCCTCCACAAAATCATACTCCATTATTTTCTTAAAAAAAAAAAAAAGGAAGAAAAACCACAAGTGTGGTTACACTGCAAGATGTGGTAACTTCAGTTTGAGTTTTCTCATTAAAATCTTTAACTTCAGCAAACAATAAACCAGGTCTTCTAACGCAGTTTGAGAAACAGTGTTCTTCTGGAGAAGTTGAATTTTCTTCTATTTGAATACCTGAACCCAAAAACGGTCCAGCTTGTAAAATATGCGGTTATTCAGGATTACACTGTGACTGTAGCATTTTTCCTAAATTAATGGTGAACTTTTCTCTGCAGTTGGATACTTTCAAAGTGCTATTTTAATGGTAGTGATATGACTTGGGGAGAGAGGGAGTGGTTAATAGACCTGATATGTCTGATGAAGTTCATGAGAGGGAGTACATTACTTCTTTCACAGCAGCAGGCTCAGTGGCACCAGTTGCTCCATAATCTCATATTGACTGGCACATGAGGCATGTAACTGCAAAGCAATGCTAAGGAAGGATCAGTTTTGCCAAATCTTAATTCACCACTACCTATAAGCATGTTTCAAAAGCTTTCTGAACCTGGGTCTCAGTTAAGTAGTGTTATGGGAGGATGAAGGGAAGTTTGAAGTTTTCATTTAAATAGGCTTTGCAGGTAAGATAATTTGGAATTGCTTTTCCCTGGTGCAGCTGTGTGCAATTTCTAGTCAATAAGCTAAGCAAATGGCATCTGCTCCCAATAAAGCAACCAGCAACAGCCACAGCAACTGATAAAGGAGCATGTCCTAGCAGGGATTACCCTTTTCCACAAAAGCCTTTGGGGCCAGGCCTATGTAGGGGAGACCACACACAGACAAGGGAGGCAACCAGTTCCCTGTGGCCCCAGGGCTCCTCCTCCTCCCCGCAACACCGGCTTGGCAGCCGGCTCCTTGGAAAACCAGAACGAGGTGGAGGAGATGGCAGCAACCCCTAGAGTCAGGCATGGGTGACGACACCAGGCTACGCTCTGAAGTGCTGGTGGGGCACGTCACCTCCCAGAGCCTAAAGCCCTTTGCAGCCCTTTCCCATCAGGCATGCTTTTTTCAGCTCAGCCTCCTTTTCTGACCCCTGGACAATGACCACTTCTCCTTGTCTCATTTTTTTGCTTAGTTTCTCTTATTTAATACACTTATTATTACTTATTAATATACTTAAGATTCAGCAGGTCTAAAGCTCCCTTGCCATTTAAATGAAAAACAAAAAGACAGCAAAGCATGGCTCTCTTCTCAGCTGATTGCAACTCCCACTCATCCTCCTCAGATGTCTCCCTGTGCCTCCTCTAAGACAGTGAGACTTTGCTCTCTCACTGTTTTGGCACAGAAAAGACCCAGATATTTGCCAGCAACAATATGCAAACGAGACAGATGCAACCCTGGAATAGGGTTTCCCAGTTGGAGTGGCCCATGAGCCAGATGCAACCCAAGAATTGGGCTGTCCAGCTTCTGGTGCCATCCACCACTGGGCAATGAAGCACACAAACCTAGACTCGTGTCTTCTTCTTGTCCCAGCAAAACATCAGCTGCTAACTCTCCCATCACACTTTCTCAGCCACCTGTGCTTGCGGTTATGAGTCTTAATCAGCAGTGAGGACCCAGTCCAGGGCTTGGTTCCCAGGCAAAAGTCACAGCAAAGCTTGGAGAGGCAGGATCAGACCCTGGGAGTTTCAAAGACAGAACCCTTCATTAACTTCTCAGTGGCTGTGGTTTTTAGAGAAGAAAAATCACCTCTTTCAACATCATGGTAAAAAAAAAATAGTGAAATAGAGACTTTGAAGTGGTGGGGAAGCACCATTACCTATTCACAGACAGCAGTCTGATGTTCATTGTGTTTGATAGAGAGGCTGCATGCAGCAAATGTGTGTAAGGACACGTTTCCTACAGAGAGCTGGAAAGGTGCATGCTTTACACTCACATGCCATGCAAGCTGCTTTTCACACAAGCTGGCTGGCTGGCTCTCACTGTCCCCAGCTCTGGGGAGCCTGGTGCTCATGCCTCTTCTTTACAGGCATCTAAAAGCTGGTTGAAAATTCATCATGTAGCATATGCATTTTCATCCAGCTTTGGCTTTTTCAGTTCACTATCTTTGACTTTCTCAGTTCAGCATCTTTGACTTTTGCTTCTTCCAGTTTTTATTTCCTATCCACTTGAAAGGCTGAAGTCCTTTATCCAGCTGTATTTTATGTATCCCAGATCCCTGACAGCATGACCTGATTTTTACAAGGAATACTGAATTCATTATCACATCCCCTATGTTTTCCCTGCTCCTACTACAATTCCTGTGTTCACTCATAGGTTTACTACAAATTGTTTAATGCAGGCAGGACTCCTTGAAATACCAAGCTGGCTTTCAAGAGAGTTAAAATCTGGGCCAATTCTGAGGAAAAAATAAAATAATCTATATTTGGAGTGTTTAAGAAATTCCAGTTCCTACTAAATAATAGCAGCGATTAAGTTGAGCAGATGATGAAGAGTAATAGTAAAAGCAAATGGTTTAGCTTTGCTATAAGATTTCCTGGTTAGTCAAAAGAGTTCATTTTCTCCCCTTGGAAACTGCATCAGCAGTGTTTGCATTGGATACTGTAGTTAGTCTGCATGGCCAGTTACCAAAGACATTTATAATGATATAATCACTCAAAGAAACATCACAATGACACCTCACAGGGAAATATTACAAATAATGAGAAGATTGTGACTGGGGCTTGATATCTAGGACTATTTTCTCCTTTTCTTGTCTCTGTGGTTTACAAGCTTGACAAAAAACTCACCTTGCTCACAGAGCCCTGAGCAGCCATAATACTATGGAATTGGAAACTGCTCAATTCACTTGAAAATTTCCAAACCAGAGGGCATGCACTGGGGATACAGGGGAATATCCCCTATGTTACATCCAGTATCTTTAAGGTCAGCAAAATCATCACTTTGGCACAGGGTACCCCTCTGGTGCAGATCTGAGGAGGAGGATTAACATGCTTCCTATCTTCTCCAAAACTGCTCCTGTCCAAAACCTCTTCAATGCCTCTATCATCCTCTGCCAGCCCCCACCAAACCTCCCCACCTGCCTATGCAGAGACATCTGACAGGCTACGGCATCTCAGGGGGTTGTGGGGAAACAATTACAAAATCATTTTGGATTCTGGATAAAAGAGCTAGACAACAACTGCTCCAGTCTTTCTGAGGGAAACACCAAGAAGCCAGATCCTAATCTCCCAATCCTGTCCTGGCAGTGTGATCTTGCATCAGTCACTGCCATCCATTCATTCAGATTTGTCCAGCACCAAACAAAGCCTGGCAGTGCTCATTTACCTACAGAAGTGTAGGGATTCAGAGCAGATTACTTAGTAGTCACACAGCACCCAGAGGACAGAGTAGCCTTATGCTACTAAATACCTTCAAGATAAGGTCACCTCTGGACAACCAGGTTCCAGGATGGATTTGATCTATCATTCCCATGTATTCCTTGTCAGCTAAATAAGAATGATTTCAGTCTTTCCCTGGTTCAGAACCTGCTGGGGACTGATTTCACAAAACAAGTATTAAAATTGCTTTTGACCTTCTTCCATAAAACTAGAAAGACTAAATACATACATTTAGAAGGTCATAAGAACTGTTCCAGCAATGCTCCTGTAACAGAACTGTTCATGTTAATTACTGTATTATCTGTTCTACATGCTCTAATTGTGTCCCTACTGCATACTGGGGAAAAATGCAATTTTGTAAGAAAAAACCCACGAGTGGTTGGGTTTTTCCCCTGGTTAAAATAAAAATAATTTCAGCAAACTGTACTTTCTCCGCTTCATCAGGATTCAGGCAGAATCTGAGCTCCCCCTGCTGTTTGCAAAAAAAAAGCAATGTACAGCTGAGTTAGATGAATTCTTTATACAGTTTCTCTGGCCAAGAGCAGGCTCTGGGGATCCCACTATTTGGTCTTTGGCTCGGGCTGCCTCATGGAAAGAAATAAGTAGCTAAATTTCAGTAAAAGTCTGTTCTTACAGTCACACCACTGAATATGGAAAGTATTACATTCAGAAGGAGAGAAGATAGCTGTGCGTAAAAACAGCCATTTGATGCATGAGTCAGAAGAGGAGAACATTTATACAAGCCCAAAAAGGTGTTGACCTTAAACCATCCTCTAATCTCTGGCCAGAAGTGGATCCAGCCCTTTTATAGTAGGCAGTATTCCCAGCAACACTCCTAAGGCCAGAGTCAAGACTGCATGATACTGAAATTACTGTATCCTCCATGCAAACAGTAAGTCTACCCATGGAAAGATGTGCTTTATATATGTAAAAATACCCTGAGCTGAGGCTCTTGGAATAAAGCTCACTCTCCCTGCCAGGACAGCTCTAAGTCAACAGGGAGCAGGTCTACGCTAGGGAATCAAGGGTTTGGGGATGCTCACCTTGACAGAAAGAACAGAGTCCGGTTATCATGAGCCAAGGGTTTCAAGTCCCATTATTAAAACGCCTCTGGCAACTTGGTGTGTGGTATGAATTCCCCTTAGATTAACCACTCATTGCCCTCAGACTTTTAATTCTCTCATCAAAGAGACAGACACCTCTGAACTGCTCTCCAGGGCAGGCTAAATTAAATGCTCTGAATCACCCTCTGGAAGAGCCCCTTATGCTGCCCAGACAGGGAGAACATGGCAGATCCCGAGCCAGCTGAAATGCACCAGTGCCTTCAGCACCAGCCCTTGATCTCCCCATCTCATTTGGTGCTTTTGAAAAATAATGTCTTTTACTGATGTTAACCCCAAGGGGGGAAGAAAAATTTTAAAAAGCAAGAAAAATAAAGGAGAGTTCTTCTAATAAGGATTCCCAACTACTAAAATATTTTCCTGTTTTTCTGGTTGTATGTCAAGTCTCATTAGGCTGTGTTAATGAACTTGTTCCAGGCAAGTTTTGGCATAGTTGTTGTTTGTGGTTTTGCCTGACACATGTGAAAGGGTAGGCTAAGTCTGGCTTGTTTTCAAGTAAGTTTAAATCAGAAGAGTTGAGTGGGAATATAAAAGTAGAAACAGCTTCCATTTTGCAATTCAAAACTTACTCTGTAAGAGTAAGAAAGGAAAAAAATAAATCAGTGTTCTGTGCTTTGATTTGTTCCTCTGTCAGGGCGCAGTGGTGAATGACTCTTTTAAGGGATTCAGTATGGTTTTGTACACATTTGGGTTCTATTTTAAAGAGCAACAATCAGAAGCTATCTCACATAAATCCTGCTCTACTCTTGGTGCAGAAAGTACTTGCACCAGCACAGCCATCTTGACAGAGCCTTGTCATTACTAGAAAGTTTCATTAAATTACATACATCTTTTGCTATGAACAGAAAAGTTGTACACCAATTGTTTTCTTTGGAAGAATTCCCCAACTTCAAAATATATATGGCACAAAAGGAGCCAGGTATGAACATCAGAGATATCCAAATCAATGGGAGTTACCAAAGCAAGAGCTTGGCATCATCAGTATTTTTGAGATCTCACCTCAGCTACCCTGGCCATTGAATTCCTTGAATATCAACACAGTTTCTGAAAGACTAAAGTTAGTGACACTGAGAAAAAAACTCCACCTCCTAAACTTTGTCTGCTGCAACAGAGGTATTCTGCAAGAGAAAATGAAATCTGTAACAGCATCTGGATGATAACAGAGGGGGTGAGTCAGCCACATATTGCTACTGCTTGCTTTGTTTATGTTTCCCATACTGCTTTGAGTCTCTCCATCATTCATTTTTATTTATTTTATAGCATTGTTTGGGTTGCAAAAACCGAGAGCTGTTACAAAAACAAGATCAATGCCCTGCTGACAGCAAAGTTTAGCAAACTATCTCTGCAGCTGATTCTGCAATCCACATATTGAAATTAATTATGAGGGACCAAAACAGCTGCCAGATCACAATCTTCATGTGGAAGGTTTTCTCAATTTTCATGTCTTCCTAAGGAAACAGAGATCTTCATTCAGCTATTATGTGAACCAACAGAAATCTGAATAACACAGAAATGTAAAGGCTTCCACATCTCTTTAAGCAGCCAGATACACAACATGCAATATGTGGGACACCCTCATAACACTGAAAAGGTGAATGAAAGCTGTATCACCCCAGAGTCATGTTGAACAAGTCTGTTTTACTGTCACTGACATCTAGAAGACACTCTGATCCTAGAGAACTCTCTCTGCAGGACAAGTTTCTGAGGACTATTTCTTTGTCCCACCATCATTCAGGAGACAAACTGCTGATAGAATAGGAAGATGTTTAGCCCTACCACCCTATTTCTATCTGTACTCTAACTCCTGCTTTATATGCTACTACCACCTCTCAAGCTCCAACAAGTATTTTTCAAATCAATTAAGCAGTATCACTGTATTAACAGCTATAAAAATCCATTGGTTTACCATGAGGCAAAGAGCATCTTTCCATCCCTATTCCTTCCTCTGGCACATGGGCAAACAGCACCCAATAGTTTTCTCTTACCACATCTTAATTCACAACTAATAAGCTCCCTTCACCATTTTTATTACCCACCAACCTCAGCAGGCACAAGAGATTCTTAACCAAGACCTGAGCACCCTGGCCACATCACAACATTATCACACACCTTTAACAGATCAATAAAGCTCGCTACACCACACAGCATACTGGCAGCACACAGAAGCACTAGGGAAAGCCCATAGCATCCTCTAACACAAAGTTGTTTAACCTGCCCCAGAGCAACACCATTGTCCTTTCCTTACATCCATTAGGCAGTTGCACCCAGGTTTCCTAAAAACTGACAGTGTAAACACAGCTGTGGACTTGGGTTCTGCTGAAGCCTCATTATTGCAGTTCAATTGTTGCTGGCTTTTTCTCCTCCAAGTTTCCAAATTACCTCCAGCCTCTATGTTGTTATAACCTAATTAGGCTTTAATAAGTCAGAAAAAGAGACATATTAGGATAATTAAGCCCCATGATTGATCACTAGAGCTGTTGTGGAATATACTGGGTGAAAGGCAATGAAGGAGAGAGTGGATATTTGCAGAGGCCAGACAGGGTTAGGAAAACAGACACCCAGATTAGCCCTGGCAAATATTAATCTTGAGCAAAACTCAGTTAATTCATTGTAAAAACACATTAGCAAAGGTGCATCCTTCTCTAGTTGCAAAGGAAAAGCCAAAGGCTTAGACATCCAAGGTGTGGGCCCTCTGCACCTGACCAAACATGCTTATCTCTCCCATTTGCTGTGGTGGCAGCCTGTGGGAACCAGTGATGGCAGTGCTCTGTCCTTTGTATCAACCTGTCACACAGACAGTGCAGGAATGGGAAAGAGACTGAGCGCTACTCAGTTTTCCCTGCCTTGAGAACTTCTAGAGAGGCTTTGAGTCAGCCAGAAATAACTGCCCCTGTGGCCCATCTCACCGAGTGCCTGCAACCACCCAGCCAGAAGGTCTTTAGGCAAACACCCCAGAACAGAGCCAGCTCTGTGCTCGCACACAGGCGAGCCATGAGTCATGCCCTCTGAATCTAGGCATGAGATTTTATTTCCCACATGATAATAAAAGGGTGGTAATGCTCAGCTAGTAGGCTCATCACATCAGCATAGCAAAGGCTTTATTTAATAACCTAATCCAGCTCTGAAATACATCCAGATTTAAACCAGTTGAAAATAAAATGTTCTCCAAGTGGTTACAGATGAGTCAGTTTATCATGTAGCTTTAAATGAATTTTGATAAAATGTTCAAAGAAAATTGCTGTCCCTCTGTGAGGCAACTCTGAGTAACAGGGAACTTTTTCAAAAGACAGCCACATTTTGAAAAACACCCCAAGTAATTAGATTAAACCAAATAATTTTTCCCATCCTTTCTTCTTTTTTTGTATTCTCAACAAAGCTGAAAATATTCAGAAACCTGTAAAAGTTAGTCATAGCAGGGCAGAATATGATTATGGTGCATTGAAGCTCTGGCTTATCAAACCCTTGGGTAAGCCTACATGGCAAAATTAAGAAAGGGGGAAATTACAACTCTCGCTCCTGGCGGGGGGGAGGAAATTTTGTTACAGAATTAGAAAGTTCCATTTGGCAACATGAGGAATATGATTACTTAAATATGTCAAGCTTTTGGTCCCTTGTCAAGCACATTAGAGACAATTTCTTTTAAGACAGCAGCCTTATAAATACACAGATTTAACAGGAAGCAGGTAGGCAGTGATGAAAAAAACCCTCTTATCCAAGAATTTTCTCTGAAATGTATAGAAGCAAGGTGTGGCTGTTCGATAAGATGAACTCAGGACCCAGGACTCTCACTGAACTCACACGTTGCAGTAATCTACAGGACAAAGGTTTGCAATGAAATGCAATTGCAATAGCCTACTCTTAGAAAATAGCTCACAAGTAAAGGTCTCTGAAGTCAGATCACTCAGCTAAGGCACAGCAAAACTGCTGTCTATCCCTCACCAACCTGTAAGGTTCTGGGCATATCACTGAATACTACTTTTTTGCTGGATCCAGCACCCCTATTAGAAATAATTTTAAGCTCAGTTCAGAGTTGGGAACAGGAACATCCCCGCTCAGCTGCCACAAGAGCATCTCAGGTCATGACTCCACACCTTTTGACAGAACACCACGTTTTGTGAGGTTGTGCTATTTCAGGCCTTGTTCAAAACTAAACACTGAATCCAGGTCTTCAGCCACAGCTTTTTTGCTGACAGGATCAGGATCCTCAGGGAAAGCTGTGCAACCTGATGCTCTTCTTCCAGAGGAACAGTCTAATGGCTTACCCCCTCAGCCAATAAGTGAGAAGCTGAAAGCTGAATTATTTGTTCTGCTAGCAGAAATGAAAATTCCTATTTCTCCTTTACAAGGTTATACATTGAAACACAAACACTTACTCTGAAACAGAGGTACAGATGCAGGTCTACCCCAATAGTTCAGAGTTTGCCTGTGAAGAACAGGATGGTTTTCAGTCTGGGGACAGTTCTGAACAAAATTATTGCTGCTTTATGAACTTTCTGAACCAGCAAGGGTAACATTATTTTCTGCACTGTAAAATAAAAGAAGAGTGCCATACCAATACAGTAGTCCATGTTGCCTTATTTTAGGGCATTTTTCAAGGAATCACCATTTGCAGTTAAATGCCACCCTGACATATGATCCTGTCAGATCTCAGAAGCCAAGCAGGGTCAGCCCCAGTTAGTACTTGGATGGGAGACCTGCTGGGAATACCGGGGCCTGTAGGTTCTAGACCTGAGGACTTCATTGTCACTGTCCAAGCTCACTCGGCCATGGCAGATGAACCTTAGGAGTTAAAGGGTGGGGCCAGTTCTGCACATGCTGTGCCTCACCTAAAAACTCCACTGCGCAGGCTCAAAGGGCACACCCGCGTGGGGAGAGCCCTTCCCAAATCTTCATTCACGAAGCCAAGTCATGATGATGATGACTATTTGCAGATTTGAAAGACTGAAGGTTCAGGGGAGAACAGCTGCTGCATAACTACTGGACTGGTGATACCCTTAAAGTCCTTTGCTGAACAGAAAAATGAGAATCACAGCAAAAGTTAGAAGGGATGTGCATTTCCCAGCTTTACTCTTTTCTGTCTCTGCTACCCACCCCTCATTCTGGAGTAAGGATTTCTAAGTAGGCACAGGGTTACAGGGAGGTGCTTGAATTAAGGTTTCTGGGGCTTGGGATTAACCACCCACCCCTGTTCTCAGCCACCCTGACTAATGAGCTGTAGGCAGCTACATGTTGCATACATTGACTCTGGGCAATTCCCTGCTTAATGCACCAGTTCTTTGGGGTCATCAACTTTTCTGTGCCTCAGTCCTAGAAGAACAGCATAGCAACAAGGGGACCATGTATATGGGAAGTGTGGAAGGAGATGCTAAGTCCGTTTTTTCAACCCTTCTGATACACTGAAGTAAGGGCTGTGGATTCTGCTCTAATCTCTTGTCACTCGACTTCTAGATATTTAAGACCTTTGTTGTGTCTCTTCTCGTAATCTCCCTCTCACAAGGAGTTACAGAGTGGTGGGACTGACTCAAGGCACTCTAGGGCTGTTTCTGCAGAACTGGCACAAAAGGGCTACATTTTTTCTGTAGGTTGCTGCGATGCAAGCAGTGAGCTGCAGTAATTAATGTCAGGCAGATATGAAGAAGAAAAGGTTGTTTCTAGTTGTGAAGAAGCAGGTTTGGCTGAGGTTCTGCTAAGTCAGTTCCCACACTTGAGCTGAAAAGAAAATGTAAATGTTTCATAGTGCCCTGAGCAAATTTCACAAAGTTCAAGCAGGGCCAGCAGGATGGCTCCTCCGAGGAGCCTTCCTCCCCAGCTCCTCCTCAGTCTCTTCTCTGCTGCCTCTTTGTTCCTGCACAAGAGAGAGAGACATCAAGAGTTAACTTGTCCCGGTGGCCTACTGAAAATGTCTCCCTTCACATAAGCCATACAGAGACAAGCAAAAGTGTGGACAAAAGCTCAAGCTTCTTTTCTTTGTACTTAGGGATGTTTGTAATTATTAATCTCATAACAGCAGAGGTAAATATGATAACTTCATGACTCAGGATGTGCCTTAAAGGTCATTCTCTGTTCCTATCCCAAGCCAAAGGGGAAGAAGGAAAAAGCCTGTGATATTCATGTTTTCATTTCTCTCTGAGGTGAGTCACCCTACCAGTTAAACGCTATAAATGACAAACATTGGTAAATAAGATAGGATTAATGATACTGATGACTCAACTGAAATAAACACACATCAGTCACAGCTCAGCAGCCTGAAAGAACCTTATGAAAAGAAAAAACCTGCTCAAATCAAAGACAAGATCATGATTGCAAATCTGCTATTAATAAATATTTTCTATGACAAAGCTTTCCACGCAGTATTTATATTTCATTATGCACAACACAAACCAAGCGACTGGAAACATTACTCATAGCAATTGTGGAAAAAAACTGTGAGAACTCTTTTCATTTTTGCCAGGGCAATGCAATGGCCTCTTAAAAAGCAACAAGCCTGCCTACACAGAAAACCCTTTTGTTCTCTGCCCTCCAAGATTAGGCTTCATTCACAGATTTGCACCAGTTTTCTAAGACTAAATCTGAGGCGTAGCCTGAGTGACCAGAGAGCAGAGAGTCCCCAGCTCTCTAATTCAGCAAGAAACTGCTGGCATAGCAGGTGTGCAGGTATATTCCCAATGTGTGAAGGCAGGCCTTCAGCAGCTAGAGTTTGACAAAATGGCTCTTCAGCTCCTGGGGGAAGGACTGGAGGCTTTCAGCCTAGGACATGCAGGTTTCAGGGCAGATCAACCATCGCACACTTTGATTGCATTGCTCTTATGGGTACAGATATTCCCCAAGGAAGGAGCATGAGGAACAGTGGTGTGGTAAAACAGCTATGTTTTTATCGTCAGCATATTCTCAGTACATGTTCACCTGTGCACCTGTGACCTCTCCTCTCCAGCAATGGAGTAAATAGACCCTGTACTTGCTGCACATGCACTCCCTCCTGTATTTTCATTTTCCCTAGATTAATAAATCTGATTAATAAATCTGATAGTATTTCTGTCCCTCATTACTGTCTTCATCTACCTGGGAGAGTCCAAATTAAAAAGTCTGAGCTGAATTGAAGGCTAGATATTACAGGAATTGATGTGTGGGCTTTTTCACAGGAGGTAATCCTTTTTTCTGCTTCTGCAACAAAGTCTCCTCATGATAAAGTCTGGAGATATAAATCTTGCCTCCCAATATGTGGCTTGCACTGAAGTCACCAGCAGGTGTTTGCAGACAGAGGGTAGAATTTGCACATAGGGAAGGATCATTTGCAGTTTGCTTTTCAGAGCAGTTAAGCATGATCTGTTGGAGATATGTATGTGAGTCATCTGACACTCAGTCACTTTTCTCCACTTCTGAACAGTGAGCAAACTTCAGTCTAGTAACCACATACCTGTTCTGCAGCATCTTTATGTCTTCTGCCTCCAATACTTCACAGTCAGCTTAGAGAGAGAGAAAATTTGCAGCAAAATTTTGAACAATTTTAGGCCTGATCTCCTGGACCAGAAGTTATGGACTTCCCTTCTTGATCACATCCCAGAGTGTTTTCATTTCCCAGGTTATAAATATAGAGAAAGTTTAAAGTATTTGGGTGTAAATCAGAAATAAATCAAAGGAAGGTAGTAGAGGATTTTTTGTCATTATTGGTAGTATGTGTCATATATCATATAAACCAAAACCTTCGAGGCAAAACTCTGTTCCTATACAGTATAAATCCAGAGGAGTTCAGCTCAGCACACTCAAGTGTCCTCAGTACTAAATTCGTCCAGCTGTATTTGTGATTTAGCAGCTGCAACACAAATGTCACAGCTCTGAAAAGGCACTGAGGAAACCAAGCAGATCTGCAGTTAACCTTCAGGCTGGGCATCTCCATCAGGCACCTCGCTGTGTCATATGCTCTGTTCTCTAATTTCCTCAATCCCAAATCAGTTGTCTCTCGAAAGCGTAGGTTATCACATCTCTCCCAACTTCTCTCATTTATCAGTTCTTCATTACAAGGACAGCCCCCCAGTAGATGTTAAAAATCTCTGACTAGGTGGAAAAATGTCCTGTGTTAAGCGCTGTGTTATACAAAAAATGGAAGTCAATCCCTGCATGGCATAACTTTGGCATTGAACAGAGTCAGTCTCCTGGCTTTCCTCAGCATTAATCAGCCTACTCTACAGGTTTTTTAAGCAAGAGAACTTTTAGGAGGTGTTATTGGTTATGTGACCTTGAAAAAAACCTTCCTTTTGGAACTTCTGAATGCTTCCCCAGCAACTGAAATAATTTCAATAACTGTGTCTGTCCTCCCACCACCACCCCCAAGTTCATATGAAAACAATTAGGTTCTGAGAAAGCATCTACACAGCTGAACTTACAGTCCAAAGGAATGAGGAAATCCCTCCTCCAGCTGCGGTGAATTTTATGTAAATCTATCAGTGAGCACTGTCCCAAATACAGCTTCTCACCCTTGAAAATAGTTTCTCAAAGCTAAGCTCTATAACTGAGCATTTTGCCATCATTTCTTTAATCTGTCTTGATAAACTGATTCTTAATAAAAAGTTTGGGTTTCTGAATGCTCTAGATTTCATAGGCAATCATTAACAGACACTAATTGGAGTTTCAGAAAATAGCCACAGCACAGATAGACAATTAAGACGTCTGTCAGGTGAAGCATTATTTACACATTTGAGGGGACACACCACATAAGAATTAGCAACATAAAGAATTGAACAGAGATAAATTAAGATAAAACAAATGGTTTATCATACCAGGCTGGCACAAATGTTAGAAGGGGCAAAGGTAGTCACTGAAATGCCATACTGTGAGAAAAGTATATTCAATCATGGAGCTGCTCCTGCTGCTGCTGCCTGGCCTCACCCCCTGGTTCCCATCTCACCTGTGTGGATACGCCTCTAAGAAGCGCTCTCCATGTCAGTAGTCCCTTCCAAAAAGGAATGGATCACCTAGCTTGCAATATCCCAAACCTAGAATAACAACTTCTAATCTCAATTATTAGATTTAAAATACTTTCACCAAGTCTGGAAGCAAGCCTGTCAAAGAGCACAGGGTGGGTGGCATCATACCTAAGGTTCATCCACCACCTTTTAAACAAGGCCAATTCCTCACTGACAAATACTCAGCACTCCCTATCCCACAGTGGATTTATTTTCCAGAAGAAATGTAGGGTAGGGAACCACTTATAATCTTGAGACAGGAATGTGGGGCACTACCAAGAGAATACAGCTGGGCACTTGAATTTTGCCTGGGTGGCTCTTCTCAAAGGAGTCATGAGGACATCTCGGAGCTACTTATGTAATTTGTTAAGCAAACTTGTCTGCATACCGGAGCTGGCCAGTACATTTTCCACAAAGTAAAATTTCAAAATTGAAGTATTCTTGTCAAGACATCAGGTTTTGAGAAAGTTTTTTTGCAAGAGTCATGTAATTGCATCCTGGTGGTTAGAAGAGTGGCCTGATGAAAGAGCCAGGTGAAACTCCCTTCTCTGTACGTGGAGAAAGTCCTGCAATGAAATCTTTGGACTGGGAAGACAGATGGGGCTTAAACAAGAGACTCTCACACACCCCAGGCATCAAGTGCCATATAGATAGGGTACAAACAAACAGTCTGACACCTCGAAAATCGCTGCAAAACAGAGTAATCATCTTCTAAGTCAGTTCTGCATATGCAGCAGGCCTGACTAAAGTGGTTTCATGCAGGGAGCAGTAATTGAAAACAGTCACTGAAGTGGTAAACAAAACCAGAATGCTAAATATGAATGTGCAGTAAACGATGGTGTAGGTTTTCCTTCAATATTAGGGATTTAAACCCCACAGTGAATTTGCAATAACCCATTCTTGTTTTACAAACATTTTGTTCCAGATAACTCAAAACCATGCTCCCTCCTGGCAAGGAGAACAATAGTTTTCTCTTGGAAGCTGAGGATAATTTGTTCTAGGATGAAAAATTCTGCAAAGTTCAACCAAGGTGCTCACAGGCAAGTGGGGTCTATAGCAAGAATAGTGGATCAGAACTTTTTTCTAAATTTTTGTCTGAAAGAGAGCACCTCCAACAACACAGAGCCCCATAGCAACATGCTCAGGCATTGACTCTGCACTGAGTCAGAGGGAAGAATGCCATTTCATGACTCACCAACACCACTTATGCTGCATTGTATAGTGCTAAATAATCTAATCTGTCTATCTACTTGAGAGCCTTTAAAGAGCACTAGTATGCAATGTAAAGAGTTTTCATAGGCATACATGAAAGGCATTAAAGTCTGGATCACACTCAATGGAAAGCTGCCATCATTTCCACTGGGAACTGGACCAGAGCTTATATATGCAACACATTGCATTTGGGAAAACTCTTCAAGGGGAAGAAAAGGAGGCTTTTAAAATCAAAAGGCAACAGCTATCAAAGACAGTGGTTTCTGGACAAAGTTCTGTTCTCAGGTATTCTGCATTATCTGTGGATGCAGATCTCCCTTTCATGTCGATGAGAAACCAGCTCATCAGGGGAGCCCCACACTGACAGCCAGATCTCCTCTTGCAAAGGGAGGAGAGGACAGTGGGTCCTGAGCATTCCGGGCAGACGCTGCCTTTTCCGGCACTTTCCTGCAGGTGGCACTGCTAAATTTTTTAACAAAAGTGAATTTTGAGAACTCGAAGTTCTCAGTCGTTTAGTAATCTTACCTGAATGGAAAACCCAAACCACAGGAGCGGTTTTCCTGTCCCAGGAGCATGGCTCGCATGGAGACAAAGGAGACTATGCTTGATTCTCTAGTGAAAGTCTAGGAGAAAAAAAAAGTAAGGTCAAGACTTGTACTTGTGCCATCAGCTGAATACTTTCCTTCTAAGAATTCAAAGCAGAAGAATTCTGGATCTGATTTCCTCTCAGGTTTACAAGTTTGGGATCTCTCTACCTTTTAGGTTACACAGTGATATGTGGATGTGTCAGAAACACTCCTTCCCTCCAGTATAAAACATGTGCTTCTCTCTCAGTTCATGGCCTGGGTTAAATTAGCCATGCTACCTACTATTGGATTCTGCTAGCAATTCCAGTGCCTCACAAACAGTGCTGAGAGACTAACACAGATGCCAAGATGCTCCTTATCTGGCTGAAGAACTTTTTCTTCTTTTCCAACCTTAACAACAAATCCCAATATTTGCAGTAAAAAAAAAAAGCTGTCAGTCATGGATGGACAAATGAAAGTGACAGTGAACAAAAAAGGCCATCTGGAGGCACAAAGGATAATCACCTCTGGAGATAGTTCACCACTCATCAGTCCTGGACATCCCATCTCAAATTCCTATGCCACAGAACGACGGTGCATCTTCTGCACACAACGTACAGTTAATGAGGATAAAGGAATCACTCATCAAAATATCTCACCATGCAAGACCCACACCCAAGTTGTCAGTTGGCTGCTTAGCAATGAGATGGCATTAGAAAGGCAGTTCCATGTAAATCCAAGCATGTATGAAAATGTCAGCAATATATGTTGGTTTTTTCTGCTAACTCTGTCTACCTAATCTCTGATATGTAACTTGTCCTCTGAATGTCAATAGTTTTCTATGCGAGTAGTGCAGGCAAATTCACAAACTTTCAGACTCCTGCAAAAGTTTGTTTCAAGAGCACTATGTTGCAGGAAGTTCCAATTATCAGAAATCATGTTAGTAAAACATCATCTTGCAGCAGCTAAGGATCTGTCACCCCCAGTTTCATTGATGCCTTCTGTCACCAGATATAAGAACAGTAACTAGCAGGGACACAAGCCTTTGGAACATCCTACCCAGAAATCCTTGTTCATGTCCAGGCTATCAGTCCAGAGAAACTTCAGGTTTCTCTCCAGGTAGACTGCTTTCCTTAAGTCAGGCAGGAATCTGGGAATGCCATACTTGCAGCTTTTCTGGTGCCTATATTGAAAGGAAATATGTATATCATCATAAGCAACAGACAAGCTTGTATCATGACTGCCCTCTTTGTACCTCTTCTTTTGTTAATGGAGGATCTCTCAAGCCAGCTTCCTAAACCAGCACTGAAAGGCGAGAGCAAAAAATATCCCTCTCTTTCTCTATTGCAACTGCTGTCACTTGACAAGCACTCAACCCAAGGACGCTGCTTGCCTTCCAAGGTGAAATCTCTCAAAAAATTGATGCTGATGTTTCTTGTAAACTCCTATTTTTTACTATTATCATGGGATTCAAGTATCTGGAGAAGAGATTTGACTTATGAGAGATGGCAGCATTAGCAGCTCAAAAGTTCATTCATCCTCAAGAGCATATATATCAGCTGTAATGAGTTCCAAAGGACCGTTCACTTGAACTGATTTACAGGTACACCAGCAGACACAGAGACACTTCTTTCAATGACATAATTTTAATAGGCCAGGAGCATTTTTGCTGCTGCAGCTAAGACTGGGATATTTTTATTTTGTTTGTAAGAAGGGAAGCTTTGCTTTGCATGCATTTAGCCCTGGGAGAAGAGTTTACTGACAGTATTGCCAAGAGCACATCATTTTTGCAAGAAGCAACGCTGGGACAATTATGTGCTTCACTGGTCTTGACTGGAGTTCATAAATGCTTTTGCAGCCATCACAGAACACCTCAGCCAAACTGTCCAGTGCAGGTGTGCTGAATGGCCAAGGGAGCCCAGCACTACCCTTCTCTGTCCCGAGGCAGGAGGCAGCTGTTCATGACTGCTAGCACCAGGGCAAGCTGCCCAGCTCCACCTCCAAGGAGACAAAGGTGACTGCAAGGCTGCATGTGCTGCCATCACAGGGAACGCTTCAGAAGAGGCTCTGGAGAATGTGCAAAAATGCTTCATTTGGGTATACTGTTTTTTCCACAGTCCCAGGAATCAGAAGCTACAAGCAAACTGATAAAGTGTTGCCCAGGCAGCCAATAGTGTGGGGCATCAGCTCATCAGAAAATCTCACTACTAAAGCAGAAGTATAAGCAATGCCCATGCAGGGCAAGGCTGATGGTGACATGATGGGAGAGAGTTTGTAGAGGGAAAGGGTAAATTGCATAATATTTCCCACCCACTCAGCAAAGCCAGCACTTGATGGGGAAAAATGAGGTGGCATGGTTTTGTATTTCTTAGGTGACATTTTTTCCCTCCATTAGAACAGGGAACTTTTCAGCCCTGGTATTTTCATCTCCAAACTGAGCCTGTGGAACAAATTTTCAGCTCCTGACTCAGACAAATATCCAGTGCTTTCCGTGGGAGTTCTGCCCAAGGTATGACAGCAGGGTTTGGTCACTGCTGTATACAAAGTCATTTTTACTCAGAAGGCATCTACACCACTGTTCATGTAAGAGGTTGCCAGAGCGCATGTTATTCTTATGTCTCCTCAAAGTTCTTCCTTTAAGTCTGTCCAGTTTTCTCTCTATCCAAAAGGTGGTGAGGGGAAAAAATAGAGAACTGTGAATGTCTAAGCTAATTTCTCTTTTAAACTTCTCAAACTCAGAGGGGAAGGCATCTTAAGTCTAGGAAATGCTAAGCATTTGGGGTCTCCTGTAATATTAGGCATTTTGCTGAAATTTAACTAATAGCACCTACAGATCAAATCATTGGCCCTACAAAGGACCCCATACCCTGCTGTCATGCCAAACTCATGTTAAGCAAAATGCATTCACACCTTAAGTACTATAGTCAAACTTGCTTGCAAAATCACTGGGCTCAGCCTGACCCACCTGATCACAGAAATGCTTCACCCTGGAGTAGGGTGGAGGGGGGTGAGATGAAAGAATAATTTTTACTCTGGTTTGCCTCAGATGTTTCAGCACTGTGGATGTTGTAGAGCAAGACATAATCAGGTACTTGGATGGCAGACAGCCATGGCCCTCAGCAGCAACACTGAGGTGAAAATTATTGTGCTATAATTCAAGCCCTGTCATGCCTCATTGCTTAATTATACAGTTCTGATTACAACGGAATCATTTTTCTATAGTATGTCCCAAGCTGACATCACTTTGATTAACAACTCATTTATCTGATTACATAGTAACTCAATAACATTTTGAATTGGAAGGAAACCAGGAAGCCCTTTCATGCCCATTCAACTTCCTAGCTAGCATGCATATAAGTACCCTGTAATTTTATCTTCTTTATTTATAGCTTGAACAATGCTTTAAGGACTTGAAGAATGGAACAAGCAGTAAGGTACAGCAATTTGAAGATAATAAAAAACCTGAGAGCCATGAGAGAAAGAGATAGACCCTATAGGAACCTGTAGCAGTCCTGCAGCTGGTGCCATCTTCAAGCTTATGTTCCTAATTGTTTGTTACAGGACTCAGAGGTCCCAGGTATGTCATAGCCCCATTATGTTCATCTCTGAGCAGCCTCTAATTGAGGAGAGTCTGTTTCAAAGAACTCGCAGTCTTAGGCTTTGATTCAGCAAAGAACTGAGGCATTAACTCTCTGACTTTAGGCTTCATTATCATACAACCTCTTGCAACACTGACTCTTTTATGACTCGCAACGATTCCCATAATATGGTGCAGTTCAAATCTTCAAAGTGCCATAAAATACGAGTAAATTAAGCTTTAAAACTGCCCTAGTGAGATCAGCAGACAGTTGTTCCAGAGGCAGAAACTGAGTCATAGAAATATGAAGTGACTTACCAAAGGCCCCATGTTAAAACATTGATAGTAAGTCAGAGAAATGCTGGTTCCCAAATCTCTGTTAGCCTACCACGCCTCTCTGTTTATTTCATTATTATTATTATTATTCATCCAGCTTTAGATAACTTCTTACATATGCTGTTGGAATAAGAAGAGAAGGTGACCACTGCAAATGACCACGTAGCCTTACCTGTGATGGGATCCAAGAGAGAGAAGTATGAGACATAGCCAGTACATTGTAGAGGAAAGACTGCTTATCAGAAAGGGCTGATTAAGTGAGTATTGTACAGAAAGGCATTCATTCCATTGAAATTCCCAGTGGGAGTCAAGGTGACTGGTGTAGCCACCACTTGGTTCATTCCTCCTACTCAACTTGAGCATCACTCCAGGAACAGGAATGCCCACAGCAGCGACTCCATCTGCCTGTAGGCTTTCCATTGCCCTATGTTTCCAGCATCCCCCTACCAAAGCTAAGGCATTGACCAGGACTGTTTGAACAACTAAAAATCAATCATGCCATCTAACACTGTTTTTTTATAAAAGATCTATGACAGTTTGGGAGGCTTTAAAAAAAAAAAAAAAGCTGATTTTTCACTTCAGCTTGTTTAGAACAGTTTGGATAACAAAATCATGCTTTTCAGCATTCCTCTCAACAGTTTTAGCTGATTAAAATAGCACTCCAGCTTGAAACATCCTGAGGAAAGGAATGTCTGCTGCACATGTATGGTGGTGCTAACAGCTGCCTCATATATTTTTCATAGTCAGCTCATGATTGTTACTTCTTTGACCCCTTAAATAAAGCATTATTCAATTTCCAAGGCATTACCAAAGTCAGTGTGTGGTGAACACGTTCTTATTGACTCTGCATATAAATGTGGTGGAGGTATTTCATTAGTTGATATCTGCAGGCTGCTCCAAGTTTCCAAGACACAGTTATGTTCATGAAACCTCAGATCAAACCCCTCATCATGTCACATGCTGCACAAATGCATATGAAACAAGCCATTAAGCATTAAAGTTCACAACCTTTGTGAATGCAGCAGGTGTAACTATCATGTCAAAAACTCTTTCCAGTTTTTTCCTGGTCCAACGTTTGTTTATTGACCTCCCTGCAGTTAATCTGTGAATACTTCTCATTTCTCTTCTTTACTACACAAACATGGTATGCACCCTGCTGCAAGAGAAAGATAAAGTTCATCATGTGGATACTCCACTTGTCTGGAAATGTTTTTCTAAGTGCCACTGAAAGTGAAATGCTGTGTACACATTCATGGCAGATTGCAGCTGAACTGAACATAAAATGGCAACTGCATGAAGACTACAACATCCTCTAACAAATTTAGAGAGGCAGCAGAAAGAATATCATCAATATTTCACAATGAAAACAGTGTGTGTTCATGCCAAAATGTAAAACCAGGACATGATCAATTTTATTAACAAGCATCAGGAGGAAACCTCAAGAACAATTTCTAACCTGCTTCAAAAACACCAGGAACAGGGATCCCTGCTGTACATCCCATTACAGTAACAGTTACTCAGCTGTCTCACCACACAAAGCCATCTGGCTTTGGTTTTTGTCCACAGCCCAACATGCACTATTTGAAAGGCTGGCAAATGTCTAAGGCCAAAAGTGATCCAGCTCTGAGTAACTCTGGGCAGATTGTGATTGTAGAGTGAGAACCATCATTACAGATTTCAGGGTCTACAGATCATGGGACAAATCCAAACCAGTCACTCATGAACACCCATGCCTCCTCAAAGTCAAGCAAATTTGCAGTATCCTGAAGGGCTGAAGCCACTGCCTTTGCTCCAGACATGCTCTGCTTTCTAATGGGGAATAAAAGACAAATTGCAGCAAAAACATGATTGTGAAAACCGATTGCAGGACCCATCCTGCTTCACTTGTAGCCCAAGGCGTCGATGCTAGGGGAAGACAGCTATAAACAAACTGCACATAATTATTCCATTATTACAGTACATGCCTACTGCGTGGGTGGGAATTCTTTTTGTCTATCTCTAGCATATTTCCCTGCATAGCTTCCTCCCCCCCATCATCTGTTCAATTAAGTAATGCAATCAAAGGACATTACCTCAGTGTATTCACAGGGCCCACCAAAGCAACAGAAGACAATGTCTGAGGAACTTTTAGACAGGTGTGTGTTCATCTGGTTAATAATGATAGTAATAATAACAATAATAACAGCATTCCCACAACCTCCAGGTTCTTTACTGCTTTTCTTTGCCTTTCCAGCTTTACCAGGTGTAAGTTATTTGCATTTTATTATTATTTTTTAAAGAGCGATAATTAGGGAGAGTGTGAACATAGAAGAACACTGCATCTGGCTACAACCCTTGCCAAACTTTGACTCTTCCTTGCATTCCAGGGTTAGGGTCAGGGAATTAAGAACTCTTGTAATGTGGTGCTGTAGAAATGCATACCTCTCAAAAAGGGCCTGATTCTTTACTCATTCATATGGATGTAAATCAGAGTATGTGCTTCAAATCAGCTCAATATTACAGAGCTGGGATTGCAAGAAGAAATTTTCTTGGTTTGTTTGGGGGGGTTGGGGGGTGTTTGGGTGGGGGTTTTTTTTGAAAAAAAAATAAGGGGGAAGTAGAAAGAAAGCTTTCTTGTGGACGGGTTGCTTTAACGTATTTATTCCCACAAGCACAGAGTTTTGTTTGTGTGTTTAATGACAAAGTGTATTAATTGGACAAGAAGCTATGTATGAAATGGTGACCAGCAACGTCCATAGAATATCCCAGTGCTGCCATTAGCTGAGAGCCTTGGATAATGAAACACAAGCTGGATGGAACTTACTTGTTGATGGTGAGCCAGTGCTGTGGGCTTGGGCCTCTCCATCCATCAGTTGAGAAATTAGTTGGACTAACTCTTCATAGGGAAAATGTTTCCAGCACCTCCATGATCCCAGCCTCAGTGGGCCTGGCTGGAGCAGATTTTGCAGTACTCTGGAGTACCACTACTGGATACTGTAAATCTTAATTAGTGGATAGTCCTAAATGATTACCTAAATCAGCAGTGTTCCTGCAAGTTTTGTTGCAAAAGTTATGCTTTTTTCTACCAGTTTGGCTAACATCACACAAACTGGGGTGGGTACTGCACCCCACAAGGACACCTTACAGTAGATTTGCCAGCCTCTGGTGTATCTCAGCAATTTAACATTTCTTCTGTGTTTAGCAATGCATTAGAAACCCTGTCCAGTTTCCAAGCTCTTGAATTCACACTCAGCTTTCAGCTTCTAGAAAACCATAAACTGATGTTATCATACAACAGCAGGAATATGAGGCAACACCTTGGCTGGCACATCACTACAGTTTTCAGATCTGTTCACCTGTAGGGTAGATGGGTCATTAACTTCTTCAAAGACTGCATTCCTCTATCAGTTCCCTTCCAACTGAGCCCTACATTTTATTAAGATCTCCTTATGGAGTAAAATTTCATTTCTTCAGCTCCAGCTTACTTCACATGGACTGTCCAGCCTGCTGGTGTCCTGGCCAAGGTGCTACCATTTACAGCTGTGCAACATGGAGGTAGGATTTGGTGCTGTCACAAATAAATGGTGATTCATCCTTTCTGCACTGCTGTAAAGGATTGTGCAAAGCAGAGGGCAATGGACAGCTGTCTGTTCCCTTGAAGGACAACAGAATACACTGTACTTCTATACGCACAAGTCAGCCTTCTTGCCCAAAAAGGAAGAAAACAGGGCTCAGATATTTTCCTGATCCCTCAAAATCCTTGCAGTCAGAGGGTATTGCCTATAAACATACATTACACTTCTGAAGTAAACAAAAAGTTTAGGGTAATTCTCCCTCGTTTGGCATATTCTTGTTTTGTGAAAAGAAATAGATCTCAGTACAGAGAAGGCAGTTGTCCTGCTGTGTACAGAACTACTTTTCTCCATCAAAAGGAGCAGTATGCTATAATTAGCAGACTTTTTAGTCTTAACCTTTAGACAATGTCATAGAAAAAGCTTTAGTGAAGAGTATTATTTCTGTTCAATTAAAGACTAACTGTTTAAACAACTAAAAATCAGGTAGTCAAAAACTGTTTTTTAAATAAGATCTATGACAATTTTGTGAGTTTTTTTAATAAGTCTGATTCTTCACCCAATTTGTCTAGAGAAGTTTTGATAACAAAATAATGCTTTTCAACATTCTTCTCAACAGTTTTAGCTGACTAAACTCTGTCCTTCAGAGTTTGCTAGTACCAAACAAGACTTGTATTTACTATTTGAAAGGTGAACTAAATTCATGGCAAGACTGGACAAGGAAGGTGTGACTCAAAAAAGGCCTGCTTTCAGCAGAGCTTCAGAAAACATCTTATTATCATCACTAAGATCTTCAAAAACTCTGCTCAGCTGACATCTAGAGCTAAAGGCAACCAAGTTCATGCCAGAAGCAACCTTTTGCTTCTGACACTATCAAGATTTTTGATAGCATCTTAACTGATGCCCAAATCCTGTCTGGGCAGGATTGAACCTAGATAGTTTCCCACTTGTCTCCAAGGTCCCAAACCAATAGGTATATTCCAAATATATTCTATACATGGACCCAACTTCACAGCCAGGCTTTGTACAGAGGACCACTAGTGAGAAGTTGATTTGTGTTTATTACCATCCCATTTTAAGGCAAGCCTAGGTGATTGCTTTTAGAAGGTTTGTGGTTTTTTTTAATTTATTCCCTTTTCCAACAACTTAAGAGGTGGAAGAACTAGAAAACAGGTGTCTTGTCCCTCAAATGACAGACCTAGCTCTGACTATCTTGCTACCAGTGAGAAGACATGTGCCCTCCTCAATGGGCAGGTGTTCTAACAGCAGAAGAGGTCTTCCTTCCATACAGTCTCTGTCAGCATGTCCTGGAGGAAGGCACCCCATTCAAGGGGCTTAACTGTTAAGCTTTCCTCTCCTATCTTTGCATGGGAAGGAAGTCTGAGTGCCTAACCCTGGGTCAGGGTGCCATGAGACAGCAGGATGCCTGGAAATTAGGCGATATGATGTCTATGAGCACATAAGGAGTTAGCCCAGAGGGCCTTAGAGGTATTTCACAGAGAAATGAAACAGACTCTGACCATTGCAACACTTGACACCAGAACCTGCAAAGTCAGCTTATTTTAGGAGAAATTTGCTGGTGAACACAAGTGTTGGCAACATGTGCTTTCTACTTACACGTGCTTTGAAACTGCAACAGCTTCATAATTAGGCTGAAAATGTCGTAAATTATTATTTTTTCCCTTTTCCTCTATTTTTAATGCAACTACTTTGCTTGGTAGGAAAAAAACCTCTCTCAAGATCCTCTTCTGATAAAATCAGCGAAGAAAATGAGTGCCCTTTACTTCATTTGACAGCCTCTTTCAAACTCCTCTTTCCAGACCACCAACTGACAGAAGAAGCTAAAAGCAGCCTGATCCAGTACACTAGGAACTTGGTTCTGGTCATGGGTCTGACACCCACTTACTGCCTGACCTTCATCTCTATGGGAATCCATTTCCCTCCATCAGTTCTGTCAATCCTCACTCTTGTTAGACTGAATTCCTCTGGAGAAAGGCTGCTTCTCATTAGAATAAACTCTTTTACTTAGCTTAGTAGAAGCCTGACAAAAACCCAAGAGTTTTAATGCTTAAATGATGCAACTGCCCACCTAGGGGAATTTAAAGAAGCCAGCTGCTAATGATACACTCAAAGATGATCCTCAGGCTGGAACTTCTTTTTAGCTTTGGAGCAATATCAAGAGGCTGGAAATCATTCCTTCCATTTTGTTTGTATGTCTTGATTTTCCGGTTCTGGTACAAATGCAGCCAGAATTAGCTGGATTTCAAGGAGGAGCTCTGTATACTACCAAGACAGATGATTTTGTGCAGCCCTTATCATTCCATTTACAAGAGATGCCCAGAAAAGAAGTTAATAAGGATCTTTTCACACTCAGCAGCCTGCAAGAGAGGCTTCCTGGGTGCATGGGAAGTCTGCACTGTCTCAACCTTGAATACACTGTCTGTTACAAGTGAATTGCACAAGCTCAGATTTCCTCAGAAAACAGCAGTTTGTTACTGTGGACCTGCAATAAGTTGCTACAGCTCTGAGAAATATTCCAGATAAGCAAAATCCACAGAATGTAATACAGTGTCTTTGCTTTTAGCAAATGTGATGGTGCTGACCCTGCTACATTTGTGAGTCAGGTTTGCATGTCCAGCATCTGGCTCTTGTGGGTGGGATTCCTTCACTTCACTCAAAAAATCAAACACCAAGGTCTGCTCTAATCACCATGGGCTCACTGTATGGAAAGTCACAAGCAATGTCACTCCAATTTCTTCTTCCCATTGACTTAATACAAAAGATTCAAATTGTCTAGGTCAGACTTAGATGTCTTCCCTGTGACACGCATTCACGTATCCTGTGTCACACACCCAGTGATGGCTTAGTCACACATCCTCAGCACTAAACCCTGAAGCTGGAATCAAGGCCATCATGCCTCTTTTCCCATTCTGATGCTTGTGTTCCCACTGCTCAACTCAAATGTTTTCACACGTGCTTATCAGTCTGAATAAACTGAGATGCAGATCATCACACCTGCCCTTGTACTGCATGACTGATGCTTTCAAGAGCTGAAATTGAATGGGAGATTGATATTACTAGCGGAAAAAGATTTGAATTATAGCAATAATCTTAAAGTGCCCAGACACCAAAAAAACCAAAACCAAAACCAACCAAACAAACAAACAAATACCAAAAACATAACAAAAAAAACCAAACAAACCCTAACAACAACAACAACAACAAAAAGAGTTCCCTTCATTTGACTCCTTCAGGAGCAGATATACTGCAATTCAATGACCGCACTGGAGAAAAAAAATCAAATTTCAGGCAGAACCTACATTTTCAATAACCTTTAAGCAGGACAGTGACAAGGTTGAAGGCAAATGAGGTGACAAGGTGACATGACCAGGTGAATCTGAAGATCCAGCATTGAACATGGCTTCTCGACAATGATGGAGGTCTTTTTATTACAACATATTTTGCTAATGAAATGCCATCATTTTTATTGGTAAGTCCTCATTTTTAACCACAGAGCAAAAGACTGAAACATGCTGTGAATTTCAAACACTCAAAAACTATATCCCAGAAAATCCTAGGATATATATCTGCTTGCAATCACTGTCTGTACTGACAAAATTTGAACTGGCATCTAAATCCAGGTACATAATAAAGTCTTTCTCATGTCAGATTTCTGAGACATGCCCAGTACACAAGATAACAAAAATCATGAAAGGGACACAAATTGTGCAAGCAAGCAAGAGGAATAAATCTCATAATCCTGTAAGATTTTTTTTTTCCCCCTCGGGTCCACACAGTAAACTCTCCTTTCAGTTTGATGACAAGGGTTCTCATCCAAGTAGAAGATCTCTTAGAAAGTTGAAGGAACCTGAAATTTTAGTAACATGAAAGTAATTTTGGATCAACAAGATACACAGGAGCAATAATTACAAGCAGTAGTAGTCAGATAAACAAACAGATTTGGTTCTCAGTTGAACATGGGTATGCTAACAAACAGAAGAGGTCTCACGTTTTTGAAGGATTTACCTAAAAACAGTAGAAAATAAGCTTATAATTCACCAAGCCTCTGTCCTTCTCCGAAAAAGAAACCTTCTCCTCAAATATTGACTTAAGAAAACTTCCTTCTAGTCTTCTACTCCAGCTGAACTTTCTAGTCCTATTTCAGTTGTTTCTTAGAGCCACTTTTCAGTTTGCCTTCTTCTAGCTTCAGTTAAGATAAAGTCCGAAGATCTCTAGTCTGTTGCCTTGACTTCTTCATGATCTTCACCATAGGGGCAGGACACAGAGTGTTGGGCATTGAGGCCACATGAAGTAAAGAGGTAGAAAGAGTTTACATTAAGAATTTTGAACCTCTAAACTAAAAAAAATCTTTTCATTAAAATAAAACATGATCAAGCTGAGTACTGCCTGTCTGCACTAATCCAGTACATCAGAGAGACGGTATACCAGGGAGAGAAATACTGGACAAAAATTACCTCCTTGTTTATCTTATCATCAGGACAACGCACTGGGGAACTGAAAAACTAGCATATATTTCTGAGCTCTGCTGTGTTTCTTTACACAAAGAATAAGAATTACTTTAGCCAAAAGAATTACAAAGCTAAATGGTATGGTCTGTTTCACGTAGCCAGGGGAAATCACCTGCTTGACCCTAAAAATTACAAAATGTGCCTTACCTTCCAGATAAAACCATTGAGATCAGTGTCTCTGAAAATAAAACCACTTATCACATTTTAAAATGCAGGCAACTACTCCGAAAATATTGTCTTTAGATTCTTTAGGCCAAATATCATTTTCATTAGGACACCACTGAAAATGTAATGAGAGAATATATCCCTGGCATTCCCACCTGGCTCTTCACTCCCTACTAATGTCAAGTTATTTCAGGTTATTGCAGTTGCATGCCTTATAATCTTGTACACTGTCTGAAATGTCCAGACCACTGGATATTGGTTCTTCATCTTTAGTGGAAGACATATTTCCATTTACAACTTTCTTCCAATAATGTGCCTTTTTTTACTGAATCCAAAGATATAAAAGATTTTTAAATGGAGAGTGAGAGTTGTTGGTTTTGTCTGGTACAGAGTTAATTTTCTCCATAGTAGCTGGCATGGAGATGTGTTGTGGATTTTTGCTGGGAAAAGTGTAGATAACACAAGGATGTTTTCCTTATTCCTGAGCAGTGCCTATACAGAGTCGAGCGCTGCTCTGCTCCTCACCCCACCTCACCAGCAGGCAGGCTGGGAGTGCACAAGGAGTTGGGAGGGGAGGCAGCCAGGACAGCTGTTCCCAACTGGTGCCAGGGATATCCCACACAATGGGGGGTACATGCTTAGCATGTAAATCTGAGGGGAAAACAAGGAAGTGGGGGCAACATTTGGAGTGATGCTGTTTGCCTTCCTAAGCCTCTGTTGTGCATAATGGAGCCCTGCTTTCCTGGGGATGGCTGAACACCTGCCTGACCATGAGAAGAGATTAATTAATTCCTTGTTTTGCTTTGTTTTGATTTGCTTGCATGTGTGGCTTTTGCTTTGCGTATTAAACTGTTCATATCTCAATCCACGAGTTTTCTCACTTTCACCCTTTCAATTCTCTCCCCTATCTCTCTGCAGGGGGAGTGAGTGGCTCTGTGATACTCAGTTGCTGTCTGGGGTTAAACCACAATGGGGGAGGAAGCACCAGAAACTGCCCAAGACCAGACTCTCAGCTATGTGTGCTAGCAATGACCCTGCAAAGCACTCAAGCACTTGCTCAACTCAGTGCATAGGTATGCCTTCATTGACTTTGCTAGGACAGGTATGCCAGGTATGCAACATCTTACAGGGCAAAGCTCTTCACACAGCACTTCTCAAACACTTCCCTATTATAACTTAGTTTCTGACACCCTCATAACTCTAAATATTCATCCAAACTGTTTAGTATCTGTTGAGTCAGGACGCCACTTGTAACCCACTTGGGGCATGACCTCTAGTCTCAGAAGAACTGACCCAGAGCCCTGCAAGGACACAGTGAGTTTCTGTGGTGATTATATGTCAGTATGTGACCACTACACAAGCAAAGAAAACCCTTTCTCATTACTGAGGCTGGTTTGGGCACTAGTCCAGTTCTGCCAAGGCCTTTATCTTCCTATGTAGTTAGTAATCAGTTTGTTTCCACCTCACCCATATTTCCTCCAGTAGCTGAGCATCAGCTCAATAAGGTGAGCAGCTCATTTTGTATTCCCTTTCCTAATTGGACCCTTTAGGCAGCAGATCATGTCTGTGCAAGACACAGTAGAACAGCTCAAAGAATTCAGGTTCTAATTGATTCAGGTAGTAGAGAGCCTTGATAGCATCTTCTCCATTTGAGACGAATTGATTGCTATGATCCAACACTTCAGATGAGTTTTGAGTATTTGAGCATTCCCATATATCTGAAGCATTCAGCATAGCTCCAGTTTCAACTACGACTCTAAGCACAACATAACAAATTAACTAAGCAGTGAATAATCAGATATCACATACTAAGAGTTTAATAGCAGAAAATTAGTGCAAAGGAAAATGTCATCTAAAATGACCATGTAACTGTCAGATAGTGACAGAGGAGGACTGCTGAAACCAATAAATGCACTCTGCTGCAGTAGAGAAAGATGATCAAAAATCATATATTTGTCCAGAACAGAAATTTTGCCTTGCATTCATGAAAGCAGCAGTTAGAAAAATAAATCCTAATGTTTTCAAACACATACCATCTCCTATTTTTACCCTCATTTTTCATGTAAACAAGTATTTTTTTTAATGAAATCAACACTGTTGGATTCATCAGTGCCTACAAGCTGGGCAGTCCTCAAATCTCCATCCATGCTCTGCAGTGAGACAGACCTCTCAAAAGCAACTCAATCCCATCCTAAGCAAAGTGGGTTTTGTCACCCGATACTTCTTTCTTCCCCTTCCATTGAATGTTGCCTTGTTCTTTTATAGCTCAAAAGGGTGAGCATCAACACCACCATCCCCCCGCGACTTTCTCTGTCCCATTCATTAATTTGTATAACTCTTAGTCATCTGCTCTCTAACAAAGTAGTCCTATTCTTTTCAGTTTCTTCCTGAGGGAAGTCTGGTCATGCTTAATTATTCTTGTTGCCTGTTCTCAACCCCCTGTGTTTCTGCTGTCTCCTTTGTCAGGGCAAACTGCAGTTGGTAGTCCTGATTGTAGGGCTGACAATTCACACTGACAATTCACACTATGCTGACTAGTTGTGCAAGACATTCAAGTTAGGGGAAGAGAAACTCCACATATCTTGCGTAACCAACCAAACCCATGTAAATTACTACTGAATATGCAACTAGGACTGCTCTACTTCCTACAGCAAAGGAAAAAGGATGGGAACGTCTCAGTAGGTTTTCTGTGTCCTGCTTCAAAATCTCTAAGAGCTGAGGCTGTAGGAAGAAGCAGGGGTGCTTCACAGAAAATTTAAACACAGCCTGAACAGGGTCTCTCAGCCTCCAACTTATCCTCTTTCAGTGTCATAGTTGTCACCTGACAGTCCGTTCAACGTCCCCACAACCTCTGCCTCCTAGGCTGGATACCAGAGCAGCCTCCACAACTCTCAGCAGACAGCCTCAAAAAAGTCCCACTCTCTTAGTCTGCCAGACACTCTTCTCTATTTGCACATCCCCTCTCAGCCCATTCTAATGGAATAGGCATCTCATCCCTGACCCTCTCTCTTCTCCCTCCTCAGATCTGTCCCTGCTCAAAGACAGTGGAGGGCTCAGAGGGCTACCACATCCATAGGAGGTGCAGGATGCTCTCCCCCAGGGAGGGCAGTAGTTGGGTTAGCAGGGATGGTTACCACAACTGACCATGAGCCTGAACTGCTCTTCCTGCATTAAAAAATTTCAGTCCTTGCTCTGAAGGGCACAGGTAGAACATGAGCCCTCAATGGCACTTGAAAAGGGATGAAAAAAGGACATGTTCAATGAAAAGTAAAAGCTGTTGAAACCCTCAAAACTGGCCTCATTCCCTCTTTTCTTCCCGTTTTTCTAAAAGTAGCTGTGAGTTGTTGTCTGACTGGATGGCAAATGCGATGCTCTGTCTTGATATTAAGACCAAATGCAGGCAGAAAGCACAAGCTGCTCACAAAAGACCATTTGCCTGTGAGTGACTTACAGAGAGAGAATGTGAGTGATTTTCAGCAGCAAGGCAATCTCGGTGTTGGTTATTGGCACCTGCAGCGAGGTGGCCACAGGAGTGGGAGGCTTTCCCATGAACCAGCAGCAGGCTGGTATGTCTCTCTAAGCTGGTTAAATAACACAGTATTGACTCTGCTCCTTGGCTGGGCATCTTAGGTAAGAGTGAGTTGTGAAATCCCAGCCCAATATTACCCTCTGACATTTGCTTTTGAAGAAGTTACCACAGAAACCTCAAAAGCAGGTTTCAGCGAGACACATGTAGGGCTTTGGTCCTGCAACAGCCCTGTGCAAGAAAGTGCATTTCACCTTTCCCAAGGCCCCTACACTCCACAGGGGTCTTTGTCCCAAAGTCAGAACTGCCTCCTCCCCCTGGAAATCTCCATAGATGCAGGGAGACCATAGACCACACAGCAGGGTGTCACGGGGCAAGATGAGAAGTTGGTCTGAGAAAAGAGCTGGCTGACAGCACAAAGGAGTGGCTGTTCATGTTTACAAACCCCAGTTTAAGTCTGAGTATCTGGCTGATGAAAAAGGATGGCAGCAGATGGCTGTAGGTGTTCCCATCTTCAACTTTGAGCCCTGCCCCTGCTTCAAGACAGCTCAGCTGCTGGTGTGGCAGTAATTGAACCTCTGCAAATTACAGCCTGGTGTATTAAGGAGAACCAAAGCCAGTGCCAGTTTTTCTGTTAATATTACTGGTCTGAAAACCGTGCTGGTTCAACAGCTGCCTCCCAAAGAACTGAGCCACCTTCATAGTGTGAATGAACACTTCCGAGAGAGAGGTGGAGCAGACAGCCAGCGGCAGGAATCACTGCAGCCATCTCGGGGTAAGTCATCATTGCCCATGAATCAAAGGACTTACAAAGTGGATCCCAGGCGGGATGTAAAATATTACACATAGCTCTAATAACTCTGGGGTTTTTTGAGCCTCATGATGTATGGCATTCCCCCGTGGCACAGACTAAATCCATGACTGCATGCTTTCTAAGAAGCTTAGGAAGTGATTGTATAAAATTAGTATTAACTAGTTTCACTATTATTAAATGGAAAATTAAAGCTTTCAACACTAAGCTATTCAAGGTGTTTGCTATACGAATGCTCTGTAATGCCCTCATCAACAATAACCATCATTAAGTCTGCTTCTTAAAAGCTGGAGAAAAATGCATAATCTCTTGTATTATAATCCACTTTCCTAGAGCAGGCATGAATTTAAAAATCTATTAAGAATGACGTGTACAGAAAGCAATTTCCTGTAAGATCACAGAAAGGCTCAGCCATAAATAGAACAAACACTATCAGTTAAGTTGCAAAGGATAGTCAGACATATCCTGTCCCAGATTCATAACATCAATTTATCTGTTTGGCTGACTTTGCTTCACTTACCATATTATAGTTTGTGGTTCCAATGTACCAGGATACTTCAGGAAACAAAATCCATGAAGGATGTTTCCTTTGGACCACATTCTGGTAATCTTAAAAATCATGAGTCTTATTCTCCCCCTTTCTCTTATTTTTTAGTCCTCAGCTTTTACAGACTTCAGATCCATTGTATTACCTTTGGCCAGGCAAACAAGCACAAATTGCCTCTCCTGGACCTGCTAAGACAAACCAAAGGAAAAGCTGATATCATTGCCAGCAGGGCAAAGTGCTGCTGCCAGAATAAGGGACAGCAGCTGCTGCTGTGTCAGAGACTCAAAGAGCAGTCCACTTGCAAGAAGAGAAAAAGAGAGTAAAAGTATCCCAGGGCTGCAACGAGCCAGTGAGCTGCCAGCCAGACCACAGAACTCTATCTGAAGTAGAGCACAATGGAGAGGATCCTGTAGCTTCCCTATTTTGCAAATGACGACGTGGGATCTAAGTTATTTAAGGCCATCCAGTGGGTCAGTGGTAGGGCCAGGACAGGTTTTCTCACAGCCTCTGAGCAATACACATAGTTTTCTAGAATAAAGTTCTACATACAGCATTCAAAATTAAATGGTAAGGCTCACGACATCAAGAACAAAGAACAGTGCAGGTTTGTTCCTATAATGGGTTCTTGATTGCCTTCTTTACTAGCATTCACAAGAAAGGGAGAGGAGAGGAAAGGAGCAATCTAAAATCACCTATAATGTTCAGGTTCTTGCAAATACTCAGGTGGGAAAAAATTTTGGTGGACCACCCCATGTTTACTGAACATAGAGGCAATAAGTTCTCAAAGGCAGGGCAGGGCAAGTCTGCCAGGGACCCAGGCAAGATTTTAATGGGTGAAGCTCTATGTTCAGCAGAAATTAATTGAATGCCAAAAGTTTTAAACTAGGCATTTCTGTCTGATTCCATGTCAGAAGAACACACCTGTGAGCTCCCAGGATTGTCACACAGGAGTTGTTTCTGGAGTAAATCTCCCAAACCAGCCTTTTCTCATTAAAACAAGAAAAGCAATAACCACAACAATTTAAAGAAAACCAGCTAATCATACAGTTGTAGTTCTTGGGTTCAGATTTCTGAGCCAAGGGGAGTGGAATGGCTTTGAATTTAAAGCTCCTTTGTGACAAAGAAATTCTACCCCAGTGCATATGCAATTACACGGCACTAGCCATCTTCTAGACAACACAACAAGCTTTCTCCAAATGCATTTTACAGGAGACACAGTCCTAGCTGTCTTCCGAAGATGCTGTGTAGCCAAATATACCCTAAAAAGGTAAATCTGAGACTCCTGTGAATGAATCTGACATGAGCAGAGGCTGTGACACATCCCATGTGTCAGCCCTTGGGCACTTCTGCCTATGTTCACCTGCAAAAACTGAGGCATTAGAAGTTCTCATGATCCCCTCGGCACAGCCCTTCTCTCTCCCCCACACTCAGTGCAAAGCACTTTCCCTGAATATCCTGACCTAGATTTTGCCATGAAATATCTTAGTGCCAACTTACTTTTGATGAAACAGGGTCTGTTCTTTCATAAAAAGAGCTTTAAATAAATCTCCTATGTGAACACTCAGGATTCAACAAGCAGGAAAAATCGGATTTTCAGGAGCCTTCACTGTTGTTTTTCATTAAAATTAGAAGCAAATGCTCCCATTAAACTTGAGGAGAACACTGCAACCAGTGCTAAGCTATTTTAAAATATCCTGTCTGTATTGACTCAAATCTACAGTCTTACTCCAAACAAAAATAAGTTCCATGCAAGAGGCTTAAAGGAACTAGACTATGAAAATCCATAAAGTAGCTCATAGGCTAATCATCTCTTCAAAGTCCTTCTTATTTGTTTCCTTGGAAATGAAAATGCAGCAGAAGAAAAACTCTTTAAGCTCATGAAAGTGCTCTCTCTATAGCTACATGAAAAAGATCTGAGGATTTAAGCAAATGATGAGTGCTCAGTAATAACCTCTTCAAAGTGTGCCCTCTATACTAATGTCCTTGATTGTGATAGTCAGAGGAATAATAAAATTATACAGACTAAGATTTACTCATTCAAGTGGTGCCTGCTTGAAGCTAATTGTCTGCATGGAGGTCAAATTCAAGCTACTGTAAAACTGATAACCAGATAGTGCTATGGTTGGAAGGAAACCCTGCCACTGTTTCTAAAATATATGCTTAATGTCTTTCTCTTGGTTTTCATACATCTCTCTTTTTTTCGTGTTCAGATTGCAAATGAAGAGGATTTTGAGGAACAGAGATTTAGTCTGCCCTATTTAATCCATCATAAACCTCTACTTTCTCAAGGAGATACCTGGTAACCGGTCAGTGACCACTGTAAAACAGGTTGATGGGAACATTTTGGAGAAGTTCTTGGAAGATCATTCTCTTGCAGGACTTTAAAACATCACAGTATGATGGATTCTTTCATTACAAACACCACTGGGATTGATGCATTCTGGTTTAGATCTATATTTCCCTTCATATGTCCGCATTTTACAGGATTTATACCATAACATCTAATCTCAGAATTACTGGCACAGAAGCTTTCTATTTTTGTTTGGATTATTCTACATGACAGGCAGAAACTGGGCCCATTTAAAAAAAAAGAGCAATCTACCCTCTGTTATTTTGCTAATTGGTAAAGTTCTCAGATTCCCTGATTGTTAAAGAACTTCATGATTTTACTGGAGTATGAGTTTTTTCAACTCAATAGACAAACAAGAAGGTTTTAAACATATGTAATTTTTAATATTCTCAGTCCTCTCTAGTGTAAAGATGAAACCACAGTTCCTGTTTCTCCATCTCACCAAGACTGAGCTGTTCCTGAAGAAGCCTTCTTCTATACAAGCATTTATAAGAGGCTAACTCCTGACAATCGAAACCAAAACCTGACCTGGGAATTGGACCACCCTACCACTTTATCCATTATATCAGCATTCTAAAACTGCCTCTTCAGCAAATGTATCATCTTAGTTACCTCTTTTGTCAGATAAAAGAGAGCATGACTGCCCACTCAGATAGAACTAACTACATTTTCCCAGCGAGTCTAGCAGCACTGAAATGTCCCAGCTTCCCTCTGGTAACTGAGGCTTCCAAGTATCCTGAGCAAAAAAGGACAAATCCCATAGTAGAAAGCCCGGTATCACTTCCTCTCCAGGGGATCATTTACTGCCCACATCACAGAAGTACTTGCACAGTGCATTTCCCAGAGAAATTCCCTCTTTAGGATTTCTGATGCCTTTGCTCAGCCGGCTTGGAGGTCACTGTGGAAAATAACACTGAACTACAGCATTAGTTTCCACCCACAAGTGGCTCTAGGAAAGTAAAGCTCATCTGCCTAGGCACCTTTGCCACATGTACTTTTCTGCTTGATGGGAAAAGAATAGCAAGACATCCAATATTCCTCTGCGTGCTTACCGAGAAAGTAATAAGTTTAGTCTGCGCATTGGGAATTTGGTCCACTCTCTTATTCCAGTCCCTCCTACTAAAGAGTTATGGCTTGAAGAAACCTGCACTTGCATTCTTACTTTGGCTTCCCTGAAAGTCCATCCTGCCCAGATGAGCTACTACAGCCCTAAGAGAGCAGCGTGTCAAGGCCTTTTCCGGGGAGCATCCCCCCGGACCCACCGCCTCCATCCCCGGGGCCACCGCTGCAGCCGCGCCAGCCCTGCGCTGCCACCATGTGTCAAACCCTGCTTCCCGCTCACACCCATCCAGGCAGAGTCCATGCCCCAAACCAGGAAGGTTCCTGGAACTTCAGCCTCCTTCCAGGAAGTACCCTAACCGCTGCTTGTGGAGCAGGACTCTCCCTGGCAAGATGGACACCCAGCAGGGTGGAGAACATCCCACACTGATTGGGACAGTTGTGTGAAAGATATGGGTCAGACCTCCTCTAGTAGAGAGATGGAGATTGTATGTCCCACATTCCAGTTGAGTGTCTTGATCACAGGAATATCTGGATGCAACTTTCTGAGGGAAGATCTGATTTCATATGCGTGCTCTGGGATGCCTTCTGGCTCAGCCCCTAGGCAACAAATAGGAGCAGGAGGGACTGTGGATCACGGAGGGTGTAGGCACTCCTCTACTCAAAGCAAAGCAGAAGCAAAAACAGAAACAAAGCAGACATGCCTAGAAGCAGAGGTGTCAGGGACTACCAGAACTTTGCTGGTGAAAGCATGATGCCTGCTAGCTTTATATACCTCCTAATTTGTAGTAGATTAGTTTGTTTAATGTCTGGGCTTGCTCTTCTCTAGGGCTGAGACTTCAATGCTGAAGTCTTTCTGTGAGTTCATCTTGACTATAATTAAATGGCTGGTGTACTAAGAGTCCCACAGCAACTATCTGGGAGAGTCGCGTTCTGGTCCCTGCTCCAAATAGTTACCTTTTTCATGTGAAACAGAAGCCCACCATCCAGGGGCATTCATAATGATTCTCAAAGTCCAAACTGACATGGAGTTGCATGCATACCCCAGTGCTCTACTGCCAGACAAAAGCAGATCTGAGTCCTGGCTTCCCCCATGCCATAAGTGCTTCCCTGCATTCTCATCCTCTCAGACATGAGGGAATTTTGTTTCACATGCTGTTTTCTGAATTAGGCTCGATCATCACAGAGAAACATGTCAAAGTACACCTACCTTGTGAATTTCATTAATGAAGAAGCAAATCATGGCCTTCTTTCTCCACAGAGTAATCCAGAGATGCAAATGTAGAAGTAATGAAACAATGGAGACATTCCTGGAAGAAATGGTAGATCTCAGGAGGAAAAAAAAAAAAGAGATGTTTTGAGGGTGTAAGCTTGCAATAAGACATTTAAATGTCCCGTTCAAGCCTATCTCCATGCTTCTAGATCATGAGGACCCTATGTGTACTTCTATTTACAGCAGCTCAGCACCTCTTTACACTTACCTATATTTGTTTGGTAGAAGAGATATTGATGCTGTTATCTCCATACATCATCCTTGCAAGGAATGGAACTGAGTACAAATGAGGCCATTAGAAATGGGTAAATAAATTATTATATCCATTACATATGTAGATATAAATGCCTGTATTCAGGCAGGACATTTAGGTTCAAGGCATCATTATATTCTGGACTTCAGATACAAATATAATTGCTGTATCCTGCCTGGAATAAGTAATAAGATGAAATGGAAAGTTATGGGGCTGAGGGTACTATTCCTTAGCATATACAATTACCCTATTTCCTAGGGCATTATAATTAACACCACAAGCTTGCCCACACAGTAAATAACCCCAGGACAGAGCTAGGGACCATCACCAGAGAAGCACAGGGAGAATACTTTGTGCTATACTCCCTGGGGGACTTGGGGGCACTTCTTAATAAGCATTAGATTTTGACCTGTGCTTCCTGTTAAAATCTCGTGAATTTGGAGCAACAACACTGGGACAGGCAGAGTGTTCAGAAATGCTCAAAAGTATATTCAGAGCTCTTAATGCACTTCTATTCCTCTTAATGAGTGTAGGACAGGAAGGGGAAGGAGCAAAAATACAGTGTCTTCTCCCTACACCTTTTAGATTTTTCCTCAGCTCCTGCTCAGCGATGGCAAATAAGAGCTCTAGAGGTACAATCCTAAGAAAAGGGCAGACCAAAAAGAGAGCATGTGACATCTGGGTGAAAAGTTTCTTGCACCATGGGATGGTAAGGAACAGGCCGTGTTTTGAAAGCAGACTCTTTGACACAGGGTCTTGCATTTCATCTTGCTGTCATGCTGTGTTACCACACCACCACATAACACTGAGTGACATAACCAACAAACCCTGTTGTAACCTGCCATAGTATGTGTCATGGGAAGGCAACCTGCTGCTTGGTGTTCATAGGGGTGCTTCAGGAAAAAGGCAATCCTGCTACTTCCCCATACCCTAAAGTGTACCAGAAACAAAGTTGAACATAAAGAGCTGCTGTCCTGCAGAGCCAGAATCAGCTCCAATAAGTCATCACTTGTGCCCCGAAACATTTCAGAAATTCCAGAGTACATAGCAATATAATGCCGTTGAAATGGAGTAACGTCCCATGAAGAAAGAGGCTGCCTGTTGAAACCTACTATTTCATATTCAAGTAGGAGGTGGTATGATAGAGCACACCACAGCAGAGTCCTGGCAGCGCATGTCAGTAAGAACGAATGAACTTTTTGGTGCTGACTCAAGGCATTTAAATGTTGCCTTCCACAGACGTTTGCACCACAAATCCTCTTTGCGCCTTGCCATCTTCACAGTAGTGCTATCAGTTGAGAAGTGATACCAAGTTACTACTCAGAATCTGAGAACTTTACCCTTTTCTTTTTGCTACCTTCCCCAGGAATTACCAGTTGTCTCACTTTGTGGATATCCCCACAGACGACATCTAAACCAGCCCTCTCCTTATTTGTCTTATCCTCCGGGGATTTCTAGCCTATGTGGACTATGTTTATGGATAACAAAATACATTGTCATACCACAAAGTAAACACATTAAATTAAATTACTGTCTCTCAGACTCTTTCTCACTTTGTGAACTTCTCACCAGGTATCATTGTCCCTGACATCTTCAGTACCACAGACTCACCTTAATTTCAGAGAAATAAATTCTGTCTTCCAGCTCAACAAGCCTCTTTTTATATTCAACAAGCAGGTCATTTACCCCTGGGTGCCAGCTCAGCCGAATGGGGAGGCATTTCCTTGCACCTTAGGATAGAAGCGGATTTCATCCAGCAAGAAAATTTTGTTCCTCCAGCAAACAGAATTTAACTGTGAGCCATGTAGTCAAACAATCACATTATTTCTCTTCTCAACACCTCCCCAAACACATTTTTGTCAACAAGAGATATCAGGAAGAAAATAATGCTCTGTGCAGTGTGATGCACAGACTCTATTGGTGCCCTTCCATCCCACCAAAGACGTCATGGTTCACAGGCAAGAGCATCTGGTCTGTAACACCCTCATTGTAGAAGAATAGAATATTCATATCTTTAAGTGTTTATAGTTTGGTGTGGAAAAATAGATCAAAATACAGGTGGCATTCTCCCACCCAACCCACACTGCAGTGCACTGGGCTCCAACTTGCAGGGTTGTACTTGTCCTCCAGTGTTTGTGGCCTTGTTCCTCTGCTTCCTTGCTGAATTTCCTCCGCAGACTATACAGCATGACCAAGACAGAGCTGTTGGCAGCCTGCCTGGTCCTCTGCCTCCAGCAGTGCACAGGGGCTATACAAAACCAACAAACCCCTAGGTGCTTTCGTCAGGTGCTGAGAACCTTTCAGGGGATCAAGGCAGGCATTTTGCCTGCATGTGGGAGTCACCTGGTGTGACTTCAGTGTGAGTGGAGAGATGAGGAGAGCAGCTGACCATCTGTGTATGCAGCAGTCACCGAAGCAAGCGGCTATGGGCAATGGGATTAGTGAGAGATGGGATGTGCAGCTATCTTGGTGACAGAAGCAGGCTGGATTCCGGCATGGGTTAATATTCACGTATTTCCAGGGGGAAAGGACAATGACAAATGTTTCCAGGGACAGATGACATGACTACAGCCCCAGCTGTGTAACCAGGCACCTTCAGGAGCCTCAGGATGCTGCAGCCATGGGCAGACAATGGAGGAGAGGGGTGACATGGGCTGAGGCTTGGAGGGAGCCAGGTGAGGCAAGGGCTGGGATGGTGGCTGGCACTTGGCCCACAGACTTGACAGGTCCCTGTGGTGGCACATGTGGGATAAGCAGTCACCTGCCCTCAGGAGCAGGACTGGTACCAGCATCTGCAGAAACAGAAATCTCTGGCTGTTGGCAGGTGGCCTGCCTTGCTCGTGCCATGATCTCATTGGATCACCTCAGAGAAAATGGCTGAGAGCCATGGCCAGCGCTCAGACAGGACAACAAAGGGCAAGTGTGGGTGACTCACGCTGGACAGGCAGCTCTGCCTCCCCACCTGAGCCCACTCCACATGGGCACCATGGACTGCACTCCACAATGACACCCTGACACCACTTTTAAGGTTTTAATCCCAGAGAACCATCCCAGCTCCAGCACAAAACCCTTCTGGCTATGAGAGAACCCTCACAGGGCCATAGGCTCCCACCTATGCCCAGAGGAGCTCAGCTTCACCCAGCCTCTCTCAGCCCCATTTTTGTTCCCAGACTGTGCTTCTGATGGGGCTGCTTTGGTGGAGGAAATGGAAGGAGATTGCTTTTACTTACATTGCAAATTTTTGTGTTCCACAGTTTTGTTTGTGTAGCTCCTACTGCAAATCCCTACTCCCAACATGGTCCAGGCTGCTATAATTAATATTAGGTAAGATTAAGATAAAGGGTAGCTAACTACCTAATTTATCAAGGATCCAAGATGGAATACACCCTGAATGTTGAGGCACATGACAGTTAAGTTCTGTCATTTCTCACATCTTCACTATCTTTAGTATTTGGGGGATTCACTAGAACAGCAATTGCATCAAACTTGTTCACTGGGCATTTGAGACATCTCTAAAAGCACTGAAACAACACTCACATTTTTTCCATCCAAATTCTCATCAGCCTTTATGAAACATATTGTCCACCTTTCAGAGGCAGCAAGGTACAGAAGAAATTATTGGAAAGAAGGTTTTCAACCTCACTTTTCAAGGAATTTAAAAATCCTCGGGTTTCTTCAAAACTACAGAATTTAAAATGATTAAAGCAAATGCATAGATGATCAGAAGAGAGTAGAAGTCTCACAGATGGAGAAATTTTATTGAATGTACATATCATATCAGACACTGCATCAGTACATATCAATGCTCAGAGAGTCCCAGACCCCCAGCCCTCTAACTCACAAGCCCATGTTTTGTTCACTGCACGGCCACTGCTTTGAAACTATTACAGTTACATGCTATAGTAAACATACATGGACATCTATATTGCATTGTTGTTATCATACTTCTGTCTCATACATAGATTTAAAATATTTTTATAGCCCTGTGGCTATGCATGTTCTTCTTAAAAGCAGAATATTTTACAACATTGCTCTACAGCATTTTCACAAATTGATGTATTATTAGAGTAATAAAATATCTTACTCCAATTGACATTCAAGCATCTTTTGCTTCTGGCTGGGAAAGCATGCTTGCAGTAGCTTCACAGCCTCTTAAACTCTATAATGACAGCTATACATCTTCTGTAGAAAGATAAAAACAATCTGTCATGATTTATGGGTAACACTGTTAATCCTAATAATAGGGTTAGAAGAAGCAATTAGCAACTTACTTTAACCTTTAGATTTAAGGATCTTCAGAGTGGGCCCTTCTGCTGCTTTTCAGCACAAGGGCAAATGGATAGTGAAAGAGGAGCAGGATACTTGGCCATCTGAAGCCAGAACTGCCAATGAAAACAGGAAATTGATGTGATCTAAGAGCAGCAGTAAACTGTAAATATGCATCTCGCTGGAAACAGGTTCTCAGTCTGCAATGTTCTGAGCATACACCCTTATGCTTTACAAATGCCTGGAGGAGGGCAGCGAAGTTGTAAAACCAACTGCAAGCAATCTCATCTTGTGAGCTACGGCCTGGCAGTCACATAAATGGCTCAAGAATGACAATTCTTCATCCCTCGCCACTGAGTCACTGATTCCCACATCTTAGTTGGGGAATGGAGACAAAGTTTCTTCTGACCCTGTGTTTTATGGTTCCCTGACCCCATTAATGCCTGAAACAACCTTTACAGTAATATAGAAGGGACCAAGCATAGCCTTTGCATGACAGTGAGTCTGTCATCCGTACCTGTCTGTCCCAGCTAATGTCATTTCTGCTTCCCAGTCCCCATCATTTATTAGCTTCATGCCTGCTTGTTGCTGCATGAGCTAGACTCCCTGGCTGGAGTCTGTGTCCGTAATGGGCTGCAGTCATCAAATTGCCATGATGCATCCTGTCAGTGTAGACAGCATGGAGACTACAGTGCGGTAAGTAAGGGTAATGTAATGCGGCCACGGGGCCAAGAGGCACAGGAGGAGCCAAGACTGGAAGCACAGGAAGCCTTCTCCATGAGGCATTAGAGATACTCATGCAGCCACACTGATTAATATTGCCTCTCCCAAAATGAAATATGCCATCTCAAGGTCAGCGTCAATAAAGAAGCACACCAGGGTAAAACTCCCAGCTTGCTCATATTGAAAGAAGGAAAAAGGGAGTGCAGAGCAGAGGGAAGCAAGTGGTAATAGCAATAAAGATTATAGAGGAACTTAATAAGCATTATGGTCTTATTAAAGATTATAGCCTTAGTAAAGACAGTAGCTTTTTCTCTCCCTTTTCCTCTTTTAATTCTTTCTAAAGAAACAGCCTAGGCTGATGATTCTGCAGATGGGCACTGAACAGTGAGCCACTCTCAGTTCAGGAAGAAGTTCCCAGCACAGTTAGGAAGCCATGCAGATGGAAGAAAGTTCAAATGCTTTTGCAGGAATACTGGACAAACAGCAGTTGGAGTACAGAAGTTGCCTCAAATAGGGACCTGTAAGAGTCATAGCTGACCTTGAAGGCAAGTGGAAGACACTTAAATAACTTACAGACAAAGAAAGAAAAGAGCAATACAGCATGTGGGGATTTAGACATGTTTTTGCCTCTAGACTCCTGGCAGGGACATTTTTAATGGTTTGTGGGGCTGAGGTTTTTGCAGGAAGTCCAAGGAGGCTACAGGAATTGGTTGTTGCTTGCAGAGATTTGCTTCAATAAGTTCTGTGGTTTCACTACACCTCTGTAGGTCAGGCCCCATCATGTTTGAGAGTGACACCAGCTCAAGGTGCTGTCTAAAGGTAGTAGTTATTATTAGCACCCATGCACCATGGATGTACAAGCTTTAACCACTCAGGCTCAGCCTTTGGGAAGAAACAGCATGTGTTTAGCTGTGTACATTTGCAATGATTCATGAGATTGTCTGCAATCTGCAATCACTGTAAAAATAGTACTTACGCAACTCAGGAGCTACTACTGAAATCCTGACATTATTGGGTCTTCCCCTCTTAGTCACACTCATTTCAATTAATTTCCATGCTGCCAAGAGAACTTCATGCAGAAAAGGCATAAACCTGAAAGAGGAACTGGGGGAGTTAGGAAATGCAGCAAAAGGGGATGATCATTTCCTTGCAATTGTGATGAGGAAAGATTGCAGCTGTTATTCTCCCTGTAGAAGTGAAATGTGCAAACTCAACAAAAAAAAAGGAGACAAATTTGTACAGGTTTTTTTGTTGGTTGTTTGTTTTTTTGCTTTTTTTATTTTTTTACCAAGCTGATATTTTTCGTTACTTTTAAACTGAGCAGCTAAAGCAGGGCTGGAAGGTACAAAGGAACTTATGTTTTTCCACCCATTTGCTGCCACTGCTGTTCTGTTCAAGCCTTCTACCTGGGCCCAGCTCTACACTTTTTACTGCATTTACAGCCTACAGTGTGTCACCTCAGCGGCACCCTGGTGTGGATCACTTGAGGGATGGCTCAGACCACAGACAAGCACGTGAGGTTTAGCCCAGTCACAAATAAGGACCTCACCAGACCTCATCCACTGAGCTGTGATTCACATCTGGGGCCCTTGACCCTCATGCTTTGGGGATTTTCCCAGCTCAGACCTTATGTGTCCACCACACAACCACCAACAGACAGAGAAGAAACCTGGGGATCTTGATAGTGACAAGGGCTCCTTCCAGTGTTGACAGCTACTCTTAAAAAACTTTCAAAGTAGAACCGGTAAAGACAAATGATGAGACTGTTTCCTATATTGTCAAAATAACTACAACTGCTGATAGATCCATTAAACCCATGGGTGTTTGGTGCAGGAGCATCTCCCTGCTGTGAGGAGCATACAGGGTAGCCCGCAGGCCCAGGACATCAGGACAGGGACACTTTTGGTGCAAGAACTCTGCAAATTCCTGTTCATTCCCATATTAACTCATGCCTGTGCTGTTACCTATCCACAGAATGACACTGGTGTGAAATTTCAGCCTTAGGACTGCAGGTTGGACTGAATTTGTTCCAATTTCTTTTACAAGACATTTGAAATACATCTGAAATTTATAGAGCTAAGTGCACTTGGCCTACTGGAAAACAAGGCTTTTGGACTCTGCTCTCAAAATTCTGTGACTGGGGTGAAATATCACTTGTGTATGCAGGAGGATTAGATCAAGGCCTTCAGAAAGTTCTTGTCATAAAGTTTGTCATGCATGCTGAAGGAAACTCAAAGGACAAACTGTTTTATAGAAACTGAGTCTGAGGGGGCGGGCCCTGCTCAACTTCACAATCACAGCAAGGTGCAAAATGGAACTGAAAAAACTAGCCAACACACCGGAGCCAACTCATACAATAAAATGTACGACATAAGCCATATTTGGGTCCCTTATCACTGTAGGGGACAATAATCTAATGTCTGCTTGAGTCTCACTGAAGTCCTGCTGAGGCTGCCAGATAATTTCTTCCTAATTCTTCTTCCTGGAAACAGGAAAGTTCTCAAAACTCAAAACTCAAAGTTCTCAATACAAGCAAAAGCAGTGTTGTCTTCCCAAGAGGGTAAATAAAACTTACACCTCACTTAGCCAAAAGTTTCCTTTTCAGCTCTACATGGTAGAGGATGCAAAGAGACACAAAAGTTTTTTAGAAAAACAAGAACACAACAATGTAGCACATATACATAAGACAGGAGAAGATCCTTTAGTTGTAAGCCTGTTAGACCTCTAGGTGCTATGAAAAGGAGCACTAGCAGAGATGCACTCAGGGCAGAACACTGAGTTGAAATGCAAACACTGAAAAGAGATTCTTGGGGCCATCACATCAGGCAGGGTGCCTTTTACATGAACAGTGTTTAAAAAAAATCACAATATTATATCACAGCTTCTCAGAGTGCTTGATCAGGCAGTGGCATAAAAAACATAGCCTGTGGATCTCAGGAACCTGCCTGAAACAATGAGCAACAGCAGACAGCATTCAGGTGTGAAAGAGGCAGGTAGGACATGGGGAAGAAAGCTTTTCTCTAGTTTTTCCTGCCCTTTCTAGCAATGTGGTGCCAGTTAAGGACATTGGTGTAATGAGCTCCAAAATGCATACTTGCTTGCGCTCTACAGAGACAAGAGATATAGCAGGTCAATGTTCTTTTTACTCAGCTCTCTGTCTTCCTGATAATGAGACAGAAAGATGTCCTTCAGAGACTCGTCCCCTGTACCCATTCAGTCTGTTCTCTAATGCCTACAGAGGTGGTGATTTGAATATAGACAGCTTTTACTGGGAAACTGACCTTTCTTCGAGAGTGGAAAGCAGCCTTCATTGGCAATTAATGATCCATATTTTCTGTATCAGTCAGCACCCTATGCAATGCTGCCATATACACACAACCATTCAGAGGTCATGTTTTTCTATCCCACAACTGGACTTCTGCAAGCAAGTCCTGTCATTAGAAAAAAAGAGCCTCAGGATTGCAGAAGAAAAAGGGAAGACCAAGAAGAACAGGAAGGATGACAGGGAAGGATACAGATTAAGAAACATCTGGACAGTTCCCTGTGAAAATATTCCCACATGTGAGGCAATGTGACAAAAAGCAAAGTATAACTCTCGCTTGTGCTCCACCTGATTCTCAGTGTAAAAGACCGAATGCTCTCTTTTCCAGAGTACCATCATTGACACCTTGTTCATGATAACCAAAAGGCAAAAAGTATGCAGAAATATTCAAAAGCTGAAGTAGCTGAAGATAGTATAAGATCCTGGATTTGCACACAAGTAAGCTTCAGTAAGGAGCAGTCATTCACTGAAGCATCCATTGCCCCAGATGTAAGGACTACTTTGAATGTTGGGTGCTTCTTTTCCACTCTACTCCGAAGAAGGCTTCCCAGTGATTCAACACTCAGAAGCAAGCATGGAATTTCGCTGTGATTTGCGTTCTTGTTGCATGAGCTTCTTGCTTCAAATCTCATTGTCAGAAAGCTTTCTCCCTCCGCATATTTCCTTTTTCTAACTATCTGCCATCCTCACATGCTGCACATTTTCCTTTGGTCAGGGGAACCAAAAAACTGCATTTGCCTACCAGTCATATTAATTTTCCTTTAAAACTGAAGTTTTTACTCTCACCAAGCAACATAGACATGTAGAGCTCAGGGCAGTAGGAAAGAGAGCTGAGGTGTTCATGGCACAGCAGTGAGCTGTACCACTGGGAACCACATAGCACTGGAGAGCCCTAATGAAATACATTGGCACCAGTATAAACCATTGTCTCTCTGATTACAAAATGGCTGTGTTGAAATGACTACCAGGCCCTGCTAAAACACCAAGTTCTTATATACCACTTGTCAGCCATCATTTTCAAAGCACTTTCAGAGGGTGGGAAATGATTTATGCAAGGTCACTGAATAGAGGCAAAATTAAACCCCTCTGTGTCTGAGTCATCTGCCAGCATCCTAACCACTGAGATACTCCAGGAAACCCTGGCTTCTTTGTCATTTTAGCCATCTACAGCACAGGATATAGCAACAGCTACAGCTATACAGCTGGGATATTCTCACAGTTATTAGGACAGCTTTAGTGGTGCAGCTCTGAAGCACTACATGTCAGAAACAGATCTTTTCATATGCAACAAAGCAGTGCAAGTCACAGCATATTTCTTCCTCTGGAATTTATGGGGCAGAGGTGCTCAGGAAGGCCATGCTAATATCACATTTATGCTTAAAGTCATCAAAGCAGGAAACGAATAATTTGTGAGGTAGAAGAAAAACTGCAGACTCTACAGTTTCATGTGGTTAATGATCTTTCCATGACCTTTCAGTTTTGCACCTCATCTTTTATTTAAACTATTTATTTAGAGCCACAGGGTTTTATATGAAGCATACGTCCTGTATCCATTTTCTTACAGCATTTCAAAGTTACAGTGAGAGGTTTTGGGAAGAAAGTCAGAGGAAGAGGCACTTAATGTTTGTCGCTAAGCAGTTTTACAGAGCTAAGCAGGGGTTCTGCACTGTAAGGCAGGAAGGAGGCTGAGGAATAAGGCTGCAGTCTGGCTTGCCAAGTACCTTCAGGATGGCCACTTCATCACTCAGGTTTTGGTACTTTGCTAAGCTGGGAAAATTATTACTTCAGCTCCTTGTACTGGGAATGGAAAGAGATAATAATGCTGAATTATTCCCTAAACTCAGGGGCAGAGCTGTGGAGAACTTAGGGTAACATCTCTACCAACTCTAGGAATACTCACTACTAAAGTAGGGTGGCCTGGCCTCATTCCTTCTGTGTCCAAGGTCACCCCTCTTGAGTCTCTCTATTTGTTTGACAGAGGAATTAAGAACCATATAATAGGTCTCAGGATACCAAAAAGTATTCATTTATTGAAATACTCTGAAGAACTGAATTGGATAGTATTTAAAAAAAAAAAGTAAACTAAACTGTGAATCGATATGCACAGTTTTCAGAAGCAGGGAGCACTGGAAAGCTCTCTTTAATCTGCAGGGTATTTGCACACCATGTCACTTAGCAGGAGCCAGAATCCCAGGCTGAGGATGAGGACATCACTTTGAATGTCTCCTTGCAAAACAGCTTGACCTGGCATCCTAACACACACACTCCCACTGCACAGCCTGCACTGAAGTGCTGTGTGTCACTCCCTCAGTTTGCTGGAGCCGTAAACTCATCCCATTCAGTCTTCTGGGAACTGTTTTGCCATTAAAAAATGTAAATAACAGTAGCTAAAAAACTAACCCATAAAAAGCTTTGAAGTTTGCTTACAAACAAACTGCCCTCATAAACTCTCCCAATAGTGTTTGTGCTAAAATATTGACTTTTCGGGGATGTAAATATTTCTTCACTGCTTATTGCATAGAAGCTTGTTCCTGCTGTTTATTCACATGCCAAGGCCAGTTAGTACTGCTGCAGAGCATCTAATCCCTGTCTAGAGGCTTCAGTACAGTTCCCAGCCTGTTCCACAGGAAGTTAGCCAGTGGCAATACTTCCATTAACTTTGGAAGAGCCAGGTTTTTTTGGCTGCCTGTAGTTCTGCTCTATTCCTTGCAGTGTGCTTCCATGGCTTTTGTGGTCTTTAGAAAGACCTTTTTTGCAAGGAGAGTGCTGATCTCTCTTGTGTCCTGATGTTGGACTCTGATGCCTTGCACATGCCCTTCTACAAAGTTCGAATCATTTGTTTTTCCAGGGTAACAATCAATTGCGGAGGATATTTGCAGCTGAGTCACTGCTAGCAAGGGCAAAAGGTAATGCCTGTTTGTGCAAGTGTAAGCCATATCCCTTCTTGGGGCTGTGCCATTTGACTATGGAGGGTGATAATTTTGCCCATCCTCCTCTCCCTTATATCTTGCTCAGGTTTTATTTTGCATGTTTGATTCGCAGAACAAGGAAATTCTGCCTTCTTTTTTATTATGATTATTCCTGTGGCTACACCTCAGAGCAACCATCTCACATACTGGACAAGTTTATGTAAAGTACAGCTATCAATGCAGAGGAATAAACCTCTCCTATCTGCCTTAGAAGAAAATAAAATATTTCCCTAGAAAGAGGAAAGATAAAACAACATATTGTATTTCCCTGACAAAGTCACCTCCATATCCTCCAACTCACCTCACCCATTTTCAGGCACCCAAACGCCCTCCGTCTCTGCTAGGCCAGGAAAAGAAGGGCCACCACAGCACTGAACTCAGTCCATTCCCAGGCAATAGAGAATATAGACTAAACCTGGCCTTCCCAATCCAGTGCTCAGACAGATCACTGGGGCCTGAGGTCACAACCTTTTTACAAGAATGAGGAAAAGTTTCAGCAGCTGATGAGTTTGTGCATCATGCTGAGGCACAGAGGAAAGACAGCCACACAGCCACATAACTGCTCACCTCACACGATGGAAAGCATGAGCCCACCCTGTGCAGGCCTGGCAGTGTGGAGACACAGACAGATCTTCCCTGGAGAAACCCTTCCTCTTTCCTCTCCTGTCCTCAACACTTTTGCAGCTGGAGGGAGGGGATAGAACAACCCAAAGAAACAACAGGACTTAAGTGAAGGTATACTGTAGGTCAGTGGTGAACATATGACTTGAATCAGCCTTCTGGATTCCAGTATTCTACACACAGAAAAGTTCTCTTGTCCTGTTTCTTTCTTTCTTTTCTTTTTTATTTCTTTTTGCATTTTTTCCCTTATTCATGTCCTTTCCAATCCTTGTCCTCACCCTTTCACCACACATGTGCCCCTCTCCTCACAGCACCAGCAGAAGTTTCTGATGATTCTCTTTGCCTAGTCAAGATAGAGGATTTGGGGAAAGGGGGGTCAGATTGACTATAGAGGATGGAACTCAAAAGTTCAATGCAGCCCCTGTCCAATCCTGCCTGCTTTGCTGCCATACAGAAGAATTAATTCAGAGCTAACTCCTGTCTGGATATAGTGGCAGATGTATGGGACAGACAGGTGGGTAAGGAGAACCATAACCTAAACCTCTATTTTTTTCCAGACCACAATGAGGAAATTACTCTCACTGCTGAATTTTCCTAAATGGTAATGTCCCCCTTCCCTACACATTGACACACATTTATATAGTGACAAACTCCATGATTGCAAACAAGGGAAGGCAGATCTGGGATATGAAGGTCAAGGCAGTCTTGACTGCAGTGAATGTAAAATGGTAGAGTACTGGATCCTGAGAGGATGAAGCAGGGCAAAAATCAGGATCACAACCTGGACTTCAGGTTTCTGCGGATATATAAGCAGCAAAAGGAAAACTAGGGAAAATGTAGGCCTGGTGTTCAACGGGACAGGAGACCTGATGAAAAGGGCATAGAAAAGGCCAAGGTACTCCATGTGCACTTCACCTCACTTTTTACTGCTGAGTCCTGGCTTCAGGAGTCCCAGTGCCCTGAAATCAGAGGGAAAGTCTGGACCATGAAAGACTTGCTATTAGTGGGTGAGGATCAAGTTAGGGATTTTAAAGAGAACATGCACAAGTTCATGGAACCTGATGGGATGCCTCCATGAGTGCTGATGGAGCTGGCCAATGTCATTGTTAGGCCACTTTCAGTTACCTTTGAAAGGTCAGAGCAAACAGGCAGGTTTCTGTGGACTGGAAGAAAGTAAATATCACTACTATCTTCAGCACGGGGAAGGAGGAGGAACTGGGGAACTACAACCTAATAAGGACTCAATTCTGTCCCTGGGATGGTGATAGAGCATATAACCCTAGAAAACATTGCCAAACATACGAAGGACAAGGAGGTGACTAGAAGCATTCAGCATGGATTTATAAAAGGAAAATTGTGCTTAAAAAGCCCAGTAGACTTCTGTGATGAGATACCTGGCTTGGTGGATGAAAGCACAGTAGCAGACATTGTTTATCTTCACTTTAGCAAGGCTCTTGATAGTGTCTCCTACAAAATTGGCACAGATTCATTGATGAAGTACAGATTAAATAACTGGATAGTGAGATGCACTGACAGTTTGCTAAATTGCCAAGTTTAATAGGTTGGGATCATTGCCACAAACCCAGCTGGAGGCCAGTCATTACTGTTATACCCCAGGGGTTGATACTGCAGCCAAAACTCCAACTTATTCATTGATGACCTGGACAATGGAGCATCAGCAGGAGTTGATCCTATCTCTCTGATTGACTCCAATGGTACTCATCTGAAGTGTTGTGTCCAGTGCTGAGGGCACTGGCCACACTGAAGTGAATTCAGAGAGGTTGATTAAGGGATTGGAGCATGTGCCATATGATAGAACTGAGACTGTTTATCCAGGAGAAGAGAAGGCTTAGAAACATCTTATCCATGTGAATAAATACCTTATGGGCAGAGTTAAGAAGATGGAGCCACTCTTCTCAATGGCATCCAGTGACAGCACATGAGGTAATGCAGTAAATTCCAATAAATTGAAAATAAAAAAGTGTGGTCAAACACAGGAGCAAGTTTTGCAGAGACATTGTGGAGTCTAAATATCTGAAGATATTCAAAACGAGACAGGATATGGCACTGAGCCGCCATTTCTGGTCATCCCCACTTTGAGCGGTGGGTTGGGCTATACCATCTCTGGAGGCCCCTTCCAGACTCAGCCATGATGTGATACTCCACTTCCTAAAATATGCTGTCCTCCGCATGCCAAGTAAACTGAAGCGGAAAGGTCTCTAAAAATTATCTTCTTGTTCCAAAACAAGACCCTTTAAAAACAGTAAATGGTGCCTATGCAATTCCTGTCCTGTTTGTCTAGCTTGTCCTTCAAGCTCTGCTATTGATCCTAGTGTTTCATTATCTTTGATCAGTAGGTTGTTTGTTTGTGGTTTGTGGGTTTTTTCCCAATGACTAATTTGAATCTTTTCTAATGAAATTTAGGCCACTCTTACAGTGCACTGTACATTTTAAAATATTAAGTATGTTTTCTGTCTTTGGAGAATGCCGTTGTGCTCCCCTTCAGTCTTCTCTAGGTTGACCACATTTTTTTCAGTCTCAGTATGACAACATAACTCTTTTCAGATCTCTGATCATTCCTATTTCCCCCTTCTGGCCTCTCCCCAGCTGACCCACATCTTTACTGAAGTGCCCCAGACTCAACATAATACCACAGTCAAGGCCTCACCAATGATAAGTAGAGCAGAAGGATGATTTCATCTGTCTCGCAAGCTGCATTCCTCTTACCAGAACCCAATACAATGTCTGCCTTTTTGCAATCCCATGACACAGCTGATTCATGTCCAGCATGTGATCTACTATAACCCTAGAGTCTTCTCGAAAGAGAACTGCCAGCTAAACAATTGTTCCCTGTCTCAAATTGGTCTAGTTGCTCTGTTTCTGATGTAGCATTTTGCACCTGCACCACTGAACCTTTCCTTTTTCAGTCTATTTCTGCAACTTGTCACAAACATTTTGAATTCTGACCATGGCTTCTTGCATACACACAGCTTTGTCATCACCCAGGTTGTTGCAGAAGAGGGCAACCCAGGGCAGACCCTTGCAGAACTCCACTGGCTACGGTTTTCCATATAGATGGGGATTAATTCATAGTTAAACTAATCGTGTACTTTCCAAGCACAAGCCAACAATCACTATTACATAGTGATTTTTCTAGAGCATATTTGTCTGTCATGTGGGACTACATCAAGACAAAAAATCAAGATGGAAGACCCTTACCTTCTCCCTATCACCTAAACCACTTACCCTGCTGTGAAAGCAAAGATTCTGACTTAATAAATCCACATTGAACAGTTGTCAATCTTGGGCTTGCAAATAGTTTGTTTGATAGTTTTTCAAGAGTTTTCTAGGACCCAGAATATGGACATCCTTCCACCTCTTCCTTCTTCTCTCTTCTGTTGCCCATTTTACATGTATAACCTGACAAGACTGCCCACAGATGCCTACTTCATGGAAAAGACCAGAGGGAAAATATTCAGGAATTTGTATTCAGAGCTTCAAACTGGAACCTCAGGATTGGCCAGGCCTGTGAGACTCTTGTACCCAGCTCCAGGTCTCGGATCCATGAGTTGGGTCTCCTGTCTGGCATAAGACAGAGGACATTGATCTACTAATGTATGGGCAAATTTTAATAACATTTTCACAATTCCCACCTTTAAATGTCAGTGCTGGAAGAATAATGTCTGACTAGCAGAAACTGATGGTTCCTGTGCCAAAACCTGGAAAGACCAAGAATTTTAATATTACAGATGTCTTAGTATCTGAGAGCAATTAGTTTCTAAATATCTATGTCCTGGCATTTTGTTATGAATCTTTTCCTGATTACTGTTCTGCTTTATGGCTTTCTGGAGATAAACTAGTACCTCATGTCATGGGTCTCATTTATCAGATACAGTCTTAAAAGTAAATGATGTGTGCTGTTGCAGGACATGTGCACTTCCAGGCCAGGCTGCCTTGAGCAGCCAAATCAAATCAAACTGCTCCAGGCTCTGCACTGGATCTAATCAGTTGCAGAAAAGAGCAAAATCTCCCACTAAACCTTTCCCCTTTTCCACCTTTCCCCTGACTGGCAGGTTTTTCCTCCAGTATTACACTCAGTGGCTCCCTGTCAAGTTTTATTTTTCAGCCCACCTGTCACCATTCCTGTTTTCCCAGAGATAACATTTCTGTACGTCAATGTTTGGTATCTACCCGTGTCACATATAGCTTTAATCCCTCCTTAGACTTTTGTTCGAGGCCTTTCCAGTCAGTACCTGTTGCAATGGGGGGGTCTTGCAAACGTAGTTAGGCAACCTGATTGTGTTTGATGGAAGTATCTTGAGTAAACAGCTCGTTATGTACATGGCCACTTGCTCAAGAGGTTGAACATTGCATTACTCATTTACACATGGGATGTTTTGAAAATAAAACCCAAAACACTGCCTTCTTATCAGATAGTGTTTAATTCATTCATGTTTGCAAAGGATGATTCTGAAATTCCCTTTCTATAGTTCCTTTCCTCTTATGACTGTTTTTAAAAGGTGACCAAGCTTATGAGTACTCTGAGGAGGGAGTTGTAATCAATCAAAGCTCAGTTGAGGTACCTACGTCCTGCCTATCTGAAATCTCATTCTAGTTTCAATTGAACAATCTTTTCCACTTCCTAGCCTAAACTGATGCTCTGGAATGTTAAATATTTGCCACAGATCACTCCAAAACTGGCTGTACTTCAGCAAGAGATAAAGTGACCTCTGGGAACTATTGGCAACATTTTCAAGAGGTTCTGAAATCCTTCACCAAGGTTAAAAAAAAGTATCTCTCTAAGGAATAAGATTTTTTTCATTATTAATTAATTAGCATTACATTCATTTTGCAAACAGATAAAAACTGAATCAGAAAATCCTCAACATTATCTGCACACCTAAACTAGAGACAACTGGAACTGAAGAGCACTTTCAGAAATTTGACACTAACACCATGATGTCCAATTAAAGGGCTCAAAAGCCCATCTGGAGTGTGTGCAGCTACAGGTGAGGTCATGAGTCTGACAGAAACTGCAATCCAGGATTTGTCCTGGTCCTAAGGTTACGCTGAATGACCAGCACAGCAAGAGAGTTTCAGGAATGCAGTCCCCAAGTAACCAAGCTGATCAAGAGAGAATGTGCTAAAATGAATCAAGTTGCATTTGAAGTCTTCCTTGTTATTAATCTGATGTGCATTAAAGGGCAGTAAAGAATGCAATAAGCTGAAGAAATATGAAAAAGGCATATTTTGCTAGTAGAAGGAAAATCTTATTATGATCCTCAGTGGAAAAAAAGGTTTTTGTTATAGTGCTAATTAACACTATTCAAACAATCCGTTTAAATCACCTGCTGCTATGATTTTAGTGCTTTGGACCAGAGCTCATGGTGCTCCAATAGCCCCAGGCCTCCATTTTAAACCATTCTTTCTCCTTCCTGGACCCTCAAGGATTCCACTTTGTAGATTGGCAATTTTCTCTGAAAAAAATGTTGAGTAGCCAATTTTCTTTACTCTCACATCCATCTGGCCAGCCACAATAAGCCACAAATTTCAGAAACTGCAATAAATATAAAGCAAACAAACTAAAAAACCCAGCCCAAACCACCATGGAAATAACAAATTCAACCATCCCTATTGAATTCTGCCATCTTTAAAGAGACACCTGAAGCCAGGTTTTTAAGGCTTATTATGGACAAATACTGCTTCTTTTTTTCTTAAAAAAAAAAGATACATATTGGGTGCTGAGCACTCACTCTCTTGTAAAGATCTGGCATATGCAATATGCAATTAGTTCAAGCAACAATTGCACAATCCTAATTACCTGTTTACACACACTTAAATAAGTGGTCATCACCAAAGGCTATGTCTATAAAAGTAAAATAAATGTTCCTGGGACCATTTTTGGCCCTAAGGCCAACTGGCATGGAACAGCATGTCCACACAGGTAAATTCCCTTATCCATCAAAACAGAGCAGCCATATCCAACCTGCTCATTGAGAGATGAATAGCCTGTATCTACTCCCAGTGCTTGGGAATTGTTTGGAAGCCTGCTGGTTAACATCATCCAACACTGCACTACAGAACATTATAACTATTCAATAGCATGGATGATCATGTATCAGGGCCCAGGAATGTGTGCTGCTTAATATACTAATATGGAAGTAGCCTGAGAGTCAACTAGGACCTGAAAACTTCTTTTTAAAATGCAATTATTTTTTTATTCAGAACAAAAATAAATGTCCCAGTGTAAAACCAGTGAAGGCTGCCTATTCCTCTATATGGACTTCATTCAATTTTGGTTCTGCTGCTAGAAAAAATATATGCACTTATAGTGCATATTGTTAGTATTTATGTTGTAGATTTGCCAAGGGATGCCAGTTAGGGACAAGGACCCTTGGACAAGATCCAAACTCAAAACAAGATATGCCTACTTCAAAGGTTTCAGCAGAAAAGTGTTCTAGCAAATTCAGGATGTATTATCAACAACTATGGGACTGACTGTATTGTGTGATGCAGATAGATGGCTGATGCAGATAGATGGGAGCTCTCACTGACCATGCTAATCCCAGGGTTCGACACGTGGGAAGCACAGTGTTGAGAGATTCATTTGAGCTGGCCAGGAGCCAGCTCAAGTCCAGATGTAGTCTAGACAGATCAGGCTGTATCTGCCAAGAGCTGGGGCTTGGGAGCTTGTAGGCAGTGCTGTGCAAATACAGCCTGGCTTCTCCAACCTGGAGCTAGCCAGACTCTGGCTGTGCCCCGTGGCTCTTCCAGCTGGGTCTCACCTGCATCAGGCAGCCCTGCACTGAACCCTGTGTCATGGCACAGATGTGCTCCCGCCCCACATCGATCTCCTGGAGCAGGTCCTGGCCACTGCAGCCTGAACATGCTCATGTTAGAGCAACTGGGTCAGTGTGCAACTACCTGCCTTCAGCCAGAGCAGGGCACAGGCTGTCAGACTCGCTCATGGAGCTTCTCTGGCCATTTCTGTGCCATGGACAGCATTGCAGGACTGACTAGAGCACTAAGACCTGTGTCATTGGAGGGGAGAGACTGTGGCTAATACATGTGGCTGAGGCAGCGAGTGACAAGCTTGTAGCTGCATAAACCTAAATTAATCTTAATGCTTGGGCATAAATGAGGTTGAATTGTGCCTGACTTGTGAATTAATGAGAATGATTTTTGCCATAAGCATTAGTTTTAATATTGCAAATTATATATTTTATTTTTTAAAAAAATTTAAAAAGTAAGATCTTTGCTCTTTTTTTCGAGCCCTTTGAAAGTCATTGATTTTTTTTCTCTCACTATGATAAACATAAAAAGCAGCAGCAAACAATCTGGAAAAATGGCACAACTCAGTTGCAGCAGTAATAGAGCTTCTTGCATTTGGCATCACAGTCTAGGCTGCTACTGGCCTACTCGCAGCTTCCAAAGACACTGATTACATCCTCTGTATTGATTCATGGGTTTCACTGAGGTACTGCTCCTGAGAAACTCTTGATCTTGTAGTTCAGCTGTGGTGCCCACACCCATGTGACTCTCTTCCTATGGCTGCAGTGTTGGGGCTCCTGTTGGCTCAGCTCCCCAAGTGTCTGCTTCCCACTGCTTCCTCAGTAGAGAATGAGCTGAGTTCAGAACTGAGCTTTTTGATGTCCTTCTCTACTGCTGAGGAGTTTTAGGAAAGTCTGAGCCCAGGTGAGGTCTGCCAGCTCTGCCCTGCTGGCACGGCTGCATTTTGTCCTCAGGGCTTTGCAGCACTGCTGCAGCAACAGACTTTCTGTGCTCAGTGGCACAGTCTGATGAACCCAGGCTTGAAGCACCTCAGAAGGGCAGTTTATTTCTTATTCCCTCTAATTCTAGTGCTTCTAAAGGAGCTCAAAGTAATTAGTATTATTTGCAAATATATAATAGGAGATGCAACACACTGGGGTGTCTGTGCACCAGATGGAGACAGAGAAATGCTGCCACTCCAGGACTCTCACATCAATCTGAACTCTCCCATCAATCTGGAGCTCTTGAAATTCATGTTAAGCTCTGCTTAGAGGAAAAACATTAGTCAGGACCCCATGCCCACTCTCCCAGTGAATAATCTGGATCAGGAGCCAGTACTGAGGCACATATTGTGTTTGAATTTAATTTCAATTTCAGTATTTAATTTCAATTTCAAGAGGTGTGGTGTGCTGCTTCCAGGAAAGGGCAGTTCCCACTCAAACAGGTACCTAAGAGAAAGGAGGAGAATTGGCCATCTGTTCTTGAAGAACAGTATGTGAGTGCTCATCTGACAGGGACTAAGCTTAGCCCCAAGGAGATAAAGAGGGGCTTTATTCAACCAGGAGCTTCAGCCCAACCCCTGAAAATTGAAGCAATCAAATAATTTCTGGGAAAATGAGTAAATGCTGCCAGGTCCTCTTAGTGTATGTCCAGGGGCAGGCAGGCTCTGAAACTACCCAAACCCACTGGGATGGATGTCCCAGGGTTGTAAGAGCCACAGAAGAATGGGAGTCCCTCCTCCTCCACATAAGGGGAGGCAGCACATGGGTGTGAAGTCTGGGACAACTTCTGCAGCTTCATCCTGTTATAGGCAAGGGAGACCTCCATCCTTCAGAAAAGAGTCCTGGTGATTTTTTACCACTGTGCATGTGTAGTTTTTTCTGTGTTTCTGTCACACTGGCTGGGGCTGCAGTTGTGGGTGATTTTGAGATAACTGGGAACAATAAGGCTTTCCTCACTCAAGGGTGTGGTGAATGAACAAATGGGGGTATTGGGACAACTCAGCAAGTGCCCTGGTCCCCAGCACACTGCCAGCAAAGCCTCCTTGCCCACTCATGCTGCCTTCACAGAGGTGTCTCCAATGACTGGGGAAGAGTCTCATAGAGCTGAAGCAGCTCTCTAGTCTCAGAGGTCCCTGGTGGCTCTGACACTTCTCATTTGGCTATTACCCTGACCATGCCCTCAGGGAGTGCCAGGGCCTTCAGGAAAGCTGGCCATTGCCAATGTAAGGAGATGTCCAGGGGTTCAGCCCTGTGCCGAGACCTTGGAATGCAGCAGCAGACTGTGCCAGCTGCATACCTGGGGTTTGTTGCAGTCGTACTGCTGGAGGGATTAGAGTTTCTGCTGATTTTCCAGGGCAATAGTCTGTAATTGCAGCATGGAGACTGCTGTTACTGAAAAAAAACAAATGCCAAGACCTACTATTACAGGTGCTGCTCTCTGCTAGGCTGGTACATGGCAGGGAGGGAAGCCATAGCTGTTCTGAAGGTGATGGCAAAATAGTCTGTATACAAAAAGGAAGTGGGAAAAGAGGTAAAATAACTGGTTTTCAAATATTTCATTATCTGTTGGAAAGCAGCAAGATCAATTTTATTTCCTCTGCAGTGCCTCTGCTTGACAAAGGAGAGCTGCCAGCTATGACAGTAGCCTTCCCAAGTTCTACTTGCAGCCTAACAGCTAGCCAGCATTAAACCAGGTACCAGCTGCTACTGACAGGGTACTGGCAAAGTTTGAGACACACGCTTTCCTCTGCCACTGTAGAAACAAAAAATTAATGCATGTAATATATTTTACCTTACCTGGCTTCTTCCTTCGACTGTGTTTAACAGTCACATCAGTCTATGTGATATCCTGAAAGGTGACAGACACTTCCTGTGAATAGTCAAGTTGTCCGGAAAGACAACAAAGTAAGTGAAGTGATAAATTAGGAGCAAATACTTGACTAGTATATTAGCACATAAGAACTTGTTTCTTTAATCTGCTATCAAACATTTAGTAATAGGGTGTGGGGGTGTTAAATGAAGTACTGCTCCAGTTACTTGATGGTGGAAGTTGATGCATGTGCTGGGAGGAGAGCAGTCAGTGCTGGCCAGAAGGAGTAGGTCTTTTGGGCCATGCTGATGTCAATGCCTGCTCCCTGCATGGAAAAGATGCAACATGTGTAAGATAAGTGAGTCATTCTGGATCAGGCCAGGAGCCAGCAACTGCTGTGCTCTTTTCCCAGTTCTGCTACTGATTTGCTTGATGGCCTTTGTGGGTTTGTCAGGCCAGAAATTTGATATTGCACACTCAAACTTGCCCTGAAGAAAGCAACTGTTTCTCTGCTTCCACTGGTTCTTACAGCTTCCCAAAATAGCAGCCCACCTCTGTTACCTCCTTGCTTTCCTACCTAGTTAATGGAGACAATTGCTCAGATGTATCCTAGTGGTGTGCAAACAGATAAGATCTTGCCAAGACAAATATGTAATGTCAGGGTCTCTAATCCTTTGCTGTAGGATGGACATATTTGAGTCTCACAGATCGAAGCTACAGAAACACTGAGCTCCCTGTGGTTGACTTCACGCCCTCAAACATCCCTGACCTGCAGCTTATCCATTAATCCGCCATTAATAACTACATTTTTAAATCTGTCACTCAGCCAACTCTTAGCGTATGCCCTGTTCATCCTGTATAATATGAGCTCATTAATCAGCCTGTCATGTGGTGGAGAAAGCCAAGAATACTGTGCAAACCAGATCTCTAATCTTGTCCAAAGAAAAAGGCAACAGGTTTCTTTGACAAGACTCACCTTCCACAAAACCTTGATGATTAGCATTGGTTTTATCTTTAACCTCTAATAGCTTGTTGTTGGAGGCCTAAATGAACTTCTGGTGATTGTGTTGAGGGATGCTGTCCTTCTAACCAACCTGGTGCTCCCTGGAGTATCCCTTTTACAACTATTAATTCCCAGAGCTATCCTGTCAGTCTCCCATGTCTTTGGAATTCCTCCAGATTTGTAAATATAAAACTCCACTGAGCATGTTAGACACCTCCTTTAAAACACAAAGATAGCCAGGCCAGATGATACAAAAAAATGTTTAATTTTAGGAGATGCTGCCTCACATCCTCCATTTTTCCAGATGGTAAATGTTGTACTCCATCTGCAACATCATATGGGATGAATATCTATCTCCTTCCCAAATGCAGAATAGAGATAGGTATTGAACATTTCTGCCTTTTCTGCCCTTTTTTTTTTGACCACTGTTTGTGATCTTACCATCTGCATTTGGCAATTGATCTATATAACTATGGGGATGAGTTTGGGAGAAGAGGCAGTATCATTCCTGACATGACTATGTGAATGTTTTCTGTACTTCTTTCACTCTGCTGCCTGTTGATAGTCTATTAATCCTTTGGTTTCCTCTTATCAATCACTTACATTGTTTTAACTTGTAATTTATAATCATAGTCATTCTATTTCCTGTGGCTTTTGTCTAATTTATACATAATTCCTGCATGTTATATTGTTCTTTCTACATCTCTTTTAAAACAGGCTGTTTCTTACCCCACCTATCTAGTTTCCATCTCCATGATGTCATGGATTTTTGAATATCCAGTAGAATAGTCTTGAATATTTTCCAGTTTTTATTAACGCTCCACATTTTCCATTTGAGTTTGCAGTCAACTATGCCAGCAACTGCTCTAGATATGTGCAAACACACACATGCATGTACACATAGACTCAGCACAGCCCTAACCACTCAGACATAAGGGGACTGCAAAACAATGGTCACGTTAGCAATAATTTGTATGAAGTGGGAACATCAATGAATAGACCTGGCAATGTGTTGTAATGACACCAAAGTGAGAGAGTGCATTTACCCCACCCTCAGTATGGTGAACTGGCCTTCAGTCATGTCATTACTAAAAAAAGTCCATGATCTTTGTCTCCAGGATGGTGCTCTCTGCTGCTCTGCAGATGTCTCAGTTCCATCACTCACAGTGAAGTAATGTGATGTACCACCCTGTGTCTCCAAGAAGTGACAAAGTCTGTCAGTGTGTGCCTGGGCTTCTGACAATGACACATGTTCTTCAGGTCTGCTGACTTCACCAAGGGCACAAGAATTGCTTGGATTTTCTCCCAAAGAGGCTACAGCTAGAAGTTTGACCACAAGGTCACAAGGGCTTAATTTGCCCCATGGCTACTAATGCTTCAGTAGCAGAAACCCAGTCTTCGATGCAATCTCTTCTGGTCTTACCAGGCCATACACTTGTCTTAACTATACACTGGCTTAACTATTGCTCTACCACAAGCTTTGCCAAATCCTCCGCTTTCAAGATACCATCTTCATGGACAAGCCCAGATGTCTGAAGCATTAAAATCCATTGATGAAGTGAAGATTGTCCAGCACCACAGATGTGGAGAGCCTCCTCCCCACATAGGGCAGTAATAACATCCCCTTGGGTTTTGGGTTCAACTTTGCTTGTATTTCTGAATATAGAAACCTATGGGTGTTTATGTCCACAGATATGTGTATGCACACTGCATACACAGACTGATAATTAGTGCTCTAATCTACTTGCATGAGATAAATGTAATTTAATTATGATCTGTGGTACAAAAACAACTTCTAAATTTTAGATTGAGCGATTAGTCCTTCCATTTCCATCAAAAGGAGGCTCTCTTTTGAGCTAGCCAGAGCTCTCTGATGTTTAAGCACTGAGCCTCTATTTTTTTTAAACTCTGGGGAACTGCTGTTGGCTTGATGAAGTGATCCAACTAACAGTGAATTAAAATCCTGTTGAGGTTTCTTCCTCTCAGCTGTAAAGAGGTGACTGCAGGACTGAAAGTCCTGTTCTCTTGTGCAGTGTGGTGGTCTTTTCACAGCCACCCATCAGTATCTCATTTCCAGTTTCATTAAGTGGAACTTCACTCCATAAATCATATCTCATTACTTGCAGTTCCAGACGGAAGACATTTCCTGCTGGTACTGGGCATAAATGCTGTGCAGGCTTTTAGAACTTGGCAGCTGTACAGAGCCAGTCCTGATGCAGAAGCACAGAGGTCCTGGGTGTCCAAGAGCATCAAAATGAGTTTGACTCCATACCTCTACAACTGACCTGAATAGAAAGCATGAGTCGATGTGGGTGCTATGCAGTTGATTCAAATCATGGAGATTGGATGAGCTAATAGCAGTATGAGAGGAGGACAGACAAGCTTCTCTGACATGCCTCAGATAGGCACTTGCCCAGAACACCTATGTGCAGTTCAGGGTTGAGTTTCTGTGTGCTTTTCAGGTTGAACATTTACCTGTACTTAATGACCATGTGTCAGTATTTGCTGCATTCCCCCTTCAGTGTCCCAAACAGTCCGCTCAATAGTACAAGTAAACAGTTGCTTTGTCTTTTGTCTTTATTAGTCCCACAGGACACAATATTGCCTTTGCTTATGACCCTGTGCTCTTGCTGGTACAACTGTGTTCCTGCCAGAGCACGTATTAGTTCCTGAGCTCAGGGTGCTTACAATGTGTTTTGTTATGTGTTGACACAGACACACACACACTGGTTTTCCCTAATGACGTGAGTCTCTCGGAAAACTGAGAGCTAACTTCCAGGTGGCCATGGGGGCTGCACAGGATCCAAAATACTGCAGGATGTCTCCCTACTCCCTACATCTCAGTGATTATTTCAAAGGGACAGGGAGGCCAGAGTGGAGGTAGAAGAAGAAATAAAATAAAAATGGTGATTTACAGGCCTAAACAGTCTCCTGGCATTGCTGGTCATGATCTGGCTTTCAGCTGCCAGAGGATGTACTTTGCCTAATTGACATGCCCATCCTGAGAGCACGGGGGTATCTGAGTTGCTCTTGGGTCCTGCTCCAAATCCCTGGGTCACAGTGACACGGCCCCTGCACTCCACTAGCTTCGGTTTCGTCATTCCACACATCTCCTGGCGCAGGCAGCCATGGGAAGCAATTCTTGGCAGCTGCCTCTGGAACCACATTAGTACTGTACTATAGGAACGACTGCCACCAAGATGTCCTCATCTTCATCTAGGCCTGTCTCCAGGAGAGATCATGGTGATCAGCAGCACAGCAGGTACAGAAAGCAAAGCCCAGCACTGAGAAGGGACAGACATCTGTTTCAGCTGGGAAGCCTGGCTGTCTACAAAGCAGCTTAAGAGGTTATCCTAGGTAAAAGAAGGCAAACAAAGCAAACTTGTGGGCTTGTTTCCATGGATACTTGCCTGGAAGTGGAGGCATCCTTTAGAAGTCTTCACAGCCACAGTGCCATGGATTGTTATGAATCACTTGGGACAAATACATCCTCAAAGCAACAATGACTTTTTAGTCCATTGTAAGTAGCTCATGTGTTGATGTTTTAGAGAATAACATTGCTTAATGTGTTTATACTTTCTGAAGGATGACGCAACAACATCTCTTTACAAGGTAACCAGTTCTTGTGGAAAGACCCACATGGCAGGTACAGCATTCACGGCACTATTATCCAGAGCATCCTGTTGTCATTTGCATCGTTTTTCTTTCAGGTGTTTGGGCATGTACTTTGTCCCTGTTACTTTTTTCACTCCAGCAGATACGTGCATGGCATCCATTTATAGCCTATTCCAGTTTTGCTTGCCGCAGGGGCAAAACATTTTTCAGAACTTCCAAAAAAATTTAGTAAACTCCCTTATGTGTGTTTATGTAGCCTTTCATCAAAGACTATAGAAAGAGGCCATGTGGTCTTGTGGCTAGATCAAAGCTAGAAAGCTCCTGAGATCTAATCTGGGCTGAGCTAGTGACTCACTGGGTGGTTTTGGCAAGTCACATGATCTCAGCTTGCGCAAGTCTATCTGGATGAAAAAAGCAGGCGAGAAATATATGTGGAATCCAACCTGAGCTTTCCAGCACAGATGTATTTACAGGAAATAATCTAAATTGATATACCACACATGCAGGCTGGAGTTAATAATCTGTAACAAAGATATCAGGCTCAAGGCAATATGTATTGACTTTGGACCTGTGGCTCTTTCTTTGCATTTGCAGATCTCAAACAGTCTCAACACATGCAGAACTATCTGAACAAGAGCCTGTATATATGCATGAATCCTTAGGGCCTCACACTGCAGTCATGCTTTTCACTCCATTTAACTCACCTCCAACAGTGCCTAGTACACCTTGTCCACTTCACTGGTAAAGGAACAGTGTGTTCAGGACTCTTTTCCAGGCTGACAAAGTTGAGAAAGTTGGAGTTGTTCAATCTGCAGGAAAAAAGGCTCTGGGGGGACTTCATAGCACCTACCAGGACCTAAAGGGGGCTACAACAGAGCTGGACAGGGACTTTTTTACAATAATTTGTAGTGATAAGACAAGGGGAAATGGCTTTAAACTAAAAGATGGTAGGTTTAGATTGGACATAAGGAAGAAATTCTTTACTGTGAGGGTGGTGAAACAGGGCAACAGGCTATCCAGAGAGGTTGTGACTGTACCATTCCTGGTAGTGTTCAAGGTAAAGTTGGGTGGGGCCTTGAGCAACCTGATCTAGTGGAAGATGTCCCTGCCCATGGCAGGGGGGTTGGAACTAGGTGGCATTTAAGATCACTTCCAACCCAAACCATTCTGTGATTCTATGACTCTATGATTATTTTATTAACCTTTTACCAGAGTCTCTCAGGACAGTGTGTGAGTACACAGATAATCACTTTCATGCATGTATGCCAAGGCATTTTTGCTTTGCATGGGCCTGCAGCACATAATGCTGCTCTCAGATTACCTCCGAGTGGGAAAAGCCCAACTCAGCAGCTGCCTGATCCCAATCTCCAATTAGTATTTATCCAACAATTCCTCCTGGAGAGATTCTCCACTGGCAAATTACTTCCCTCACGTGTTTTCCCTTTACACCTGTTTTGAGGCTGAGAATGTTAGGAAGGCAATCCTGATCCTAATCTATATTGTAATCCTTTCAGCTGAGCACAGGATGGAGTGAGCAATCTGTTTGCCTAACAGTCGTAATATCTGGAGGACTACTGTGTGCCTGGGGTTATGCTGTCGTGCAGCAATGGAGTTGAGCCACAGGCGGGGAGGAGGAGGGGAGTAAAATGCTAAAAGTAAAAAGTTCCTACATAAATTTGAGATTTTTCACTGTTACTGAACCTCTCCCATTGTCTGCTCATGCTTGGAAGCCCAAGAGGTAAGTTGCAGGGTGCTTCTTGGCATTCATTAGACAGGGTGCAAAGAGTTATCTGAACATGTGCCTCACCACCCCTTTTTCTCCTTTCCCCAGTCTGAATCATCCCAGAGGCTGAGCTGCAGTCACTTATTTCAGCAAGGGGCAGCTGGGGCACATGACCAATGGCCTGGCATCACTCACACACCTATGAAAAATGACCAGCATCCCAGGCACTCCTGGCATCACCTGAAAAACTCCCATCCCCAGCTGCTCCAGTCCCCAGTCTCCCCTCTACATCCCCACTCTCCCTGCCCCTGCCAAAGCACTAGTGGATTCTCAAGCATATCTTCTGCCCACACACACCCTATGCAACACAATGCAACATTTCCAGTACCAAAACATCTCATGGTGCTGAAGCTGGGTGTTCCCATGTCTCTTAAAACTCCATGGGCTGGTTTTACTTCGAAAAATGGCCACATTTCTCTTATTTTCGAAGTCATTTGCAAGTGAAGCTGCGGCCGAAGAGCCCAGAGGCTGTCTCAGCCCTGAAAGTAAGCTTTGAAGATGTCTGGGGGGGGCAAGAAGAAATTCAAACCCTAAGTCTAAGTCTCAAAAGCTGTTTTGAAGTTCTAGGGAGCCATCCAGATTCATCTGGAGGGAGGGGAATTTTGAACTAAAACTAATCAAAGTACTTAAATGGATTAAAATCCACTCCTACTTAACACCCTGCCACTGACCATCCTGCTGATTTTATTCTGAACTCAAAAAGAAATTATTCATGTGCTTGCCCCAGGAAAAATAAAACTTTTTCCCTGAAAATATGCTTGGATTTGCCTAACAGGCTGTATTGGGTTTGTGTGGTCAAGTTTTGGTAGCAAGGCAGGGGTAAGGAGGTGGGGTGACAGGGTTGGCTTCTGTGAGAAGCTACCAGAAGCTTCCCCAATGTCCACAGACCTGCCACTGGCCAAGGCCAAGCAAGCAGGAATGATAGCAATGCCTGTGATAAAATATTTAAGAAGAGAAAAAAAATTATTGCACAGATGTAGTTGTGGCAGAGAGGAGAAGAGTGAGAATATGTGAAAGGGACAACTATGCAGTCACCAAGGTCAGTGCAGAAAGATAGGGAGGAGGTGCTCCAGGAGTTGAGTTTCCCCTGCAGCCTGTGGGGCAGACCGTGGTGAAGCAGCTGTGTCCCTGCTGCCCATGGAGGACCACAGGGTGCACGGATCCACCTGCAATCTGTGGAGGGCCTCACACCACAGCAAGTGGATGCCAAAAAGAGGGCTGGGACCTGTGGGGAACCTGTGCTAGAGCAGGCTCCTGGCAGGGACCTGCAGACCCATGGAGAGAGGAGCCCATGGTGGACCAGGTTTCCTGCTAGGACTTGTGACCCTGTGGAGGACCCACGGTGGAGCAGACTGTGCCTGAAGGACTGCACCCTGTGGAAAAGTGACACACATTGCAGAAGTTTACGAGAACTGTTGCCCACGGGATGGAGTCGATGTTGGAGAGGTTTGTGCAGGACTGACTCCCATGGAAAGGACCCCACACTGGGTGTGGTAGTAAGAAGCAGTAGTAACATGATGAACTGACTGTAACACCATTCCCCATCTCCCAGCACTACTGGGGGAGAGGTGGTAGAACTCGGGAAAGAGGGATGGGTGGGGGAAGATGTTTTTAAGATTTATTTTACTTCTCATTATCCTGCTCTGATTTTGTCAGTAATAAATTCAAATAATATCTCCAATTCAAGTCTGTTTTGCCCGTGATGGTATTTGGTGAGTGATCTCTCTGGGACCTTATCTTAACTCATGGACCCATAATTATATTTTCTCTCTCCTGTACAGTTTCAGAGGGGAGTGAGAGAGAGGTATTGGTGGGTGCCTGCCATCCAGCCAGGCTCAACCCACCACAAGGGCACACAACAGGTCTATAGAGACTCCTCAGAGCTGGGCTCATCCTCCCCATCACAGCAGTTGCTGCCATAGCCATACACCCATCCCTGATGCCCAGGTTGGATCCAGAGTCACAGAACTACCCAGTGCAGGTTTACAAGTCAGGATCTGACCCCTGAAGCAAAATGTCATCAAGACCCAATAATGTTGGCATCTCCCATGCTCTACTAAATATATTAACAAATAGTGGCACAGTAAACTCCAAGATGCAGTGCAGTAATTTGAACAATAAAATCTTTAAGATTGAGATGATGCCTTTTATTGTGGATGGAAGGTGAGTAGAAAATGAGACCTTTGTTATCTGTATCCGCTCTTCGAAAGAGATTCCTGAAAACAACCTGGGAAACAGCACCCGTTCTGTGCATAGAAACAAGAAGGGACAGAAAGGACAGAAAGCTCAGTCCTCTTCAAGGCTGTAAACCTATCTTTCTTCTTACCATCTTCTTATCCCACCCTTTGGTCCCCCCAAGCCTCTGCAATACACCTTGCACATCGGGACCCATCAGATCTGAGCCATGAGCAGTCTTTGCTTTTTGCACATGGCTGAATTTCACTCCAGTGAGTAAAAAAAAACCCCAGCAGTTGAATTCAGTAAAAGGAACTACCAGCCTGTCTATCAAGTATGGGAAGAGTCGCAACTTCTGCCCCCAGCTTGTACAGCTCTGCCCTGGACAGAGAGCCCAGAGTGGCGCTTTGCTTTGCACAAAATGCTGACACCAACAAATACCATAATAGTGGAAGTAACTTTAACAAAACCCTGCTGGCTAGCACAGCACTTCTGAACCTCAGCTGCCTTTTTTTCCCTTTTCTTTTTTTTAAGTTGTTTTGAAAGTTAATTGTTGAGCCTCAACAAAAAAAAAAAATGGAATTGGGCAACTATGCCAAGGTTAAATTGGGTCAAATCCTGAAATCCTGACTTCAGTCCAGACCCTCCAGTTCCCAATGATTTACACAGGAATGTTGCATGCACTGGAGAATTTCTCCTTGGTTTGCTCCTCAGGCTGTGCTGGGTGAATGCTGAGTTCGGATCTCTAGGTTTGACCCAGTAGGCTGGCAATGCAGTTGGCAGGCCAAACTTGATTTGCTCCAGTGGTTGCATTATAATTTATGCCAGAGCAAAACCCCTGAGTACATTCTGAATATAGCTGCATTAGAGTACATGTCAGAGCAAAACTTCTGGATACACCCTTATGATCCGGGTGGGGATTTTCTGCATGTGGGATCTGTGGAACCAGATACCCCAAGCACGAAAACTGGATCATCCCTGCAGAAAACACGGTAGGGCTGCCAGGGTTTAATTGCAGTTCTTTGCTTGCTCAGAGGCATCTGGTTTGAGTGAAGCCTTTCGAACTTGCACCGATGGGGTAGGACTCACACAGGCTCACAGCAGAGAGCTCAGCACCCTGCTGGTCGCTCCCATCGCTGGTTGTCTTTGCTTCTGTAACTCCTTGGCATTTTTTGACATTTTGCTAGAAAAGGAGGAACTGGGATTTGAGATGGCTCTATTGGTATCATGCTGTGTGTCCTTGTCACCAGGAGCATCTCTAGCTAGCCCACGAAGAAAACTCCAACTCCCCTAGGCTGCCCAGCATAGAAGCAAATGTGAGAAGCTGCTCTTATGTGTTTTCCAAGATATGTTTTCTATACACACTGAGAATTATTTATTTCTCCTTCTTTTGAATGGCTGCAGCAGCGTGGATCATGGCTGAATCATAATCCACATACTTTTTTTTGTTCTGGTTGATTGCTTCCCAACTTAACTCCTCCCTCTTAGGTCTTTAAGTGAAGAATTTCTCCCTTTTCCTTTTGAGGACAACCCACATCCCTTAGTAGCTGCAAACAGATACAAGGAAAGTGCATTATCCAGCCCATTAGTGCCTTATCCTGTTGGGTGTTTTATGTGATGGTCACTGGAAGAATCACAGTGCTGAACTGTACTTTTTCTGTTTGGCATGTGGTGAGAATAAATAATCCTGTCTGTTACAAAGTCACTCTTGCTAGTTGTTTCCAAATGAATCCATAACCCTTTGAAAGCCACAGCTGCGAGAGCATCTACCACTGTGATCCATCTACCACTGGCTTTTGAACTGCCTACAGTCACATTCAGCATCTGTTACTCTATGCAAGTCATCTCATTGACTCTGAGAAGTGCTGGGGGTGTTCAGCACTTTGTGTTTAAGTAGCAAATCATGGACACACTTTCACTCCCCCGGTGCTAGGAGTCCATTTCAGCTGAACTGTTTTCTGAAATGATTCATCCTGACCTTTGCTTGAGACACACAATAGCTTCCTAGCAAAGATGAACCAAATTTCTGCAAGAATTACTCTAAAACCATAGTGGAAAATTTCCAGAAATAATTAAATGCAATCATTTGCAAGGGTCAAAAGATCTGGACACCTGTTTCCTGGCAAAGCAGTGAAGGGGACACAGGGAGGGGGTGGCTGGACCATCGCTCAGCTGCCTCAGTGCACAAGCAAGATTAGCACCTGGGTAAAGGGCAGGTGGCAGGTGCTGAAGATAATAAGACTGAGGTCAAAGTGATGGGAAGAAGAGACATTAAGACTGTATTGCTTTTCCAGAGGCCTTTGCACAGCATAGAATCATGGACTGATTTGCATTGGTAGGGACCTTAAAAATCATCTGGTTCCAGTCCCAGTGCCATGAGCAAGGACACTTTCCACTAGATCAGGTTGCTCAAAGTCCCATCCAACCTGGCTTTGAACACTTTCAGGGATGGGGCGTCCACAATTTCTCTGAGCAATCTGTTCCCGTGTTTCACCACCCTCAGAGTAAAGATTTTCTTCCTAATATCTAATCTAAATCTATCCTGCTTCAATTTAAAACCATTCCCCCTTGTCCTATCATTACCTTCCCCAATAAAGAGTACCTCCCCATATTTTATGTAAGACCTCCCCATAAGTACTGGAAGATGATCCAAGGTCTCTCTGGAGCCTTCTCTTCCCCAGGCTGAACAGCTCCAGCCCTCTCAGTCTGTCTTCATAGGAGAAGTGTATCAGCCCTCTGATCATCTTGTGACCCTTCTCTAGAATTGTTCCTGCAAGTCCGTGTCCTTCTTATGCTGAAGGCCTTGTTATGTTTCAGGTGGGGTCTTACAAGAGCAGAGAGGAATGGATGTGGATCTGCTTGGCCTTGCTGTGCTTTCTCACTGTGGAGAAACTGGTAGCAGCTTGGGATTGGTGTGCTGGGAGCCCCCAGCAAATCCTTCAGCTCTAAGGTCACAGGTGCCAAAGTCAGGCTCTGAGCCACCTCGACAAACTCTTCCTGTAGCATTTCCTTTGAACTTCTGACAATGAAGTGGGAGACCCGATAAGCTCCAAAGCCCATTTCCTGTGCCACAGGTGCAGGGATTTTGCAGAAGGAGGCTGTCAGCAGTAATAAGCAATCTCCTCCATCAGCGCACAGCCCGATCTCCCTGCACCACTCTGCCTGCCGCTGGGTGAGGCCTTTTCCTCTCGGGCTCTGACTCATGCCCACATGCGTGAGCAGGATGTGCATCACAGGCCAGTCCCAGGTCAGCAGCCCAGCCCGCAGCGCCGAGCAGAGCAGCCCTGCCTGTGCCCAGCAGCCAAAATGCTGCCAGCCACCCTAAGCCATGCCCAGTGCTGGGCACTGAAGCTGGATGTGACTCCAGCAGCTTCTCTCCAGCACAGACAGATATCCCATGATGGACTACCTCCTGCCAGTGGCTAACACAGGCAGTGCTGTCTGTCTGCAGCCAGCACAGCTTGCCCAAGGAGCCTGCAGGCAGGGGGGACCTCATGGCTGGAGTTCAGGCCCCATCCTGACATGATCAAACCACTCTCTGCAAAGCCACCCTTGCCCCATGCTGGAGAGAGATTTCTCAGGACTTTGGCTGCGGTTGGCACATGTACATGAAGAGTCTGGGCCACAGCATGGCATTTAAAGGTGCTCCCTCTCCATTCCAACCAAAAATTCTGCTTTTCCCCATGTGCCCAGAGAGAAAGAAGAGGACATTGAAAAAAACATTATCAAGTCAGGAAATCGTTCTGGAGGAGGGGAAGTAGTTCCTCTAACCTCGCACATAGGGAAAGAAAATTATTTGCTGACTTTGCCTTATTTTTTAATTTATTGTTTTGCCAGCTGCTCAGATAAAAGGACAAAGCTCTTCCTGCTGTAATGAGGCAGCCAGTCAAGCATGCCTCAGCAGCACAAAGCATCTGGCTGGGACACCAGTGACAAGTGGGTAATAGTCCAAAGAGTTCACAGGACGCATCCCTTCAAATCTTTCTTTGCAACAGAGAGAAACAGGACATTTGCTTGTTCTTCCTCACATGAAAATTCAAATTCTCCTGGAGATCATTGCCTTTAGCAGACAGACCTCTTACATATTAAGGATCATAAGACCCATGACAAAAAATCCCAAGAGTTCACTGGTTAAACCTTTCTGTCCACTGGGCTGAAGTCCCCCTCACCCCAGGCACTGTGGCTGCCTCTAAAGGCTACTGAGCACAGCCACTCTACATCACCTCTGGTCCCCACAGGGAGTAAGGGCAGGAAGAAAGCCCTCCAAAACTGGGCCAGTCATATTGCTGTTGTTTGAAGGGTATTCCCTTTCCACACAAGGTAATTTAATGAAGCAGTGCCAAGCTCTGCTCTTGAATTCATGGCTGCAGGATTTTGAGACCTCGAGGTAAAGACAGAGTCACAGGCAGCCAAGCAAGACTTCCAACCACGGGTATGTCCTTGGAGGATGTTTAAACACCAAGATGGGCATCAGTGGGCCACAGTGTCATAGAATCACAGAACTATTTGGTTTTGAAGGAATCTTAAAGATCATCTAGTCCCAACTCCCTGCCATGGACAGGGACTCTTGCCACTAGATCAGGTTGCTCAAAGCCCCACCCAACTTGTCCTTGAACACTTTCAGGGGTGGGACATCCACAGCTGGGCAACCTGTTCCTATGTCTCACTACACTCATAGTAAAGAATTTCTTCCTAATATCTAATTTAAATCAACCCTCTTTCAGCTTAAAACTGTTACTCTTTGTCCTACCACTACATTCCCTGATAACAAGCCCCTCTTCATAATTCCTGTAGGGCCCCTTCAGGTCCTGTGTCCCTGTGCTGCAGGGGAACATCACAGGGGGTGCCTGACATACTCCCATGCACATCTGTAGGCATCAGGCATCTGCACATGCTTCTCCTGGGCCTGGATGGACCTGTTGGCCCAACAGCATCCTGCCTTCTCCCAGATCCAGCCAGCCTGGGCACAGGCATGAGGGTGGGGAGGAGCAGGGTTCACCCCCATGCTTATCAATCAAAAATTTCATGTGAGTTCCAGGTGGGTTTTACACTTTTCCCTGATGTTTGAGGGTTGTTGCCACCATGCATTGCAACAGAAGCTGCTGGCTGACCTTTTTGAGCCTAATTCTGCTGCCTTTACTCACTAGGGGAAACACTTGCTCACGCTAGGCATCCCATTGCCCATCTGCAAAGTCATTGTCATTGGGTGTGAGAGTCCTGCACAGCCTTTTGCCCCAGTTTACATTGGTGCTTTGTCCCTGGTTGCTAACACAGCAAAGGAAACGCGTGGCATTTGAACCTCAGCAAGACTGCAAGTCTGACAAGTTGAGACTTGACAGGGATGTTATCACAGGGCTCAGCAATGGCTTTACACTCAATTACATTTATGGTTTCTCTTATTCATCTAAATTTTTATGTTTTTTTCACTACCAGGAAGTTAAGAAAAGGAAAAAAGAAAACATGAAAAGGAAAAAAAGTTCTGTAATGAACATTTTGCTGGTGCAAGACTGAGTGACACAGGAGAAACTGAGCAACTACGTTGGGCGGTGGGGAAGAGTCATTTTCTGTGGTGACCAAAGCTATATTTGATTTCTTAGGCAATGTCAGCTTTTGCATGCTACATTCTTTGGCTAATTGCCAGTGTGATGTGTAATACTTTAGCCACACTGTTGTTACTTAATCCTTTCCTAATCTGTAATTTGCGCAAGAGGAGTAAAATCTAAGCAAAGCCACTGAGAACATCTCTACTAATAATTTATCAAACTCGACTTTTGTGGTTGGCAGGAGACGGTAGTTGATGGAGGTGAATGTTTTCCCACAACAGCTCTGTATCATAAACACGGGGCAGCTGATTCATGCCACACTTATTTTCTGTCATCCACCCTTTGTGTCACCCTGATATTTCTTCGAATGATAAGCCCGTGTGTGTGCTCACAACACACCGCCGAGGTCCCAGTTTCATCTCTTTCTGCAAATTACACATTAATTAACCATTAATAACAGTGGGAGTTGCATGCAGAAATCCACACCCGCCGTGATGAGACCGTGCCCTTGGTGAGCAAGTGCCTTGTTAATCACCCGCACCTCAGCGCCAGAGCTGCCTCCACAGCCTGCGAGAGGAACGGCTCTGGAGAGGGAAGCACCCGAGCACTCGCCAGCACTAATCCTGCCTTAAAGAAAAGCGTTACCTCTTGCTCTATGAATTTTATTTATTTTGGTCCTCTGGGCAGTGCTTGCTGTTGTTAGAAACATGATTGCTTCATACAGTTATGTTAATGTTTGCATTTGACAGAATGTAATTGATACTTCGGCTGCTCCAGCTTCAAAGCCAAATTAGGAAATGAAGTGCTGCACATTAGCTTGTTTAGCTGGTTAAATACTGTAAATAAATACATGCAGGGCAATGAAAACTAATGAGTTTTCTTTAAGGCATTAAAAAAAAAAAGATCCTACTGTGAACTCATATCCTGAAGGATTTGTCTTTTTGCTGCAACAAAAGTTGATTCTGTCTGAAATCTGAACTCTGGATTTCACTTGGAGAAAAGGATTTTGCAAGTTTTGGAGGAACCATGGCAAGAACTGTTCCAAATTTCATGGTACTTTTATCAACAATAGTTCTGAGAGATGTTTCATTTAACAAAGTAATTTTTTGCAAGGGATTAATTCAGACTGTGGTTATATGTCAAGCTATTCTTCTCAATGCTAGCTAGGAAAACATCTTTGTAAGAAGCATTTCCATAGGATATTTCTTTGTGCAGCTAAATCTGTGCAGTGCCATAATGCTGAACATTGGGTTTTTTTCCCTGATAGAATGCAATGGCATGAAAAAAGTTGGGAGAAAAGTCTGCTTTTGTATAAAGAAATAATCTGTAGAGATTTTCTCAACAGAGTGCTCTCGGCAATGTTGGAATAAAATGTGTTTCTCAGGTTATCTCTCAGGCCTGCCCCCAGTGCATTAAAGCAGAGCTAGAGGGGAGCGTTGCACTAGCTTTGTAATCCAGCCAAGGGCAATGAATCCTCCTCTTCTACATCTGTATAAAAAACCTCTTCTTTCCCCCACTTTCTTTCATAAATAATGCATTGATGCAGAAGTGCCTTTGACTGACTTGAAGGTGTTCTCCTAAAATCAGGGCACTTTTTAGCATAGGTAGAACTGAACATCTACTAGTCCTTCTTAACTGCAAATAACCTCAGCAGTATCACCTGCTTGGCAGAAATGTTGACCTTAAACCTGAGCTTGCTGAGCTGGCTGTTTTACCTGACACTTTCAGAGGAAGCTGGTTTATAAATTCTGCTGTGCTACTTCAAAAGAGAGTTATTGAACCGGTGCCCAAAATGCAGCCGAATTATTGAGAGCTGATAAAAATACATATTTAGGATGTAAGATCTATCCAGATTGGAAGGTGGTTTGATGTCTGCTTAGGATGGAGCCCAGGATGTTGAGGAAAACCTCAACTTTCTTTTTGTGTGTGTGTGTGTGTTTTCAGCAGCAACAGAGGAGGACAGAAGGCACCCAACACTTGTCAGAAGCCAACAATATCTTGCAGCTTCAAGATGAAAGCGGTGACCAGGTCTGCAAAATACATGCAGTCTACAGCCAAAAAGACCATTTAAAAATAGACGAATTATGACTCTCTCAAAAAGAAATGTATGCATTGCATAAATCAAAGTTCTCACACCCACCATCAAAGTTTAATCACTTAATATGCTGGTTCTTTCAACATGCTCTGAAACTTTGTATACAATAATACAAACGATGGGGTAACGAAGCAATAGCAATTTATTCTGCTGTACAAACGGATGTTGCATTATAATCCCTAAAGCAACACAGAGGCTGTTTGCAGATGTTACTACAATTTGGCATTTACTTTAATTGCTCTGCAGCATAGCTCATGTGAAACAAAGTCACGGGATGACCTACACATTCACCTACTAAGAGTGACTTCACTGCAAGAGGGAAAAAAAAAGTGTTTTGAAAGTTTTCAAGGTTTCACTAAAACCTGAACCTCCTGCAGTTGTTTTGAAAGGATGCATCAGGGCTTCTGTCCAAGCCTGAAAGCATGGTAGGGCAGGGGGTAATTTAATCAGCCAGGCTGTGTGGTGCATGTATTTTTACAAGTCTTGCAAGAATAACATCAGTAAAGTAACTTGAGATATTTTGGTGTCTGACATTCACTCAGCAAGTGCTAAGAAAATATGCTTACTGCACAGATCACTGGCTTCTCAGAGTGGGAGTCAAGGTGCCTAATGAAAGTCAGTGCACTTGGCTTTATCACTGACCATGCCCCTGTTCCCTCCTTTTTGCCTTCCACTCCCCTTCTAAAAGCAAAATTGTTTTTCAAGTTGCTCCTGCTCCAGGAGCTGCCTGGAAGAAGTTGCTCTGCTGAACAGATTTCAAGCAAAATGACAAAGTTAAACATGAGGCAAAGTATAAATAAAAATCAAGACTCTCTTCCTCCTCCTTTCCACTTGTGAGCGATGATCTCACCGCTCCGGGTGGATTGCAAGGGTGGCTTGATCTCTTTCAGGAAAGCACATTCTCTAACCTTGATACTGCAGCTATTTATACTCCTCTTTCTCACCACAAAGAAAAGCAGCTCTAATAATCTTTCCCTTAGTTATTAATGGGAGCATCGGGCAGCCTCTGCACTGCCTCCCAGCAGCAGGGTCAAGCCCCTGCTCATAGGCTCCAGCTCCCTGTAATGCCAGTGCTCTCAGCGCTGCTCACTTTTAGACATCTGAGATCTGATTTTCCACTGGCTGGAGCATCACACTGCCAGGCACACAGATTCAGGATGACAGCCCTGCTGCGCCACAGCATCTTCTCCTTGTGGGGTGCAGATGGAAACAAACGCATGGGTTGAAAGGCAAGAGAGTTTCTCAAGTTCAGAGGTAGAGCTGTTAACTCCTCTCCCCCTTGTTTATCAGACAGCTAGGATACCCCATTTCACATAGCTCTAGGGACATCTCAAGCACTTTAAACCCCACAAGAGGCAAGAGTCATCTCCTGTCCCCACTCAGCTTTCTGGGGATTCAATCCCAGGCTGAGCCAGGGGAGCCAGAGCTAAGACACAATGGAACATGTATAGGAACCACAGAGGAACTGATCTGCTCTGAGTCCAAACCCCATTTTTTCAGATTAAACCAAACATACTGAAGCTGTGTTCCCCTTGAGACAACGCAAGAAATGGGGACAAACATTATGAAACCAAGTTTATTAAAACTTTCTACAAGTCAGACTTTATCATCCAGGTTTCCACAGACATATACATATGTACAAGTTGGACATAGTGTTTTTAGCTTTTCTGGCAGAATTTTCTACCAATATATACAAATGTACTGTTTTTCATAGAAGGGTTAAACTGTATCACAGATACAAATGTCAAGCAATCATGAGAGGTTTAGTGCAATGGAGAGCTGGAGGGCTCTGCTCTTAATGCTCATGATTCTGTCAAGTTAGTATTGCCAACAATAATTCACATTAAATTGCTCTTCAACACCTCTTATTAGGACAAACGAAGTACAACAAAACAAGAAAAGAAAACCCCTAACAGTAAGATATGTACAAAGTACACAGTCCATGAGGTATACATGGTATTCTCGCAACATGTGGTGGGACTGCAGCTTGCTAGGGTTAACCCTTAAAATTACTTCACTCAAACTATGTGGTGTTGGGAACATGCAATCACCCACCTCACGGCCATTTCAGAAGCCACACTCTTGCCTAAGGTGAATGGACATCTCTTTGCATAAGCACTGGACACCAATGTGAAACGGAGCAGAAATTTTAGACATGACTAGGCTTTACTTACCCCCAACCCAGGAAGCTAATGATTTAGCTATATTCATTATCCATGCACATTGGAAAGGCTGTGAATAATCATGCAAATAAAAAAAAAAAAGGGCTGGAGGCAAACAGCATACCCGATAATCAACTATAAGGGTATAAGGAGATTTTACTCTTAAGACTAATTTTCGAATGGGTGGACGGAAGAGGAGAGGTGATGTGATGTTTTTAAGAGTTGAGCTGGTTGGAAACATGGCCATGTTTACAGGTACTGTACAAGACACCCCTTATCCTTTTCCAGAGGAAGGCGCCCCAGCTGATAGTGTTACAGTTTGGTAAACGGATATGTTTTGGCACTCACAGCTAACAAGACCTGCTACTTGACAAGCTCACTGAGGGCATAAAGTTATATAGGCTACACCATGGTAACATGAGGCTTAAGTCTATTTAAAATGCTTTCCTGGTCAGGGAATGGAATCGGCGGGGATCCGGCTGGGACATCCACTGGTTTCTGCTTCAGAAAGATCCACAGCAGTGATCTGTCTTACGGGTGGATCTAGGAGCTTCATGCCTCTGAAAGCAAGATCAGCTGGAGGAGCAGCAGTGAGCAGACAGCTGTCCTTGGTGGGCAAAGACCTCCTTCCCTCATTAAGGTGTGCTTACAGTCAGAGAGCTGCTTTGTGAGCTGGCTGGTGTAGCACACCGAGGCGATTCCCCTCTTAACCATTTCTGTCATATTAGCTCAGGTAGATGCACATCTTGTGCCCCCCTAAACCCCTACACATCGTGGCCAGAAGGCTCTACACCTCTGCAGCCACCTCAGGAGAGCAGAAGGGGCTGCCTTTCCATCCCACACCTTGCCAGCCATAAGACTCCGCATCCGAGATGCAACCAGTCACTCCAGTGGAGGATGTGGGAGGCAGAAGAGCCAGACAGTTCTCACAAAAGCTGCACAGGTCCTCCAGAGCCGGGGTGACCAGCAGAGCAAGAGGATGGAACTCTTGACTATGCACAGGGAACAGAGATCTCCAGGTTGGTGTTCATTTAACAAGGTCACTTTCCTGACCCTACTGGCACTTTAAGATGCTGTTGAGTTTGCAGATGTGAAAAAAAACCAAAACCCTACTAAGATACCGGAGGTGAGAACCGACAAGGTTCTTGAGATTTTGGGGTTAGCAGAAGAAGGAACTAACATCATCACTGTCTCCATGGTATTCTGGAACAATTTGATCTGAAGTTCCAGTCTCCTGGTCTGTATATCCAGGCTCCAAGACTGCCTCGAACCAAGGGTGAAGCAAGATCTCTGGAGCAGTGAGTCTTTCGGAGGGCTCCCGCCGCAGGAGACTGCGGATGAGGCATCGGGCTTTGGGGGAGACATGGTCAGGAATACAGAACTGTCCACGTCGGATTTTGGAAAACAGAGTGCTAGGGTCCGAGTCATGGAAGGGATAGCGTCCCACCAGGAGGGTATAGAGCATCACTCCTAAACTCCACACGTCAGCTGATTTTCCAGAGTAAGTCCCCGTCGTGTTTAGGATCTCAGGGCTGACGTATGCTGGGCAGCCATGCTTGTCTGAGAGCGCATCATCTTCACCTTTGATGATGTGTGTGTCTTCCAGGCTCTCCAGACGCAGCTGAGTCCTAGGGAGGGCAGGAAAGGAAACCGCATGTGAGAAATAGCAACACGCACTCACAAGCAAGCACAGCGAGCCCCATTCTCCTCTGATCAGCAGTAAAAAAGGAAAGGAAACACTTTAATTTGCAGCGAAGAAGTTGCCTGCACTCCTGGCCACATGTAGAGGAAGCACAGCTATGTGCACTGGGGCAGCGCTCAGCAATGTCTGCTTGTTTTATTGACTGGGGATTTTAACACCACAGAGGGCTCTTGAGGAACACCAGCAAGTCACCTTCGACCTACGCAGGTTGCAGTGCCACAGCAGGGGGTTAATCGGTGACACACCACCATACAGCCACTATGTGTGGTGCAGGCTTTGAGCAGAGTCCAGCTGCTGTAAACCACAAAGCCCAGCGCCCTTTTGCACTGCTGGGGTTCATCTGCTCTCCTGATCTTTTTACTTGGTTTTTAATTTTAACCTGTGATTTATTTTGTCTACCTTTCCAGAGCATACCACTGCACTCACCACCTCCCAGGTGGACATGGGTCCACACAAGCCTCCCATTTTGGAGGGTGAGGGGAGCTCTGATCGACAGAGAAGCCATCGGCTGGCCCTGGAAGAGCTCTGCACTGCCTGGCAGCCTGCTGGGGTGTAGATGCGTTGGCTGCAGCCTGTCCTCAGCCTGACCTCGGCAAATACCCATTGGTTCTGCAAACGGAAAATATGACTCAACGAGAACCGTAGGCCCGGGATTGGCTGCGGGAGCCCTGAAACTGCACCTGTGCGAGAGCCCGTGTCGCCTGCCATTGCTTAACCCTCTTCTTGCCAAATGTGATGCACATGACACTCGCCTGTGCAACACGTTATTTCCAAATGAGCGAGACTGTATGCAATGTAACATTTCAACAAATGTTTCATCTTCTTATGGGAGGGAAAAGCTGCAATAGTTTCCTTCAAAGGAATCGCTTTCTTTGCATGTCAACATACAGCTGTTTCTGTTTCAGTGGGGCAGTGCTGATTAATTTTCCATCACCTTCCTTAAAGGGTATCCTAAAGAAGTGTTAGCCCAGTTAAAAAAATAAACAAAATCCGTTTTCTTCTGCTTCAGTAATATCACCTACGCTTTTGTGACATTAAGCACAACTCTATTACATATTTTACTTAGTTTTTTAGCATTCCACAGGATAAGCAGCCAGTCAGTTTTGCTGATCAAAAACGTATTTCTGACTCTGCCATGTGTGGTGAGGCACTGCAAGAGCAGCAAACACTCCAGGGAAATACTGAATTCTTTCCCTCGTCTAAATTTAACAACTAGATACAATCTCCTCTACAAACCTAGCCTTTAGGCTAAGTTTTACTAAAGTGATTCTCTTTCATGCAGGATTCCCAAAGAGGTATTTAACCATGTCCCACCTTCCTTCTTGTGTGTGCCCACATGTAGGGGCACAGGAGGCATGGAAAGCATGGCAGCGGAAGAGGGATAAAAGCCTCAAAGGACACAGCTTGTCTTTCGTTAGCAGCGTCACCATTATCAGCAGGCTGCTTCAGCAAGGAGACCCTTCCCGACTGCCGCGGCTCTGCCACGAGCACGGGGCAGCTCTCCCGAGGAGGGACCAGAGCTCCAGCTCTTCACACCTCCTGCTCCCCCACCCAGACGGGCTGCTTCCCCTTCCCTGCACAGCGCCTCCGCCTCCCTCCTCTCCCTCTCTGCCTTTTATTCATTTGACGCTGAATGAGTGGCACACATGACATCTTCTGGCGCTAACGAGAATCCTAACTATCACCCCTTTGTCTGCCAGCGAGTTACACTGAACTTCTGCTGAATGAGAGGAAGCTCCCGGCGAGCTTCCTCCCTTTCATCAGTCAAGATCTAAGAGTGACTGTGTGCTGGTTAGATCCATGACCTACTACATACACTCGATGGGGACCTACTTGGATTGCTCGCAGGTGATGCCCAGCTGACAGGGCCATTTCCACTCCCTGAGACGCTTTTTGCGTGTCTGGATGTGACATTCCTCTCTCCCCACTCACCCAAGAGCTGGTTGCTGACATCGGCTTACCTTTCTTCATTAGAGAAGACAAATTTCCTGAGCTTGAGATCACCAAGTACGATCGCTGACTGGTGGCAGTGAGCTACAGCGGAGACGATCTGCTTAAACAGCCGGGCAGCCTCCTCTTCCCTCAGCCTCTTGCAACTCCTCACATAGGAGTGCATGTCCCCAAAGTCCTTTTCAAAGAACACATAGGCCTTGGTGTCCCCGAGGATGACTTCGACCACTCCGGTAATGTTTCTATGTGACGGCAGCTGAATGTAAGGCCGGATCTTGTCCTGGTAGTGTTTGAGGGGGAACACCTGTATAGAGGAAATTAAACCCAAATTCATTCTCAAGGGCGTTGAAAGCTGCCGCTCGCGTAGCAACTCGTCCCAAACAATGACGAGGGAGCTGGAGGGGAGCCAGGGCTCAGCAAGATCGGCAGAAGCGCTGCTCAAAGCGGCTACCGAGCCCCTTCCCGTTCGTTTTATATTGAAAAGCGGGGTAAAAACTAAAAACAAACCACCATCCCACCGGCTTCTGGGGGAAGGCGCTCCGAGGTAACCCGGAGTTCCAGCTCACTCCCAGCGCGGGCAAACCCCCACCGGCGGCTGGCCGGGCGTTTCCAGCCGGGGAGCAGCGGGAGGATGTTTCGCAGGGCTGTCCCCACGCCGGGCGCTCAGACACACCGCGGGGACCCGCTCTCCACCCGCGCGGCTCCCGCTCACCTTGCAGCGCAGCTCCCGGCCCGAGCTGACGCTCAGCGCCCGGGACACCTGCTCCCGCTCGGCCAGCGGCAGCAGCAGGTACGAGGCGATCAGGCTGGGACCCGCCGCGCCCCCGCCACCGGCGGGAGAAGTGGGGGCGCACGGCGACCCGGGAGCGCTCAGGCAGTCCGGGGGGCCGCAGTCGGCGAGCCGAGGGCACTTGGCGGCCGGCGCTTCCTCGGTGGGGCCGTCGTGGAGGGGCTGGAGGCGCTTGGCCGGGGCGCTGCGGCAGCGGGCGGCCGGCAGCAGGGACGCGGGGCGGCTCATGGGGGGAGCGGAGTGGAGCGGGCGCGGAGCTAGAGGCGGGCGGTGCGCGCTGCGCGCATCCCTTCGCTCTCCCCGCCGAAACCTCGGGCCGTGTCCACCATCTGCTGCCGACTCCGCGCTAAAGTAGTTGGAGGCTTTAAAAAAAAATAAAAAAAAAGGTGATTCTCCTCCTCCTCCCGGCCCTGACGCACGGGGAAATGGGAGGAGGGAGGCTGGGACACGCCTGCTCCCGCTCCGCCCTCTGCTCTCCGCTCCCCTGGCCCCAGCGCTGCCGGGAGGGGCGACGGGAGAGCAGCCGTGGGGGCGCGCCGGGAACCCCCCTTGGACCGTGACTATTGGGGCGACAGAAGCGAGACCCGCTCCCTTTCCAGGAGCTTCTCCTCCGCGCACTTGAGTTTCCCAGCCCCAGTTCTTGCTTTTCGCTAATCACTAAATAAGCATCCCTCGCCCTAAGTTTTGCATCACGAAGCTGTTGTGTGTTAACCACCGTTTGCTCATAAGCGTAGACGTAACGTGCACCATCAGAAATACTTGGCACTGGGTGTTTCCCATGTGAAAACTATCTGCTGTCCGAAAAAGGAATAGCTGCGAGAGCAGGCAGCAGCCAGCAGCTGAAGTGACCTGTAAGGAGCACACTGTGTCGAGCTCCACACGGCTCAGAAGTGTGGGTTTAAAGGAATAGTAAATACACTTTCAGCTGGGACTGGTATTGGAAGAAAAAAATTAAGATAAAACCAGACAATAAATCATCCCTGGGAAAAAAATGCAGACAGCTGTAGTTTTGACCAGAATGCTTCAGAAGGAAACTCTCCAGTTTACATATATGCAAATTTTCTCTAATTCAGTGCTGAGGCTTCCCTAATATTAACACAGGGAGCCTGTGTTTTGTTGTTCAGTAAGCTCAGTTCCTATCCCGTTTTGGTTTCTCCAGCTGTGGTCTGTATAAGCAGCAGAGAGGGCCCAGGGTGGGCCCCCAGCTCTGAAGCCTGTGATGCCACGCGTGCAGGTATTTGCTCAGATTCCTGATAGATAACTGCACGGCAAACCCGTGCATGCCTTCAGCTACTTCTAGTGTATTTTAAGAAACACATGAAACTCTTGTGCAGGATGACTCATGGCATAGCAGTCCCATTAATGTATTTAAACATAAAATCATATGCCATAAAGGGATATCCCAGGGCCTGCATTTCTTTTTATCTTTTTTTCCCAGAAATACAATTCCGTTAATGCCTGCAGATTGTTTCTGAGTGATTCACCACAACTCTCAAAGCAAGCTATTTTATTTGGTTGCTCTTATAGGTAAAACAGATGCCAGCATCCATCAGACCTTTTGTTTTACTTTTCGCTTCCTGGAAGTTTAGTGATTGGAATGCTGCTGCTGGGTGAATTTAGCTGGTAGGATGCTGCATGTGTGGGCTGCTTCCTACATCTGAGATAGCACCAGGTGTGTTGGAGGGTGTGTGTTAGTGCTTTTGGGGACAGGGCAAGGGTGTAGACACAGCAAAATAGCAATGGACCTGCATGAATGTACTCATGGGCATTATTAGTGTCTAACAGTATCCCTTGTAGCTCTCAGATTGAGATGCAGCATAAGCAAGAGTGAAGGTGGCAGTGTAAAAACCAAGTGATGCATCTGTGGTAAGGAAACTGTCTTTCATCCTCACCCTCTCTAAGATCCCTCTCTCTCAGCTCCAATGCCAGATCACTGTCCCCCGGTTAAAAAGGGCCATACTGAGGATCTATTGCACACATTGTTGGAAGCTGCATCCTTCATTTTCCCAGCCTCCCACCCATTTAAAGCCTCTTAGGTCCACAGCTGGTCACCTCATGGTGTCTCTATGCTATCAGGGCACAGTGGAACCAGGGCACAGTTCAAGCTACTGACCAGCCAAATGGGGGATGGCACCCCTTGGTCCTAAAGAAGGGAAAAAAGCCCCTCTTGTAACCCTTCCCCCCGTCCCCAAAAGAAAAAAAAATGGCACGTGACAGGAGAGCAGCATGGGACCCCACAGTCCTGCCACATCCTCCTGGTGCCTGGGCAACCTCTTCTCAGAGATTCCACAGGTTGCTCTGTGTGGGTGTCCCTGCTAACTGGATCACAGAACCTGGGCATGCAGTCCCCAAAGACCAGGAAAGGATAACACCTGGGAGGTTCATCGCAGAAGTGCTGGTGGGTGCCCTCTACCACCTGCCAGTACAGACTAAGCTTCAGTTATCTACATAGGGCTGAATGAACCCAAGCTTAAATCTCCCAGGTGTCAGTTCTTTCCAAAATGAAAAGAACTTGACCCAGGAAACCTTTATTGCTTCTTTAAAATGCCTGGCATGCTGTCAGGTACTCAAAGCATTAATGTCATACATAAGCATATAGTAGCAATTATTAACCAAGTTAATAAGGTTCATTGCCTTATTCTCACTCTTATGTTTATGGAACATAAGAAAACATCTTCCTCCAGACTCCTCTCCATCCACACCAAATTCATTCCAAGATGCAGAGCAGAGATGTGATTCCCACTTTGGCTTTTCTGTTTGGTTTTTTTTTTTTTTTCTAATTTTGGCTGATCCCCAAAATGCAAGAGAACACGGATGCCAACGATGGTGACACGTGAAAGGGTGTCTTATGACCTCCCTGGCATGCTGCTTCTCAAAGGTCTGAAATTTGTCTTCCTTGCCCATCTCCTCCAGCACTTGCATGCAAGCCTGGTTTGGTTAGGAAACAGTACTGAGAACAGGAGGAACTCCAGGGAGAGGTTTGTGAAGAAGAACTGTTGCAACACTTAAAAGAAATTTTTGCAGCATATGGGGCTACCACACTTGCCATAGCAGCCTCCTGTTTGTTGTAGGTCACACCGCAGGCTTTCAGTATCCAAACCTATCTCCTGCATTAGTCTCCTCCTGAAATCAAAAGCTCTCATGCCTCTTCCTTCTTTTCCCTTCACAAGCCTCCATTGTTCCATCTCCTCCTTCCGCAAAAAAAGACTTTTCAAGGGACTACCTGCTTAGCATCTGAGATTAATATTTTCACAGCAATTCAAAGCTGTGTCTCTGGTGAATTTGAGCCTGAAAGGCTTTACAGCCCTTTCAAATGAATCAGGGCAGCATTCTGCACCTGCAATGGACACCACTGTAAATCATTGTGGAGCACAGATCATTGCAGAATTACACTTATACTGCTGGGATAAAACATTGACTCTGTGGATGATTCCTGCTATCCAAGTGCCAGAAAAAATGAACTGCTGTGAGCCAGCAGAATATAAGGAACCATCACCCAGCCCTGTGAGGTGGGCAGGGTCCTACCCATATGAGGTGGGCAGGGGTGGCCTTTGGGAGTACTGATCAGTGTTTTTCATGCTTGGCAAAGGACAACAGGGTACCTTCACCCTATCAAAGTCTGAGGAGCACTCAGTCAAAGGACATTTCAAAATTATTACAAAAAGTAGACCCTGCCTTGGAAAAGGCTGGTCAAAGTAAACAGGACTGCTCACTGTCTCCCCTTTTCCTGGCATCCCAGCTGCTTGGCAAGGATCTGGGACTGGAGCAGAAAAAAGATCCTCTGGAATGTGTATCGCAGAACTGGCATGTCTCAGGAGAGGGAAGGGTCTTGTCCAGCACAGATTTGCCAGAGCTGTGGCAAGATGAACATCAAGCTTAATATATTTTTTCTCTTTTTTTAGAACAGACAAGCAGATAGTGCATGTACAAGATGAAGACTGAAGAATCCAGAATTTCCTTTCCTGTTACGTTATTTAAGGGGATTATTATAGTGCAGTGTTCAAGCAATCTACTGTCTTGCCCTCAGCCAGTGCCTACATCACCTGAGAAGCTGTTTTTCCTTAGATGCTCACAAAATTAACTCCGCTGCTCCAGTTCTCTGACCTTTTATCTCCGTAACTAGAGCAGCCAGAGGCAATGAGAATTGTGTAACCATCCCCCCACTTCCCAAGTGCTTGGGACAGGTCTGGTAACTTTGATAATATGTCTCACAGGACACACAAAGTAAATCTCTATTAGATTAGGACACTTATAAATAAACTGGCTGCTTGCTACACGAAGAAAAGAAAAAGTCATTAGTTACCAGATGAGAGAGGCAAGACACACAAATATTTTATCTAACAAACTATCAGGCAAGTGATGAAAAATAAATACCTTTATTTTACAAGTTAGCTCACATTATGTAATGAAACTTTACTGCTAAATTGAAAGCTAGCAATTTAAAATCAGGTAGTCCTCCATAATCTACTAGTGTCCAGAATCACCCTGCACAGATGGGGCTCAAAGAGTAGTTTTGTGGCCAGGTGATAATGTTTTTTATAGCAGGAATGGTATCTGTGATAAACCCACAGCCATCCTTCGACACTGTGGAACTTGGCGGCAGATTCACTGCTAAGATATAAAACACATGATGAGCTCGTAGTGACATCAAAAGGAGTGCAGTGTAATGGTGTTCAGATTCTCTTAAGCCCACACAAAAGTTGCTCTGAGGGCTGCTGCTTGGGACTCTGAATGATTCCCTTTTGATAAGCCAGTTGTTAGCAAATCCAAGGAGTCTTATGAGCAGCACCTCCTGACTTTGTTCCTTTGCAAACTAAAGAGCATGAAGGCTTCTTCTGTCGCTTGAAAGACGTGTGAAGGTTCAGGTTTTAAACCTCAAATCCTGTTTTTTACTTCAGAAGTTGATTGCACAAGCAGACAGTGAATGAGTGTCTCCATTTCCCTTGTGGTCAGAGAAGATCCTATTCATACTGAGTTTACAAGCAAACACTTCCTTTGGTAAGCTTCCCATGCAATTCAATTCATGTGTGTGCTTTTAGGCTCTGTCTTTGGGTCTGGACTAATATCAGAACAAGTGAGCGAGGCAGGCTGTCTTCTCAGCCCACTACAGCCTTTTCTGCAGTACTTTGAAATGATGAAACACACTGTGTTTTCTGCACATTGCTGCAGTCCTGTCAAGTCCCTGAGATTATTCGTGCATCAAGAGGCTAAGGACATATATGGACATCTACTGCATGATGCGCACACATCCCAGCATTTTCCTTGCTTAACAATCAAATGTTTTTGCTCTTTGTAGTTACTGGCTGGCAGCCTAGAATCCACTGGCACCTACACTTAGGATTCTCCTCTGAGCATTCTGTGACCATGTCGTGTGTTTGAAACATTATGTATTAACAGTAAGTACTTTATGAACAGAAAATAAATTATGATTTATGGAAGACTTGGAAGCTGCAGTCAGTACTATTCTGTACCTGTAGTGAGGAGCCATTAGCTTAAGGCTTTGGCTGTTAGCAACAGAAAAGAACACCTGTCCTTGGGATATTCTAACATTTTCCACTCCAGGAAGCCCTTTTCTAAGTGCATCTTCTTCACTGTATAACAGACCACAATCCACTATTAAAATGTTCAGTTAATGGACCACACAGCACCTCAGGATCCATACATGGAGATCTGTGGGGAAGGTGGAGATTAAGATTCACTTGAAATGGAACTTAAGTTGCACAGTGAATTCTAAGCTAGTTTTGGCCACAATACTAGAGGTATTCTTGAGAAAAACGTCATGAGGTACTTGTGACCACAGGTAGGTAAGACCTTTGTCATCAGCCACTCATGAGGAAACATGAGTATGTCCAACAGGACATTGTCTAAAATAAGGCACTGTGTTGGCCTTGGCTGGTGAGTCATCGGTATCACTTCCTGCAGCCCCTGCTTTTGCTCCGGGTATTTCTCAAGGGAGCACTGACTTAGCCTAGTCTTTTTGATTCTTCTAAAATGAATAAGATCACAGCTCTGGAGCAGTAGTGATGAATGTGTCCTTGATTCAGAGGAATGTGCACTCCTTTTAGCGTAAGTGTGCTAAATCTTCCATGAGATGCCTGCCTGGTTAGTTTTTATCTTTCTATATCATGGCTCCACTGATCTGAAAACTTCAGAGTTTCTAGATGTAAATGGAGAATTCATGAGAAGAATCTGTTCAAGGTGAGAGAGCTGTGTTAATGGCTTGTGCCTCAGGGTACCACTGAAAGCTGTTTATGTGGATCTCTCTTGACTTTTCTTTATTTCAGTATTCGCTTAGACATTTCTTTAATCTCTCAAAATACAATGTGGAACTTCTCTGGCAGCAGCAGATTCTTACCAGTTCTTAGTGACAGACCCTTCTCAGCTACACTGAGGTTTGCTGCATTTGTAAAGCACACCTTATGGAAAAAAGAAAAAAAACCACCTGACCTCTGAATTTCCTTTTTTAAATATCATTGCAAAATTTCTGACGTCAGACAATGAGACACAAATTACCCTGTGAACTGTTAACATATGCCTGTTTACATATGATATATTATAGCCAAAGCAGATTAAGATTTGAAGGTTTAACTGCTGTTGAGTTTCAACTTCTGTGAATCATACAGATCATACAGCTTATTCATCACAGGCACTTATTTTTATTCTTTAACCCTTTCAAGCTACTTCTATCCTAGTCGGAGTTTATGGGGGATGTGGGACACATGGGAAGAGATGTCACAACTGTGTAACAAATCCCAGATGAAAGACCAAAGATCTGTCAGTAGCTGCAGCCACTCCAGTGAATCAGTAGTGGTTTGTGACTTCCACTAGGTGAGTTGACAGGCATGAAAACCTTCCCAAGCTGCCAAGGCTAGTCTGTCCTTCCACCTAGTAAAGTGCCAGCTGCAGTGGGTGCTGATGGCCAACCCTGAAATCTTTCTATTTAAAGAGGAAAATTACTTGGCAGAACCACCAAGAGAGAACCAGCCATGAAAAAATCAAGAGGATGGCTCAAATTCCATGTTCAGAGCAAAAAAAATCACTCATCATACTAGGATTTCTTGGATGTTATGTTATAGTTTGAATTCAGAAATGCCAAACATTTTGGTGAGAACTTCATTGATTTCAGTAAATACAGGCATTTTTCTCCAGCATTTGAATCTATGAAGTGCATCATTGATTCTGATGGGATTCAAGTACTCTCATCAGCAACCCTGACATAAATGCATGAGTATTTGTCTTTTTCTGGATAAGATGGCTGTCACCATGTTTAGAAAGAGGTACCTTTGCTGATAAAAGAAAGGAAACTACCTTACTTAAATATACATGCCTCTTTACCTCACCTGTGATTGTTACTGAAGCTAAGCAGGTGAGTGTTGCCAAAAATCAGATTGAGCTGAACCTGAGAAGGATTTCGGAACTTGGGCTGCACCTGCATTTGCTGTTCAGGCTCTCTGATTCACTGATACTGCCTGGCTCAGGCTGGCAAAGGAGAGAAGGAAGAGCACATATTTTGAGGCAGGAATATGAACACTCAAAAATGCCTTTCCTCTTAGAGTGGTAGTAAGTGACTGCTTCACTATTTGTTCTCTTCATATAAAGTGTTGCTTCAGATTTGTTTGGTTTTTTGCATCATCTTAAGCAGGCAGTTCATGGTATTACCTGGGGATTAGCTAACACAGGCTGAGTGCAGCACTGCAATGGGTCAAGCTTCTCTCTTTCACGTAGGACAACAAGGTGTAACCAAGACAGCAATCTCTCTTATAGCATTACTCACTGGAACACGAGGGCAATGAACCATGTCAGGAACTGCAGCTATCTAAGGCTACACTGGTACAAACGCCAGAGGTAGCAAACCAAACCAGCTGCCACCAGTTTGTCAGTGTGAATTAATCTGGGTATGATTTACCATTTATAATGTTATGTGTTATTGGAAGGCACACTCAAGCATCTAGACACCTACACAAACTAAATTTGAGGTGTGACATTTGTGGCCATGTAAAATGTTTGCACATCTTTGCATCTGAAAACTTGGGAGGCTGCTTATCACTGGAGATTGAATTAAATCCATGAAGGACAATGTTAATGCACCTCTGTCAGAGAGTGCAGAGTTTGTTTAACCAATGCAATTTTCTGAGTGTTCTGCTTATAAATGCTGTGAGAATAAATGTAACCACAAACTTAAAGGTAAAACAAAAAGGACACTCCCCCCACCTTTTCTTTTTGTTTTTTTGAGCAAATGCTATAGTTAACATCCTCACTTGTGGTATTTAACTGAAAATTGGTGACCCATCTTAAAAACTATAGGTTTGAGACCTGAGGTGTCTTAAAAGGGACCTGATTTTACACATAAAAATACAAACAAGTATGCACTGCTCAACCACCCCCGGTCTCTTTCAGCCATTTCAGCTTGGTTTCCAAAGGCAGAAGCATCCTCACTTACTGCCAAGTTGTGAAAAGGTGGACCTTTAGGGTTAGACCAACATCATGAAAATCACCCAGCCAATTCCCATGAAGTGTTTCGAACACAAAAGCTCAGTGCAAATAATAATGGTTCAGTTCTCTTTTTCAGCTATGAAATCAGCTTGCACATTAATACAAAATAACAATTTTCAGTTTGAAGTGTTTTCTACTCTTACGTCCAGTTGGGGTTAATAATGGTCTATGAAAGGAGAGCAGTTAGCAAACAGTAACCCAGAGTGAAAAGCTTAGCATATGGGTACCTCAGTTATATTTTACACTAAATGTCAGATTGTAAATTCAGGAAGATACCATCTAGCCCACTAAGGATCCCAAAACTCAAAGAAACATGTATTTTCTGATTCACATATGCCAAGAGATAATTGCCATCTGACTGCCAAGGCAGCTCCTTTACCTACAGCTATTTCTATCTCCTATATGTAATGCCTTATCTGCTAGATGTGTTCAGATCAATTTAGGTAATAAAGTGTGTCACAAAGTTTAAGTTCTCTTCTGGATCTGTGCCCAAAAGCTTAGACACCTGAAGCTTTATAAAATGAGATTAACTGACTTTCAATCCAAGGCATATGGTTACAGTATATTTTTATTATCTACAATTTAGTTATTGGAATACCTTTTAAATAATTGTAGTTTTCTAGCCTACAGTATTAAGGTAAAGCCTTCTGCAACTTAAAAATAGAAGTCTGAAATAAATGCTTCTGACTCTCAAAGCTTAAAGTTAAGACAGAGAGTCCAGAAATTATAAGAACAAGGCCAAGATCCTGAAAGCTGAGTGGTAGTTTTCTGTGTCCACACACAAGGTATAGATGTGCAACGTTTGTTGAAAATTCAGCTCTATTAAGGTTTCCTGAGGTTTCTATTAAAACATGGTCACGCTCCTAAGCAGGGTAAATCCTTGGTCAGAGTGCCCTACTCCAAGTATTCCCAGTAGTTACAGAGACAGTAACAGAACTATCTGCAATACAGAGCAAAGCACTCAATATTACATGCTGGCAGAATCTGCATCTCTAATATTCTGAAAAAACTAGCAAACTGACAAGGAAGGTTAAATGTTGCAAAACATGTTTTATTTATCAAATGCAAGTTCAAAAATGAAGGTCAAAAAACCCCAAACAAGTTAAAAGGAATTCCTTATATTCAACAGTTCAAAAAATGCTTTCAGTTACAGCTGAGACTTAAAAATGATTTGCCTATAATTAAACACTTAACACTTAAAAAATAACAATCAGTTACACAACCTACATACAATTAGCAACTGATCTCACAAGACCTCCAATAACAAATTTTCTTTGTGGCAGTAGCATATCCAGCTCACTTGTCCAGTGTTGACCAGCTTTGTTTATTCTGACTGTCAATCACTCTTTTAAGTGCTTCATCTGGCACAAGATCTGATCCTTTTACATCGACATGGCTACAGCCCATTTTAGGGCATCTGTTGAGAAGAAAACAGAAAATCCATTAAATCGGAAGACTTGTATTTGTCAGATATAGGCTTTTGCATAACATCTGCTAGTTTCTGTATTTATCTGGGATTCACTCTCAGTCATTTCCTCCTCACCAGCTCTCTATGGGAAAAAAGAACTCTATCTAAACTCGTGGGAATCAGAGGGAGGGAGGGAGGAAGGCAGGCAGGAAGGAAGGCAGGAAGGAAGGAAGGAAGGCAGGAAGGCAGGAAGGCAGGAAGGAAGGAAGGAAGGAAGGAAGGAAGGAAGGAAGGAAAGAGCGAAAGAGCAGAGTGAGATGGAACCTCTCACTTGTAGATCACTCTTGCTTGTACACAAGCTGCTTGCATCAGCAATGATCAGCGTTGCAGAGACACCTTTCTGTGTTGCTTTCTCTCTTTGCAGTGCTCTACATACTTCAGGTAACTGCCTCTTACCTTACTAATCTGCAGTGGAGAAGTATAATCTTCACTGACAGATAAATAGGGAAATTATTTTCTAGGGAAACAGATAAAGAGAATGAGCCTTGCAAAGACTGACTGGTGAATCAGTGGACTATCTAGTTGGTATAAAGATCAACCTTACCTTTTAGGAACTGTGAAAGCTCAGAAAGGAGAAATGGGGTCAAATTAACAGCCACTATATGATAATCAAATACTAAACTACTTGAAAGAGCCAGATAAAGACAGCAGGGTGAAAGATACTCAGGGACCAAAGGTCATTTTCCTTTGGCAGTGGCTCAAACATGCACAGATGGTACCTGTAGTCAGAAATAACACTTTTCCTGATTTTTGACTCTCTTAAGAGTAACTTTTTTCTGAGGCAGTAAACTTATTTACATTCAGTACTAGTAACTTTTACTCCAGATTTGTCCATGGCTTACTGTGTTTGTCATAGACCAGTCATTTAATTGCTCTGTGCCTCAGTTTTCCCATTTATCACCTTAATACAGCAATAGCTTGCCAGATTAATGAATAACAAGTGTTCACAAAGCTTCCCACATTTCCTGTAAGCATAAAGTATTAGCATGTCCTTCCAGGCAGTGGAAAATACTAAGCAAACTGAGAGACGTAAGAGTTGCCTAAAGGAGTGTATGACAAGTCTATCAGCACACAACCAGTGGCTGTGTGTACGTCAGCTGAAAGGCTGACATGCAGCTACTGCACTGCCAAGGGCACCGCAGGATCCCATGGATTCGAACTGGAAAGTACGTGTGAGGAAACAGCCACTCTATGTCTCCAGAGTGAGCAACAGCTTTGATTTCAGAGTCAGGATGGCAAGGACCCCCGTAACCAGGCTCTGCTCTATCAGGACACCTGCTTCCATGGGAGTATCGCTGGCAGGAGCACAGCCAAGTAGCAACACCACAGGAATGGAATGGGGTACTCAAATGGAGCACTTAGTGCATGAGCTGGGCCTGCCTTCCCACCACAGCAGATGATGGGTTTTCAAAAGGGACTGCGTTTTCATGAGGAAGTTTAAAATTACAGCAGGTTGGTGAGACTGGGCAGAGAAAACCAAGTAGTCCTTCTTAATTTAGTTACAGTGAAGCTGTGGTATTGCTGTGTGTGTGCTTTTCCAGCACACTGAAATAACTGCTGCAAAAATGGGAAGACTGCAAGCTAAAAGCTTAATATTAAGAACTGCCAGTGTTCAAACTGCACAAATAACTTCAGTTTGGGTGTAAGGTAGCTTTTAAAACTAGGTGTTGTACAGCTTATATGATTTTTTTTACCTCTAGAATTTCTCTAGTCTTTTATTTCTTAAAAACTAACATAAAATTTAGTCATGTGACCCTATTTGTTTTTCAGCAGTGCTGAAACTTTTAATCCACTATAACAATCTGTCCTAGCATGACATTCTCCTGAAGGATTTAACAACACGGGGAAATATTTAGATATGAACATCCTAAATTCAGTTCTGTATCACAGAAGGTATTTTTGCCATGATTTTGGGCTGTTGAGCACATGCTTCCTAGCTTCTGCAGATCTTCCAGAACACTCACTTTCCTCTCTCCAACTTGTGAGATATTTCCCAACTCCTGCTTATTTCTGTCCATCTGTTTTTCTGGTTTTGTTGTTATTCCCAGGATGTTGCACCCATTCCACTTTTTTCCCTCAACTTTGTAACACAAGCAAGGTACTTCAAGCTGTCTTGACACTAATGTAGTGGCTGGACGTCTCAATAGATGCTTGATTTTATAGCAGGGCTTTCCTGTAGCAGGAAAGCATGGAAGAAAAACTCCTGCTCCACCTTTGTAACGCCATGAAGGACTATGTAGAGCATAACAGAAATGCCAGAGCAACAGATGGGGAAAATAAGCTACCTGTGGCATTATCCTTGGGGAAATCAGGTTGCTGGTCTCTGTGAGACCTTCCTGAGCATCTGAAAACTGCACATTTATTAAAAAGTCCAGAACAGATAAGTTTCAGTGAGGCCATCAGCCCCAAAGCATGAGGCTTTAGCACAAAGGGTGTAAAAACAAATGTGAAATCAATGATGAAATTATATGTCTTCTCAATTTGTTCTAAAAAGTGTTTGAGCCCCTTTTCTCTTTTTTAAAATTTTCCTTTGTTTCCGTAAATCAAAATCATCCTGATTTTTAAACTTACTGGGGAGAATTTGAGGTTTAAAAAATTCAACTGTTACATCTTTTCCCTCAAAAAAATATGTCCTGTGTGGAAAGTAACAGGCTGTTTTGATGATGCACAGAAAGAATTATTTAACTGCATCATAACAGGAACTGCACAACCTGTACTGCATTGTCTGATCATTCTTAAATTCTGTACTACCTAAAATGTTGTGATTTAATATTTCTCACTATAAGACTCACTCAGGTGCTGTAATATTTCTCAGTTCTATTGGAATATAACTGCAAAAGAAAGTGCACAGAGGCAATTTTTGTTTACTTGTTTGTTGTCATTATTTTCAGGACTTGCTAAAATAAACAGTGGGAACGAATCAGCAACTAAATTTCAGGAAGCTGAAGTTTATCTCTTTTCTTCATGGCTGTATGAAATCTCTTTATTTCTGTTGTGCAGGTACCACAAGTAGCTGTAACTTCCCTACGCAATTCCTGAATTTTTCCTTACACATTGTTTTCATTAAAAAGAAAAGCTCCTTCACGTGTACAGTACTAATGAGGAGACTGTGATTTGGGCAGACACTGAGGTATTACTTCCTGCAGCCTTGCCAATCCAAATACATTTCCTAGAGCAAGTGGAGTAAAATTCCACTTACACAGCAAAGCAAATAGCTTTTCCACACATTCTTTTTAGCTTACCTGACTTTTTTCTTTTTCTGCTTTCGAGACTGGATAATTTCTAGAATGGCCTCTTCTTCATAAATATGTCCACAGACTTTGTTTCGCACTGGCCTCCTCATTTCCATCTGTAATCAATAAGGTTTGATTTAAAGGAACTGGTAACGCACATGAAAATGCTTCTTATGAGACTTTATGTAAAAGAGCAGGAAATGTGGTTGCCATCATACATGGCATTCCAGTCAAATTAAGTGATCAGGTCCTGCATGGTAAACTGCATTCCTACCTACATGGATTTTTTTCCCAAGCAATATTGCTCTTCTGATAACGCTTACAATTTATACTGCCTGGTTTTTAACAAGTACTGCTGATTTTTCATAAACCAAGCAATGAAGAATATGAAATAACTATTTCCTAGTCAATTATTGTGATGGCATTACCTGTGTAATGGGACAAATAAAGTTCATCTGGCTCCGAGTCACAGCTATATCTTCATCAATTTGTTCAATGGTGTCATTACCATTATCTGATATATGACGAACTAGAATGGGAAACAAGAAAAAATTTGGTTAGTATTTAACATAGATAGCCAATACTTAAAATACCCAAATTAAATTCAACATTTGCCAAGCTCTATCTGACAGTGATATCTAAGATGCCACAGCATATTTCTGCACCACTCCATGAACAAGACACTGCAACAAATACTGTACTATAATGTCTTTTAAAAAATATGAATTTTTAGATGGTAACCACTTGTGTGTGTATGTGCGTGTCTGTGTGTGTGTTTATCTGTTTACAGCCAATGCTAGAAAGGAGGGATAGGAAGGACAGCAAATTGGCCTGAACATATGCAGAGCTTTTGGTATTCACTGCTCAAGTTCATCAAAACCCAGTAACACAAAGATTAGTCCCCAAAATCTAACAAAAGATGAGGTGGAGCAGATCTGGCAGACCTACCCTCAGTATCAGTTTGTGTTTGAATGTCATAAATGGGCTCACTCCATAGGCTGTATATACTGTTTATACTTTAAAAGGAATTTGTACTATTTATCACAACACATCATTTGTAAGTGATGCTGCTGTATTTTAATGAGACTATAATTAGTGAAAAGTAAAATCCAAAAAGTGTTATGGACAACAGAAATGTTATTGAAGTAACCTTAAGGGAGAGAGGCAGAATGCAAAACTGCCATCTCCTAGAAAGCACACAATGGCACAATGCCAGGGAATGAAGGGCAGACAAACAAGAATAAATCCACCAAGAGCTAGAGGAGATGCAGGTCCCCACCTTTACCCGAAGAAGAAAGCAAGGCATAAGCAACTCTGCGTACCCAGGGGCACACCAGTCCAGCACTGCACGCAGAAACTAATCAGCCAGAGTCAAAAGTGAGACACAAGAGCAGCTAATGAAGAAATATATATCTACATATCTATATGGATATATATAGATACATAGATATAGATATAAGTATAGCTTTAATGAAATGTATACATCTTGTTTTACATTCTTCTAACTTTGCTCTGTTATCGTAAATCGAAGCTTTATTTGAATGTATTTGTTTCTCTTTGAATCTTATCTAGTAATAACAGCAAACTTAACACCTGCCACAGTTCTCCATTCCTTTGGGCAGTTCTGCAATGTTTTTGTAGCAGTGCCCTGGGGTGTACTCCCCAAGGTATCCCAAACGAAGAGAACAATTTTCTCTCTAGCTGCACAAGCTAGTTTGTAACGCAGCAACGAAAGGTTTGGAGAGGATGACATCCTCAGTGGCCTATGTTGGATTTGACTGCCAAGGGAGGAGTGAGAAACACAAGTGAACATGGAGAGTTTAGAGTTACTTCATGATTTGCCTTCTGCAGTGTCTCAGCCTGGGTTCCCTGGGCTGCTATTGCACACAATCCCCCCATCTCTGCATCTTTGTATCCCTGGTATTCAGCCTTCCACATCTATTAAGGACCAGTGTTTCCTAACTTATGGTCATGCTGCGTGCCTGTCTAATACTATCACCTTCCAGATGATAACAGCAGACACCACTCATGGAGCAACCAGAATCTCTCACACCCAGTTCCATACTGAGCACACAGCCCTGTGAGCCAGCACAGCTCTGACTGAGGTACTCTGGGCATTGGTGTTGCAGCCATGGCTACACCACAGCACCCTCTCGGTATGCCAGGTATATTTCTATTTTTTCCTTCCTCCTTAACAGAGCTTGCCCTTCTATCCATTGCAATATTTGAAGCATTCAGGAATGTCTCTGACCCAGGTACTCTGACTCAAGGCATTGGGGTTGGAACTAGATGATCTTTAAGGTCCCTTCCAACCCAAATAACTCTATAATTCTATGATTCTACTCTTGTAAATACCAAGGGAATATTCAGGCAAGCATCAAGAATATTTCTGTGTCTGTTACTAAGGCCTCATTCAGTCAACAGGGAGTGGATTCTGGGGGGAAAGGAGCTCAAATGTCCAATGTCAATAATAATTTCAAGGCTTTAATCTCCAAGAATATTAAGATACCTTCTGACTCCCTAAAAAGGCAAGCACTTGCAAATCATAAGGAAAAAGTGGGCACATTTAACTCTAAATACCAAAACTGCAATGGTATGGGCACCAGAAATAGAATTGCAACAGTCACCAGTTTTCAGAAAAAAACCTCTGTCACATGTTAATCTTAGATTGCTCATATATAAGGTTTATTCTATCATAAGCACATAATATTTGAAAAAAAAATACAGCTTGTGGATGGAAGGTGTAGGGGTTCTTAATGAAGCTTTTGAAATAAAAGCAATGGATGAAATCCCACTGCAACAAGGCTAAGCAATATTGCAAATATTGGTAGGTGCCAGCTTTGGCACAGGATGCTTTAGTTAAATATCATACTGATTTTTTTTTCTATGAGTAATGACAATAAAGAACAAGAGATTCAGAATTTCCTTAAATCCACATATCTGCAAATTTTGACATACTGCAGCTCTAATCTTTCCTGCAGAAAACACTTGGAAATTCACATTTTTCTATGCTGTACTTTGTTTCAGCCCATGAACTTGGCATGTAGTTCCAGTGTATCAGGACATCATGTGAGTCCATGATGTTAGAAGGCATCAGTACTAGCAAGATCTAGGACAGGAGATTGCTTTAAAAGGATAATTTATTTTTTTATCAATATTCAGATGCCAAGGAAGGTGGGTGAAGTTTTAAAACATGGAGCTTGTTCAGCTTGTAAGTTAGGCATGTTAAGTAGCTTTTTCTGGAAGAGTATTCACCATGTGCAGCACCTTCTGACTTTGCTAAGGAGTTCCCACTTCCCTCACTTATGCATATGCTCATTTAGATATAACACACGAATTTAGGAAACTATGGTGAAGCACCCAAGTTTGAAAATATGAGCACAAGCTGAGGTACTGGTGCTTGAGCCTCCCCTGAAGGCTTCAGGTCTCTAAATTATGTGAGCTCAATCACAGGCTGGGATAACTTCTTTCCCATACTAGCTTTGGAGGTGATTTAGATGCCTCATGTTTAATGGTTGAAATTCCATGAGTTGAGACCTGCTCCTTGTAGGTGAGGTATATTTATCTTCCTGGATTCAAATTGTCCTCTTGCTGCAAGCTTATCTTAAACACTTCAGGTTGCACTTCATTTGCAATGATTTTGTATACAGTCTACAAGAGTGGGGCCCTGGTTTCAAGAGGTGATCACAGCACAAATGAATCATTATTTAAAATACTTCCTTTTCATAAGCAGCTAACATTTTTATTAATAAATATGCTAGACTAGGATGATACAAGTGATACCTGAAGCATGTCAATAGCAAATTAGCATAAATCAGATAAACCACCCACAGATTTGTTGTTATTGATGTTCTACATCACAGGAGGAGAGAGGAAAAGAATTTTTTTCAGAGACAGTAAATTTTGAGGAGATTACACAAGACACAAACATATATCCCAAACTGGTCAGTAAGATGCTCTGAACTGTATATCTACACCTGGAAACTCACACTGGAAGACGTTTTTACCAAGGTCAAAGAGATTTTTTACCAAATGAAATGTATAAAAGCTTGGAGGATCTAAATTGCAAGTCTTACTATTCTGTAGAAAGAAGAAATAAAAACACTGGGTCGTGCATATTTCAGCTAAGTCAGGTTACATTTCTGTAAAATCGAATTTTCCTTGCAGATTAAAACCAGACGCAGAAAACACTGTTCTTATTCCTGAAATTCAGATGTTGTCTTAAGTAACAGAAGTGCATACCTCTATTTTGGTAGTCTGAGAGATCACATTTTAAGCATCTTAACAGTTTCTAGTTTTCCATTCCAGCAAGTGAAACGTGTTATGAGTATTAGTAACACATTTTCTATCTGGCTATCTCAGCAATGATGTTTACAGCTGATTAGTGCCCACTGTTGTAATAAAACTGCATTCTCATAAAGGTATCTATTTTTGGTAACACATCATAATGAATTTTGCAACTGCCAACTGTCTTTTTACTTATTCACTTTTAATTAAAAGCTGGTAGTACTTTATATCTCTATCACTTTCATCTCTTGATAATATTGTGACTAATATGCCTTAGCTCAGTTTTTACCTACTTTGCTTAGAACTTTTAAGACAACTTTTAAAAATAGGAAAAGCATAGTGCGGAGACATTAACTCTAGGTTGTGAATTACATTAAGCATGGATAGCACACATCTTAAAAAATATGAAAGTTCCTCTCCACTGTCTCTGTTACTTCTGTGACCACAAGACTGCTGTCTGCTCCCTGCTCCCAGTGCCAGCAATACCCTCTCGCCAATTCCTGTTTGTCTAACCTGGTGGTCAGTGAATATATGTTGCAATGTAAACTTAATTGATTTCTTTTGTGCTGGTCTGTTCTGCCTTCTCACCTGCCACCAGTCAGACACTAATCCTGGAAATCAAAGGGTAACGTTAAGCATGTGGGACTGAGTTTTTGTGAGCCTGAGCCACCAGACAGACAAGGTCTTGGCTCCCAAGAGGGTCTATTGTACTGCTGACTCCATAGAAATAACAGCAACTCATCCAGGCTGGGAAAAATCCTATCTCTGAGAGCTCCAAGAAAAACATGAATGTTATGAGGGCAAGTCAAATGCCAAGTGTTCCTGCCAGCAGGGCACAGAAAATAATGAAAGGTGGGGGAGGTGAAGTACATCGTCACATCCAAGAGTTTTCTTTAAGAGTCAAAAGGCATCTGGGGTGAGGAAGGGCCAAGGACAAGTCCAAAGGAAAGATCTGACCAGAGGTCACCACAGGCAATGCTTAAAAGTGGGTCAGCATGCCCGTTACTGCTCTGAATTTGTGTTAGTCTTCCAGATCCAGAGAAGTAGACCAGAATTGTCCAGTGTCCTTCCCATGGGATGGAGCTGCAGTAAAAGCTGTAGGAGGAATGAAAGAAGAGGGGATTCACAGAATACCTCCCTGGCAAACATTCCCAGTCTCTAGCAATTTGTGGCCAAGGACTTCCTGAGTCAGAGGTAGTATCTTTGCACTTAATAAGCCCTGGAGTTTTCCTCCAATGAATTTGTCTAAACTTGGAGAGGGGAATTTCGGCCTGGACCTTTCAGCTTGATTAGAGACAGTTACCTTTGCTAGAAAGGTTAGCAACAGTTTAATTTTCCTTGAAAATTACTGCAGAGGCTGCAGGTTACAGTTTAATTTGATTTTTAAGAGGGAAAATAAGGTGTGCAAGCTACAGCTGCAGTCAAACAGTTCAAAGGGTTTCTGCTTTTGCCAGAGGCATGTGATAGTTTAATTTGCCAACCAAGCCAAACTAGGCTTTGCATTGGAGTACATTACAATTTTGATTACTTGCTGGTGTTGCAATACAAAGTTGATCTAAGGAAGGTGGCCTCTAACATGTTGCTCCAGACTGCAATTGCAAATTTACTTGCTTCTGCCCAGGCCAAACAACTTGCTGGTAATTTACTGCCAAGTGCCTTGTATGTGCCCTGTTTGACAGATACTTGTGTAAAAAGTACATAGACATGCATTTGGTCAATCCAAAATAAAATTACATTCCTGTAAATGTAAGCCATTCTTATTTTCCTGGAATGTGAGAAACAAATTAGCAGAACAAATTAGCAAATTGTTGGTTCCTTTACATAATAGTGGGGAAGGAAACGGTAGTGTTCTTTCCACTAAGCAACAATCCTCTAGAAACTCCTTTAATGCCATCAAATTCACAGTACTTGCATATTTTAAAGTATTTTGTCCCATTAAGCTACAGGTTTTTTTAAAATACGCTATTCTAAATGGAAATACTGTTCCCATTTTATTCTTTCACTACTGGTTAGAGCTGCTTGAAGCTGGTTTTCCAGAATGACCTTACAATGAACAGAAGGTGTGATGTGACAGAAATGTTATGGGACACTCATTACAGAAATGTAAGTAAAGGAGATGGAAAGACACTTGCAGGTAAATGTGACTACAAATCTTAGGAAAATAAAAACCACCTCCAACAAAACAAACTCCAGAGATGTCCTGTGAAACCTTCAACTCACACATTATTCGAAGTGAGATGTAAGACATCAACTTTGCCTTTAGATTTTGGGAAATTGAAACTGTTGTGCAATGGGAGCTGTGTCTCTGGAAATACGAACAGAAAGGATATCTTTGATTATAAACCACACAAACAATTTCGTAGGCAAACACAGAGGCAGCTTTCTTGCTCTCTCTGTTATTGCAAAGAAACATGAGAAATCCACACTTCAAAGCCTGTGGATGGCATTTCAAACTGCAGTTTCCTCATTGTTGCAGCCTGGACTCAATCTGAAGAAGCTCCTGGGGGAGATGAAGATTATTTAAAAAGATGTCAGGAAGGCCCATCAGGAAGCTCAGAGGAGCCACTATTTCTGAAAATCTAAGGTGGTCATATTCTTCCATCCTAACTACCATCACCCACAATGACATGTAAACTTAAGAAGCAATTTAAGCACCAAAGACTTGCTGAAAATCAATTGAACTGATAAACAAACTGTTTAAATGACCAGAATACTCAAAGTCTACATGAAAGTGTGCCAGGCATGTGACAATGGAGCAAAAGTGTTAGAGATGCACAGTATGAGCAAAGCAAGACAAAAACTGGAATATGAGGAAAAATTATATCAGACACAAGCTACTAAATTACAAATGTATGTAAACAGAGTTTTTATTACTTGGGCTTTCTCCTGCTGTTCAGAAGAAAAAAGGCTGAGCAATCTCTACTGCATCCAGTATGATGTATAAAGTCAATTTCCGTGCTTAGAGAGCATAATTTCAGGCATCAGACATGAGAATAATATCACACACATTTAAAAAATGAAGAAATTCACTCCAGGCACACAAAAGAAAAAGTTGCAAAAGATGTAACCAGAAAAAAAACCAACAAACCCTACCATTTCATTAGAAGATGAACCACTTTCCATTACTAACATTGTGGTCAGAATCTGGAATGTCACTGATGCAATGCTAACCATCAAATGACATGAACATGTAGGGCTTGCCTACACAGGGAAGCTGTTGCAAAATCAACGAGGGTGTGAATGCAGAATGCATTAACTACTTGGCATTAACTCAGTGTGTGGACGCTCCTATTCTGTACTAGGAGTGCCTTTGGCTGTTTAGCCTAATCCACTTCCACACTGGACTTGAGGAAGACACGGTTAATCCTGGGCAGGAGTAGTGAGAGGACAGCTGTTGGTACTGACAGTGGTTTGGAGCCACATCTGTTTATGTATGAGTCCCTCGCTGTCCCTGGATGGTCTACTCTGTAAATTTAACTCAAATTTTCTCAGAACAATCCATGTTGAATATTCTCTACAAGCTGAAATCATGTCTATGACATCTCTGAACAGAAGGTAGCATCATGTATCTTGTAACCTCTACGGTGGGGGTCACTTTGCCCATTCATGTAATTTGTACATGCGTGTAGTCATTCACTTCTGATAAGGTGAACATGTGACAGATTTGCAGGTAGAACAAGCTTCTGCTAGAAAACACTCCTGAATAGAACTGCTCCAGGATAACAGAGGGACAAAAATAAAAAGAGCAGTGATGGGCAAGTGGACCAGGTGTCGTTGGTCCATAGCAGCGCATCCAGCAGGCTGCTATGGAACCAGCGAGCAGAAAAGCTCCAAATGATCATTGCCCTAGGAGATTACAATTCAATTATCATTTCAGTCTACATCTTCCCATTCTCCTCATGAGACTTTTTGATGAAGACTTTACTGTTTTCCCATCCTAAGCAGCTATGTTGAAAACACCTTAATAAACACCTTAAAATAATGTGCCCTGGTGCCAGGACAGTAGTGAAAACAGATGTGTGGAGTTTGTCATGTGTTGGGGAAGAGGTAGGAGTATTTATGATGTATATGGTGGGAGGGCATGAAGCTATAATCCCTGAACACTACCTTTTGATTTTGTGATTGGCGAGGATGACACTGACTCAGCAGCTTTTTTGAAATTGCAGAGAGAGGACAGAAAAGAGCAATATGTCACCTTTGGGAATGGGCAGGGTTACAGTTCAGAAAACGAGTTCCACTTCCCCTTTCACCCAAAGGAAGATGGTAATATGGATATACCTCTCTTTACCAAGAAAAGACAGATGTATGATGTAGCTCTTGAATGAAGATATGAGTACAAATATGAAAAAGTGAAAACAAAATGATGGGAAAAACAGTCTTCTCTCCATCCCCTAAAGCCCAATGTTAAAGCACTTGAAAGAAACTTTTAGATGAGATTTTTTTTCAAAATTAATATTAATGAGGACAGGATTTGCAATTCTGTTCCTAGTGCTACCTTTCATTCCTTCAGAGTGCTTTCTAAAACTCTTACCTACTTCAAAAATGAATTTACCTAATTTAGAAATATAGCATCAAGTGAATATAATTCAGTGTGCAGTGAAGCACTATTTATATGCACATAACCTTTTGGAGCTTTATTATTAGGATGTATAAAGAGAAAAGTTGTGTTTGTTTCACAAGCTTTTTCTATAGAAATATTTTTTCCCCCTGTATTTTACATATAAACTTTACCACTCCAGTTATTCTGAGTTCTGCAGCTTTGCACTGCCTGCCTCTGCTGAAATGGCCCCTGGGATGGGCAAGAAGACTCAGCATCTTGGAGCCTGTCACTGATCCAGACACTGGCTGGGAACTTGCTTGGGGCTGCATCTCTTGGAGCTGCTTTGCTCCTGCCTTAGGTCAGCAGCCGACAGCCCCAATAACATCCTTGGAAGAGGAACTTTCCTAAAGTAACAAATCCTTTGTTGAAATAGTAACACCCAATTTCTTCTGCTATTCAACACAAAGCACTGTAAAAAGAGGTCTTTTATACTACTGTGACCATTTCATTGGTGGAAAACTGAAGCAAAGGCAGGAATATGTCCAGAACCACCAGCACATTGTGTGTGCAAGACCATTGTCTTTCCCACGAGACCACGCTGCCTTACCCCTGAGTAAGTAAGGCTATGAACAGTTTCCAAATACATTTTAGTGAATGCATCAGTTCCTCACTAAAAGCAAAAAATACAACACAGAAACCAGTATCTTCTATTAATTGCAGAATATCTGGTTGTTTATTTTGAGAAAACACATAATTGCACTGGAGAACACTATGAACATTTTTGGTAAGTCATATTTATAAAATAATGCTTCTTTGCTAAACTATATGAGCAACAGGAAAAAATCAACATATAATTCATACAAAAGCAAAGTAAGAAATAAAACTGAGTTGTTGGGGTTTTGGTTTGGTTTTTTTTGTTTCTTTTTAAAACAGGAACTTACAGATCTGCTATTGCTCAATCATAAAACTGCAAGGTTTTCATTTAGGTTAAGGCATGGTGACACATTCTATGTGTATGTAGTAAGACCTTCTGCATGAACTATGCTGTGCACACTGAGCAGATCTTCACTATCATAATCCTCAGTAAACTGTTCCCTAAAAGAAACAAAAAATGATCTTAATCCCAATATAAAATGCATCCTCCAAAACAAGGTCACAGGAGGCTTGTGTAGCTAAACATAATGGTCTCATCAGTTAGGAACAGCTGAACAATTCTTTTTCTAAACCTGTCCTGTGATATAAGATTAGGATCCTTGAATGGCAGTCAGTAGCAAAAATCTAACACTAGAGCCCTGAGCTATAAATACTCATGGATTAGACCTGCAGAAACCTAGTAGCTTCTGATGGTGATTAGTAGTTAATTTTAAGTTTGATTGATATTTATTTCAATTCTCTTTCTTTAGATTCTCATTTGCCAGGACTGTAACTGTCAGAGTGCATCTTCATTAATGCTACATGCATAAGAAAACTATTATCATTCTGTCAGTGTCATTTATATGGCAAAACGTGCATTTCAGACTTCACCTTGACATTCTGCGTGGTACAGATAACAGGCAATCTGGAAATGACTGTGCTTTCTGGCAAATGTGCTGGGAAGACTGTGAGGGGCTTAACTAAGGTCAAGCACTTGGCAAAGTCTTTTAAACCCTGAAGGTGTCTCTATGCCTCCACTTTCCTCTCCAGATCAGGTTTAATAGGGGAGAGACAGGACTTGAACATACTCAGCACTGATTCACACAGCAGCAGAAACAAGAATGGCAGAGAAAGACAAGCAAAGCAAGGGAAGCTAATACTGAACTGATGGGACAGCAGTTGCAGTGTCATTTGTGCTTTATAATAGGAATAATGAGCGCACACAGCTAAATCACATGGCATCCTGCAAAGTCTTCATCTTTCCAGCACTGGAGTTAACATTACTCTCACTATTTTAATCTTATAGCTATTACCAGAAAGGAATAACATTGCAGTTGTCCTCTTAAGAACTATTAACTTCCCTTGCGCTTTTTGGTTGGCACATCAGCTCTTTACAGATACACATGCAATCCCTTCATGTATGCTGAGAAAGATTGAGGTTTTATATCTCAAAATAAACGGTTTAATTTAACTGAAACAATCCAACTGACTAATTAAGGAAGGAAACAGAAACTGAATACAACACAGCTACCCTAAGGAATCACCATTTCACAATAATGAAGATAAGAGGCAGCCTGTTTTTGTCCATGCTCCTTTCACATCAGAAATCAAGCACATTGTTGCAACCCAGAATTTAGGTTTGCTCAGTGTTACTGGGACTCTCTGGTTTGCACAGGTAATGAAGATTCCTCCTCTTCTACACATTTGGCTACAGCTAGCAGAAATATGGGGGAACTGGGTTCAATACCTGTAAAGAATGGAAAACCTTTAAGGACTGAATCAATATATAAAGATGGATCTTAAGAAAGATGGAGAGAGACTTCTACCAGGGCATGCAGGGACAGGACAAGCGGCAGAGGTTTTTAACTGAAAGAGTCTAGATTTAGATTGGGTGTGAGGAAGACATTCTTTACTATCGGGGTGGTAAGACACTGGAACAGAGAAGCTGTGGATGCCCCATGCCTGAAATGGATGGGCCTTTGAGAAACCTGATTTTGCCCATGGCAGAGGAGTTGGAACTAGATGATCTCTAAAGGTCTCTTGAACCCAAACCACCTATGTTTTCCTGATTACAAGCTTTTATTTGCAATACCATCACTGGCAGTTTGGGATCCAATGCCACCTTGATATGGCATGCATGCCAATACTAGAACATGTAACACAACTTAGAAAATTGTTACATCAAGAAACTGAAAAGCACTTTTAGTAAAGACCATAGAGGGTTTGTACCCTATAAGAAATGCAGTAACAGAAAACACTAGTCACAGACAAATAGAGCATTTATTTCCCCATGACAAAACCTACTCAGCCTTCACTGAAAAACTGCTGTGACCATAGGCTTCCTAGGGGTATCCTGCTAGTTTTTTCATTGCGAAACTGATCATGGTACAGAATCACTTTTTAAATAAAGGAAAACATATAAAGTATCAAAAGGGCTCTTCAGAGGGCACATGATTAATAACTACTGCTCTCCAGGGAGTACAGGGGAATCTGGAAAACAGCAGCAAGTGCATGCCAGTTTTGTAAACATAGGAAATGATCCCTTCCAAACTTTCAGCTGCTTGAGGTGCTGGCCATCCATATATGACAAACCCAACAGGGAAGAGTCACTGTGTTAGTGACACCCACAGGTATGTGGAAAGGGCAGTCATTTAGCAGTAAGCAGAGTTCCTTGGGAAGTGACAGTCTTTGCAATCATGCATTCCTGGGTTACTACATTTGGCCTCTAGCTTGTACAGCACAGAGTTTGAAACCAGGAACTCGATTATCACTGACAGTGCTGATCTGGAATTTCAGGAATGGGTTGTAGTGGGCCCCGGGAAGCAAACAGCATTTATGAAGCAAAGACGCACTCTCTCTGCCTTTGCCAACAGAGAATGTTATGCTGCTCTGAGATGTTGCAAGAGCATGAAAGCAGGGTGGGAAAAGAGCAAACAGAGCTGGTGCAGTAGGAACTACAAACAGAATCACATTATTAACCAGGGAGGCAGGAAGGTGTATGGAATTCCACACCACTCAGTGTCTGAAAATATTCTTCAGCAAATTATTGAACAATTGGACTGTAAACAGCTAAGGATAACATGGTAGTGAGAAGCAGTCAATAAGTTTCTTGCCAAATCAAATCACACCGAACTGATCTAACCAGCTTCTCTGATAGATTAACTGTCCCTGCTGGACGAGAGAAGTCAGCTAACATACATAGCCTGATTTTAAATACAGCTTTTGATGTTTTCCACATGACATCCTCCCATATAAACTAAAGAAATTAGTATAGATCTTCACCTAGATCCAAAGAACAACACAATAATTATGCTTTCTTCTGATTACAGTTTCTTTTTTTTTTCTAAAACAGAACACTGGTGTAACAATCACTACAGTAATGCCTAAAACCCGTAACAGAGATCAAACAAGATTGTACAAAACACTATACACATTCATAAAAAGACAATTCTAGCATTGCAGAGCTACAGTCTAAACAATCAGGACAGACAAGGGAAATATTTTACCAGTACTGTCAGAGATGGGAAACTGAGGCAGAAGAAGATTAAGAGCCTGATTTTCAAATGAGCTCAGCATGTTTCTTGCTGAGCTCGCTTGAAATTCTGGCCATAATCAACATCATGGAAATCACTAGATACTGAGCTCCTTTGAAAATCAAACGTCAGTATGAAAATTTGGCCCCAGAGGTCTTTTGAAAATCAACATCAAGAGGCTTACCCAAGGTCACCCAGGAAGTCAGTGGCAGGGCTGAGAACTGAACTTACATCTTCTGACTCCCACTCTGGTGCATAACTAATGTCACCCTGTGTTCTTGTTTTAATTAGCTATGGGGAGATCTCAAACCAGAGAATGCTTTTGAAATGAAAGAAAAAACCCTCGCAAGTGCATTCAGTTCCCTTTCAGAAGGATCAGCACAGTGGGCTTCCAGCAACTCACAAGCAGGAGGGATGCCTAGCTTCTTCAACAAGTTTCTCTTTTCCTCAGCGAAGATGGATTGTTTGTTGTTTACTTTTCATATATAAAGGGATTATTTGGAGAAGTGCTCATTTTTTCTCTCATAATACTTTTTTTTTGAATTGCACTGTGCCTCTGACCCATACAAATATTTTTCCAGTGACAAATGAGGATAGAAAAAGGAAGCCTGCAGAGTGCAGAGGCTCCTAAGGATTAGTAGACAACCTCTGGGGCAAGGAGTGGAGACTTATGCTATTGCTTATTATTACTACATTTTTCCCTAGGTAGAGAGAGTTGTTTGAAGTGGTTTCCTTGCTAATGCACTGGCAGAGCCAACTATTTACTTTGCATGTATATGTGGTTGCTTCAGTACCTCTCCTGCTGTTCCTGTGGAACACCTAAGATGCACTGTTTGCAGCAGTCCACAAGTTCTTTCTGGAATACCTAGATTCTCCATATTGTCCCTGGTTTTGGCAGCATCCATAGGTCTCTAAGCATCTTCCCTGACAAGACTTTGCTGGAGAACCACTGCAGCCATCTCAATATAAAATTATAAGTAAGGTGGATAACAAGCCAAGTCTGTGACAGCTTATTTTAGCCCAACAAATTTAGCTAAATACTAGATGTGGAATTATTTTGTCAAAGATAGAATAACAGGTTAGTATTTCTAGTCCTACTTTTTCCATTGAAAGCTTTAGCCTACTTTTTTGTAGAAGACTACAGAGGTTGATCCATCAGAAGAGTTCTTCAAAAGGTAGAGCAGGTCATTTCCTCAGCTCTCTGACCTTGATACACTCTCTGTGATCACAGGCAACTCTGAATTCACTCTGTTGTACACTGGGAATCTCACTGATAAAAGCCAATGAGAATTTTGCCATTTTCCTCAGACAGAAAGCTACTTGGATAGAAATGGAAACTGGCTCATGCTGATGGCTGGAGATTTCATAAAAGAGGAGCTGCTGGGTTCATTATTCCCAGATTTCCATCAAAAGAAGAAAAATGTCTTTCCTCTTTTTGACTTTCAGTCTTCTTGTACCTCTTTAGTGCTATTTTCAGTTCTGCTGTCTACTTTGCTTAGGTTCAGAACACAATCTTACTATCTTACCTCTCCATCAAAAGCACCTTCTACTTTTCTTCATAATTTTTGCTGGTACAAGTTTATGTGTTCAGCTGCAAAGCTGTGTAAGTTTAAAAACAACTTTATCTAGAAAAGCCAAGAAACTCTTCACTAAAGACAAAACATAATAGTTATTTGCAGCAAACAGATGGTAGAGTGAGAGTGATGGTGCACAAGCGGCATGTTTGTTTCTACAGATTAGCTGGGCTTACAGCTTTTACTTAAGGAGCATTTTTAGTTTCTTTTAATCAGTACAAATATATTATTAGTCTTAGTTTAGCACTGGTTCAGGGATTACTAGTGTTTCTACAACAGAAGTCATTAGAGGGGGTTTGAGGGAAGGCAAATTTATTTTACAGCTCTCCTTTCCTTCTGGAGAGTGTTTCTCATGAAGGAGTGGCATAAGAAAAAGCAAAAGGACACTTTGGGGCCAACAAGTGACGCTGACAATCAGGGCTGGCAGCGCTACTTGAGCAGAGGGAAGTGGGTGATGCCATGGAGTCACACTGTGCACAGCCAGTGCGGACGCAGTCAGAAGGTCCTCACAGGCAAAGGGCTCCCAGAGCCTGCTCCTGCAAGAGGCCTATCTGTCAGATTCTTTTTTTCCATCTTATCTGTCTCTTGTTTCACTCCACACCCTCCTTTTCTTGTATGGCTTTCTCATTGTCTTGTCTCACTTATCTTGGATCGCGAGCATTCTGGGGGAGGGAATACATCTTTATATAGTAAACAAGCAGTGCTGTTACGGCGCTATACACATAATTAATAATAACTCATGCAGTATATAAAGTGAAACTTTTCAAATAAGCATTAACAATCAGTTGTCTAGAAGAGGGGATCTTTCAATTAATGGAAAACATTACTGCAAATCTTGGCATTTAAGGTTGAAGTGCATGCTTAAACAAACCATGACCACTTGTTAAACATCAGGTTGCACATGTTCTGGAATGCTGATTGAGCAGGCTTATGTGGGATCATCCAAAACCTTTGCAAGCTGATGCATCTCAATAATTAAGCTCTCCCTCATTACAACTCTCCAAAGCCCATTATTCAGGTCTCCACAAAAGTTCACTCTGGAGACAAGAATACATCTTTGACCAACTGGTTGTTTTGATCAGCCAGATTTGGTAAACTGAGGCTGCATTTGAGGTACCGGTACTGACCATACGCACGATTATATGCTGCCATGTAAGTTATGCATTCTGCTGTCTGCATACTGACCCAGCAATAGATCTTACAATGTACATTACTTTATCTCTTTTCACTTTTGACAAGGGTGAATTTCTAAGAACCTCATGTAATACTTTCTCCTCTTCCAACAAAATCAAAAGCGGAGTGGGTTCTTTTTGTTTTAGTTTAGTTTTTAATGAGGGAATTTGACTCTATATTACAATCCTGACCATGAAGTGAGCTCCACAAGGGCAGTACCAGCTGTCCTGTTAATTGTGATTTGCAATCAACTTGTCCCTAAAATTGCTGAAGGATGGAAATTTCTTCTGTACATATGCTGCTGTCATGGCCAACACATCCTGAGAAAAAATTTAGCTAGTCTCTTGATCATACAAAATTTAAAATTTAAGTAACACTTAAACAAAGCATATATATGCAAGAAAAATCAAATACAATTGCAAATATCAAATAATACGAACATGCTTTTGAAGATGCAGGGGAAATTTTATTTGGAAGAGTGTAATTAGAATCCTACTCACACTGATCTAAAATGCTGAAAAAGGGCTCAAAAACTGGTAGAAACCAGTAGCATTAGCACCACCCCACTGCACTCTTGCTTTAATCCTTCAAATGTGTCTGGCTAAGGTAGCCACAGGCCTCTTTTCTCATATGCAACATCATAAAGATCTAGTTATTCGATGCTTGAACGTTTAAAGTGGGTTAAGGATTATACTATCATAAAAGCAAGTCTCTAACTGAAATCTTAACAGTACAACATCATAGATTTCTCTCTATAAGGAATTAACTACCTTGAGATAATGCACAGCTCTAATGCTGTATGTAAATTTTTTTGAGATAGAGCACTTAGCAGTATCAGCAACTTATACTCAACTATGATTGGAAATCATATTCCTTATCAGAGGTCAACAGGAGATTTAATCCATTGAGCAATACTTGTCATTAGTACACAAATAGATGGGTGGAAATGCAGAGAGTTATTAACATTTGAGAAATTAGGAAACCTTATAATCAAATGATTATTTTACAAATTGATTTAAATACAGAAGAGGAATATGTTCAGGCAGGTCTTCTATTTCAGACATTCTATTTCCCTTTGAAACAAGAAAAAGAAGAAGCAAAAGAAGACAACAGACATGTCAATGGCTGAATGGGTGGGTCAGTCTTCCTGTGAAATGAATCACACTTTTCATTCAGTTTTATGAAAGTCTTGCTTCGAGCATAGCTATAATTACTGTTTCTTGTGATGGCACACCAGTCTGCCATGCAGTCCAGTTTACAAGGATTTGCTTTCTGAGGGTGCAAATCTCTTCCGGGCTGCAAACTGCAATGTGAGTCCCTTTCTCAGCAGGCACACAAGGGCTGGGAGAGCTGATAAAGAAATTTTAGTATAGGATGGTCAGAAAGGTTCTCATATTAGAACTTATTGTTATGTTATAATAGTCTGACTTGCTAACTGAAAATGTACAATAATCATCAGTATAGTTTGAATTAACTATCTAAATCCTATGGGCAAAGTTAGCTTTGCCTCAGAAGCTGATACTACAAGGACACACAAACTAACTCAGATTATGGCCAGCCTTTGTTAGTCTTGACATTTTATATAACTTTCTATTAATACCTTGCTTGAGGACCTGCTATGTAAAATTAAAACTGATTCTTTTATGGGTGATTCCAGAAAAAGTGCCCAGTCCCAGTGTTGGCAGAGAGAGCACCAAGTTGGGTGCTGAAGAGGCTTGTATAGTGCTTCAGGAAGTCAGCTAAGCAGCAAAGCGATCTACAGCTACCACTGACCTTGTAACTGCTAAAAGTTCACAGAGTATGGACCTGTTGCAAGTCCAGGGAAGGCCAAGAAGATGCTCAAAGGGCTAGAACATCTCTGCTGCAGAGAGGCTGAGAGAGCTGAGGCTGTTCGGTCTGGAGAAGAGAAGTCTCCAGGGTGACCTTAATAGTACCTTCCAGTACCTAAAGGGGCTACAAGAGCTGGAAAGGAAATTTTTATAAGGGTATGGAGTCACAGGACAAGGATAAATGGCTTTAAACTGCAGGAGGGTAGGTTTAGATTAGATGTTATGAAGGAATTATTTGCCATGAAGGTGATGAGTCACTGGAACATGTTGTCCAGAGAAGTTGTGGATGCTCCTTTTTAAGTGTTCAAGGCCCAGTTGGATGTGGCTTTGAGCACATGGTTTAGTAGAAGATCTCCCTGCCTAGAGCAGTGATTTGGAACTAGATGATCTGTAAAGTTCCTTCCAACCCAAACCATTTTATGATTCCATGGTTCCATGATTCTGTCTGCTTTCACATACCTCAACACTGAGATCAGCATAGAAAGAGCCGAAGTACAGTTTTTAGGCCAGAATGTACTGTCCAGATTTGCACAAATGAGGGATAAGAAAGTAAAAAATATTTAAACTCTCTGGAGTCCAACATCAAACATAAATTAGAGAAACCACATTGCCTGCCTGAACTTGAAGAGGGCCACCAGTGATACCAAGGAGCTATTCTGGAACCTGATGATGACAAGAAGTCAGGTATGGCTTTTCACTGATGGTCCCTTACCTCTAACAAAGTCACAGAATCATTTGTTTTGCTTCAGAGAATTAGGAGTTTAGTGAGTGAATACTGGTTTTACACCACTATTCAACACACAAATATGGAATATAAATGCATGAGAGTCAGAAGATAAAGTGTATAAATAAAAAAGCTATAGAAGAAAGACCAACAGCTTGAAATTTGCCTAATATGTTATTTGCAAACTGATTTTTAGGCACCTGATCAAAAACGTCCTTATTCTCTGGGTGCTCATTGTGTGGAATTTCTTTCACTTGGGTCTCCATGTTTCCAAGAAATCCAGACACCTACTCACATATCTAAACACTGGGTCAGTTTATGTCAGTAAATGCCGTAATAGTGAATCTGCAGCTCTTCTAAGAAATGGTATTGCTGGTTACTTCATGCATTGAATGAAACCCAGATCAGAACATTAATTATCTACAAGTTCAGAAGTATTTATCCATATATTATTTTCCTGTCTTCCTAAAAATGTTCTAGCAAAAGTAATTCTTTATCCACATATGAATGCAATTATTTACACAGCCTCCTTCTGCAAACTAGTGTTACTGAAAATAAAACAAAATCTCTAAAAGTAAACAGTTACAATTAACAAAGTATTTTTGCAGTGCAAGAGCACATTAACATGAATTACTGATCTCAGATGGCTTGAGATCATTCCTTAAGTTCAAGGGAAAACTGCAAAGAATGTTAAGTATTCCTGACGTATTTCTAGAAGCACAGTTAAAAATGTTTGAACTTCTTCCTAGCGTTTAAATATTTTTGGTCACAACACAAATTAGCATTGTTTGCTCTTAATGATTTTTTTTCTTGGAGGATCTGCTCTCTGCATCCTGCCAGTGATTCCTGGCGAAGCTCAGCAAGGTCATGGAGCAATCTCTCTGCCATTTGTGGAGGCCAGAAGAGGCCAAACAGAAGTTAAGACTTGATTTTAACAAGTCACAGTTTCTCTGACTAGATCCTTCCATTAGTTACCGCCATAAATCATATCAAACAATTACCTCTGGGGTGATCAGAGTGAGAGAATGGGAGGGAGGAAGGACCACTAAGTACTTTACCTGGTAGATACATGAAGAAGAATTTCAAGCGCAGGACAAAGAAGTGAATTAATCTGTCCTGCTCAGACAGTGAAAGGTCACTTTTCTACAATTCCTGTAAATATAAAGACCTTCTAATACTCTCTGCCTCTCTAAACTCTCTGCCCTTCTAAAACTATACAAGTAATATATGACTTTGTAAGGATTCCTGGACCTCCCTTAGACCAGAAAAATTCTCAAGAATGATGCTTCATTGGAATGAATTAAACCTCACACTATCACTGCACATTAGCTCTCCCACTTCCCAAATTGTGTTTTCAAAATTTCATACTTTTAGTCCTTTACATTTCTTCCCAGCAGACTTATAGTATGAAGTTACTGAAAGAAATTGTGGGCAGAATTATTGCAATTTTCAGAAGATACAACACTGTGAAATTGTAAGGATTCAGACAGGAGTTTTCTGAGCCACCTGCCTGACTGATATTTATGTTTTGATACCCAATCCAGAAATGTGATACAAGTCTGTTCGGAGATTAAATTAGACCAAGACACACAGTAAGAATTACAAAGATTAGCAAAATTCTGTTGTAAATTATGATTTAAAGAATATCCAGTATCAGATATTTGGCAATGAAAGGAACACCATCATGTCATGGGTTTGACACTTAGCATCTCCACACAAAATGAGGCATGTTAAATGCTTAGCAAGAATAAATAAAATATTGAAATTTGCTCATATCTTAATAAATTATTATTACTTAGGAAGTTAATATTTCCAAGGATTTCCTCACAAGAAGGAGGTGAGGTGTAGTAGGTCCCACTTCAAAGATTATTAGAAAATTATATTTCTGTACGACCAAGGAAAGATGCTTTTATGTACAGCAGGATGTGTGATCTCTCCTAGAGATCCTGTCTGGAACCAATTTTATACAACATTTGCACTGGCCCAGATAAATGAGGAGGTGGTAACATCTGCAAGTGTGAGGATGCTATTGAACAATTTAAGGTAGCCAAGTGCTGTCCTGATAATGAGGAAGTACATTTAAGAGTTTACACAAGTAAGTGGTAAAAAAGCTGTCAGAAGAGCTTCAATGTGGACAAATGTAAAGTCTAGTCCCAAATTAATCTAGGGAAAAATGATCAGAACCGTGCCTGCACAGTCCTGAACTCAGACCTTGTAGTTACAAATCAGAAGAGAGATCCTGGAGCTGCCACTGCCAAGCCTGAAGCAACTCAATGTACAGGACAAGTCAAGGAAGCCAAGAAGCTGATGGGCATCACTGGGGATGGCACTGGGAACATGGCACAGAGTGGCTTCCTGCCTGTACATCAAGTGCTGGTGTCCCCCATTTAGAGTACTATGTGCAGTTCTGGTTTTTGCAACTCAAGGACAAAGTGGAGTTACAAAAGGTAAAGAAAAGGGCAAATATAACGTTCAAGGAGAGGGACAAAGTGCTTTACATGAAGAGACTAAAAATGCTGAAACTTGTAGCCAAGAATTGAGGCTACAGAGACTGTGAGTGAATGAAAACAGGAAACTAGGCATAGGAGAAGAAAGGGGAAGGAGACAAATTTGGGTAACAAGTAAGTGAAGTGTCAGGAATGCACAAGGCAGATTAACTGGGTAAGAATTAGGATGGTAAAATGAAAAATATAGTTGCAGTTGGGCTGCAGGAAAAGAGGTGGGAGTGACAGGCACAAGCAGGGACTAGGCTGAAGAATGTCAGGAAAATCTGGAAAGGGTAGCAGGAAAAATAGGAGGTTTTCTACAAACACAACATTTTTTCCTTGAGGCTGAAATGAAACTTGAAATTCCAGAACCTCAGCACTAGGAACATCTCTAGTGGCTGGTCAGAAAACAGAACCATAAACTGTTGCTTGCACTGGTATTTCTTTGTCTTAGTGGCAGGGAACACCATATACCCAAATGTTCCAAATCAGCTGATAACATGCAGGCTCAATATAATTTTATCTTTTCAATATTTTCTGCATGGATCCATATGCATTAAATTGTCATAGTAACATATTGAATGGAAATTTGACAGTTCTTGGCCCCCCAGCCCCTCAGTGGGTTTGCAGGTATCATCTCAAGAGGTGAGGAAGAGCCGCGGGCGCCATTCTGCTTTATTGCTTAGAATGGAATACAATATTCAAACATTTCTGGCATTTCTTTTCACATACACATACCACCCACACACAACCCCCCACCACGAAAATAAGACCAATTTGTTAGTTTTCATTCTGAGTCAGAATAAAAAGTTGGATTTTTTTTCTCAATTAATTCTAACCTTAATATATCTGAGATCAAAACTCATATAAATCCCACAAACCCCAACAAAACAACACAACAACCACTACATAAAAAGCAATGCCACTTAAGTTTAAGTGCTAAAATGTTCCTCTTGTAAGTCTTGTATGAGTTTTTTCTTGTTCTGGCATGACAATACATATGAAGTGGGGTAGTGGGCTAGCAGAAGGTTCGTAGGTGGAAAAGAAGTGAGGAGTAAGGCATAACAATGAGACATATTTCTGAAGTTTTATAAGGCTATTTCTGTGACATTTCAAAGAATCATTTTCCAACACCAATAAAACTTACAAAATACTCAAGCCTGTTTATTAGCCATTGCAATAATGGATCATAAACTAACAAGGGCTTCCTTACATCCCTAAGAGGGAGTTGGCTAACTCCACATATGCTACTCAGTATACAGTCTTCATAGAAATACAATAGCTTTTGTTCCATTTAAAAAAAAAAATCAAATATTAAGACTTTAAAAAACCCTCATTTTGAAAATACCTCATTTTCCCAGTTAAATACTCACTCCATTTGTGGTAAGCACTCCTTAACCCCTGCAGAGAAGTGGGGAGATCTGCATAATCCTGATAAGATTGGTTTTACAAAAGAGTATGTCTAAACACTGCTTACATGAAAGACTTCAGTTTACAGGAAAGAAAGGGAAATCCCCACTGAAGGAATTGCACAAGATGTACCAGTTACAAAGTATAAAGTTATGACATAAGGATATGTTTTTATTTTGGTTTCTTATGACCAAATGAATCGCAAAGACAAGACTTCAACAGGTTGCACTGGGTGCATTTGGCAACAGACTTATACAGACACCTGGTATGGACAGGTGATTTTAGCATTCACATGAAAAGAAATGGGTATTTAAAAAGAGATAGAACACTTGTAAATTCAAAATACAGAGCACCAGGCAGAACATTACAGAATCAATCACTTTTTGTTTTCTCAATCACTTTTTGTTTTCTCATGAGAAAACCAGAAAACAGATTTATGATGATAAAGACTGTGACAAATCTAGTTCTGAGAGTACACACTCTTTAATAGAAAATATTCCCAAACAGAAAAAAAACCACTTTACTATAGCATATATGGCTGATAATTTTAATGAAAGCAAAATCAAAAAGCATGGAAAGTAAAAATGTTGAGCTATGTAAATATATTTGTAGTATCTCTATGCATTTAAAATGTACCCTTTTGACCTCATTTCTAAGTAAATAAATGTCCTTATTCAAGATATTGTCAAACTAAAAATCTTCTAAGTTCATTATCCACAGCCAAATATAATTCCATTCATACTTACTCATATCTGTAGTTTTGACTTGAATAACAAAATTTCATAACAGTGAGTGTGATTAAATACTTCCACCTTGAAGCGCTGGCATTGTGCAATACTCCTCTGAAACATCTTGCTAGAATACTCCTTGACACCACTTGTGTCATGTTCTTTGTTTTAAAACCATGCAATTAAAAAAGTATTGATTAGCTACCCCAAGTAGCCAACATAACCCACTTTCTGTATATATTTCTTCCCAAATTAATGTTCATTATACTATCTATATTTTGTGTTACATTTTTGTAAGTCTTGGAAACTAAAGAATAGAGTAGAAGATGTCATACTGAGAATATTTGTTGACAGGATAACTTTCTAAAATAGGTAATTTCTTTGTTAATGGTATTTCTACATATCATAGACCTCTCAGGCTGCAGGAGAAATCTACTCAGTTGCTACAAAGAGAACTACAAACTCAATTAACTTCTTCCCGTGACTCTAATGACTACTTATCTAAGATTCAGTGATGTAAAACATCAAATAAATTTTAATAATAGCTGCACTGTATTCACTACATGAGAGTCCTCCAATCCTCCGTTCCCATTACCGTCCAAATATTTCACAATCATTTTGAACAGATGAATGGGAAGAGCTATCTAATTTTGACAGGGCTATCATCTCCTGTGAGAATAGCTTAACATCTATTTAATAGTTTTGATATTCTAAATGCCTTAAGCATAACTTCATGCATCAGTTGTTTCACAACTATCAGGTTTTGTTTTGGCTTTTTTCATATTATAAGTTTCTATGTAACCTTAGTTTTTTTGGTTTTTTTTTTAATTAAGCCAATAATTTAACTTCTAGCTTTATTTTCTGCCTTATTTTAACTTATTCCTCTTATGTTAGCCTTATTTTACATTTCTTAACTATCTTTTCAGAAAAATGTATTTGTGATGTCCTTTTTAAATGATCTTGTATTTTTCTCTATTTCCTGCACTTACAATTTAAAAAAATAAAACATAATTACATTAGACTACTTTAACACTATGAAAAAGAAACTCGATGATTTTACCATTTTTATTTGCAGAATATAAATTTGGGAATTTAGTAGTTGTTCATAAATTCTCCAGGAAGTTATGAAAAGAAGAAAATACAGCAAATCTCTAATATAAGTAATTTATTGTTTTGCTTTTAAAAAACAAGTGAATTTGAATTTTGTACTTGAAGCTAAATTAAATTTTTATATTTGTTTTACAAATTTTTAATTGGTTTACTTGCCTCTTCTGAAGGATCACAGTGGAGCATATGAATATTTTAAAAACATCACTCCTTCCTGAAGAGAATGTCACATGCATTACAAAATAGTCCTCTAATTACACAGTTTCATACTTTAAAAAAATATAACATGAGATCTGTGTTATTGTCAGCACAAGATAGCTGCAGAGCAATAAATACATCAGTCTCTAACATTTTGTTCTAGCATCATGACTCAGTGTAGGTTCAATGTCTCATCCACTAGAGCCATCAAAAACAGAATTATAGAAAGACCCATTTCCTCCTAGGCTTTTCCATGCCGTTAGCCCATACTCCTGATGCAGCACTGACTGGTGACCTTCAGAAAATCACTTTCCCTTCCAGTGTCTGAACTTCCTCATTTGAGATGCCTTCTTTGGTAAAACACACCAAGACCCAGCGATTAAAAACAAGGTATAGATGCAGTAGTATTTAAATAAAAGCCAGTTATCTTGTCCTTAAGGTCCACAGGCCTGTAAATCCATGAGCACACCCACCAGTCTGGGCACAACAGTACTCATGACAATGACTACTGGTTTTGTTATTGCAAGACTACCAAAGAAGTTATTTTCTGTATAGATGCTGACAAATAGTAGATGAGAATGAGAACATTCAACATGAGGTCAAGGACAATAAAAGCAATGGACTCCTGAAAGTCCATTCACCCTCTGCTGTGTGCTCTCAGTGAACCTGCTGACAAGGAACTAATTTTATGAGTTTTTTCCAGTTTCCGGCATTCAACGAAACTGAAAAATATATTCAATATATTTAATGGAGTTTTGTGTACAACCTAAAGAAAAAGAATACAAAAAGTAACAGTGAAAGAAAATAACGAAGCAATGGGGTTTATTGCTGGTTCTTATCCTAAAAAGCCCACTAGTGTATGGAATCTCCCAGTGGGAATACTGATGCCACCAGGCAAGATCTTACAGATGCCCTCCACTACACCCTTATAGAACATGATCTTTCAGCATTAAAATACACTCTCTACTGCTAATACTTTCAGAACAGTAAAATGACAAAACTGCTGCTAGAAAAAGGGATTGCTGGATATTTAAGCATATCAAAGACAGATCACATTACAAAAGACTCGGAAAGGATGTGAAACCTCATTTCCAAGTACTTATGAAATAAAGCATGCTTCATGAAACTTCTGTTGAAAATGAGTAAATAGCACATGATTATGCTTTGCTTCTCTATTTTAATATAAACTCTCCAATCTAACAACCTGAATTCAATTGAGAAATTATTTCTGTGACGCTTAGTGTTCTGCCTTACAACTTCTTACATGACACTTTTGCTTGGTTAATTTGGATCTGGACCTTCCATCCACCGTTTTCCACCTTATTTTCTGACTATGACTTCAAAATAGGACCCCAAGTGTGTATACTAGAGACTTACAAAACTAAACAAAACCCCTTTATATCACACTCTCCTCATTCAACCGTTACAAAGTAATAATTATGAAAAAAATTAAAACCAACCCAAGGGAGAAATCTACGTCTCAAAGTAGGCATCAGTCTTGTTGCAAAGGAATAGGTCGGGACTCATAAGATTTGGGCATTACCAAATGTAATCTTTGGGATATTGCCTTACAGGTATTAGGAAGAGAATTGAATTTCTCACTGTCTGTTCTTCATCTAGACTATAACTTGCTCTGAGCAGGGATTATTTCTTACAGTGTGTATGTGTAGCACCCAGTCTGATGGGATACGCATCTTAATTGAAATGAATAGAATTTATTCCTGTGAAAATCATGAATGCATACATAAATAAGAATAGTGAAGGTATGGGAACAGATTGGTGGGTGGGAAGAAACTTGAAAACAGATGCAATAGGAACAACAAAGCAATCACTCAAGAAAACCCTCCAAACAATACTGAAGATTTGCTTAATAACTATGCCAACAGCAAAATACAGGTAGGGGGCCTTGGTTTCTACAAATTGGAAATACAAATAAGCACACAAACAGTGCAGTACTCAGTGTTACTGACACTGCTCACAGCATTTCTACAGCACAAATGCATAAAGTATTTGCAGATTTCACGGTAGAAATCAAGATACTGAATTGTTTCCCTTGCTTTTAATGTGTAAGTTACAACACTGTGATTCTCTCTGCAACCCTCCAACAGTTCTCTTATTGCTGCAAACATCTACAAATGTCAGTTAAAGGTTCATTTATTTCCTTGCTGATTTCCTGTAAAACTTGTGACTCAGCATGTCATCTGAACCTGTTACTCTGTGTACTGAGAGGACATTGAACACTTTTGCAACCAGCTCCAGCTGCACACTTTCCACCTCCTTTTTCTGTGAGCAATGTAGAAGTCATCACTGAACTTGGGCTGATCATTACCTTGTGACTAAATTCAGCCCTGCATGTGTGAACGCATGCACATGCTCCTTTCTGCTTGTGCTGGAACTATTGGTTATTTTTATTCTGTATAGATGCAATTACTTTTTCTCTAATCACTACAGAGGAATGCTTTTTTTCCTCATACTAGATATTCACTGCAGTCTTGAGTAACTCCCTTGCCTCACCGTCCAATAACTCTTTTTGAATGAGATCTACTTTTAAAAATGTTGCTATCTTTTCAAATGCAACCCAGAATGATTCAGGTGTTAATTTTTGAGTATTCACTAGAAATATTCCTAAGACTTTCCTTTTCACATATTTATGATGAACTCCTTCAGTCTGATCATTGTGTAGCATCACAGACTTAGGACTAAAATCATTATGCCCTTAAATGAACCTTTCTCACATGACTTCTCTCTATTTGGTCTTTGAATTTCTAAAAAGGTTTGGCTTCTGGGTTTTCAGAATATCTTTTGTTTCCTAATGTAACTACGTTGGTTTCTGGAAGCTACTCACAAAGGTTTGGGGGTTTATTTGAGAAGGTATTCAAAAGACATACTTTGATTTTTGATTTTAATATTCAATTACCCTAAGCTTCTGTATTTAGAATGAAGACTGCTTCACTCTGCAGGCTTAAACAGAACCTGCTTGAATACTGTAGAGCATAATTCTGCCCAAAATAAGAAGCAAATTGTACTCTCTAATTTGTTTTCTTGGCATGATTTTTCACTTTATGGGCCTCTCTTCTGTCATTTCATTTCCAGTTTAGATTTCTTCATAAGAAAAGTATTTTTTTGCTTTTAATAGTTTTTCCTGCCTCACTCTAACTACCTTCTCTTTGATGATAAGATCCCTGCAGATGAATACAGCATTCCTTGTAAGGATACATAATTGGTACATGATTTCTCAGCTTTCTCTATTCATTTCGAAAATGATCCTTTTTCTCTTGCTATACTGTGATGGACCTGCTTTTGGGGACCCAGAAAAGAAAGCACTCATTGTTTTGGGCCATTCTTGTCCCTTTGTTAGCAACAAAACATCCTTCTGGAGAGGTTTAGGCTGAAATTATTTCTGCTTCTGAAATGCTTGGGAGAAAAAGCCTGTGAACAGGACAGCTTTATACAAGGAAGCCAGTGTGCTGCTGGGATCAGTGCTTGGGAAGGTCAGAGCTCTCCTCCACAGAGTTATTAGAAAGAACACAAGAGTAGAACAACAAACTCATCTGACTGTAACATCTACTTGACCTCATGAGCTGAGTCTGTTTTGAAGTGCATTTTATACTTACTTAAGTATGAAAATTTCTTGTGGAAAAGAACTTAATTTGTCCCTCTTAAATTACTGATTTTCTGTACCACGTTCGTTGGAAGAGGAGACTGCTGGCTGTGAAGCAGAATTCCCTTGTTCCACTTCCTAGGCTTGTGCCAGGCTGTGGGACCCAGATGACACTTCCAAGCTGTTCCGGGGGGAGGCAGCAGGATTTGAGTTTAATCACACCTATGCAGACTTGAAGTTCTCTTTTCTGTAGGCATTTCCCCATAACTTACCCATCCCACCTTGAACTGATCTATGGTAATGTTTACTACAGTTCACACAGTTTTTCTACTCTGGTCTAAGTGAATTATTTTTTCTTAAATTTACTCAATAAAATAAGTTATTGTGTTATGACCTTTTTTCTGAATGGACCCCTAAGTCACCTCAACTTGACTCTCTTAAACAACAAAATGTGTTACTTATTTCTGTTCTTTATTTTATCCTTTCCCGGTCTATATTTAATTGCTTTTTGAAATAAAAGGATTCTGGTGTGGCATAGAAAGGGACTTAATTTTTCCAAATCTGATAAAGACTTTATTAACCTCAACAATTTCAGATTTTGTGCCACAGGTCAGGAGACCAGACTAATTCTGTAGTTCAATAGTACTCTATTGAAATTCTTCTCATGCTTAAAAAACTCAACAATGTTAACTTGTTCACCACCTGAACAGAAATACTTTTAAGGCTTTCTGAAAGCTTTGTGGGTTTTGGTACTCTAATTCTGAAAATTATGTTCATTAGGGCTAAGTTTCATTTGCAGAGCTTTACTCCTGGTGAACAAGCATTTCACTAGGGCTTCCTGAGGCCAAAGATGCTGTGCAGCATGTACTCTGCAGGTATATGTTCTGCTTTAAGGTGTGTATAGAGACGGACTGACAAGGGAAAGGATGATTTAGAAAGAGAGAAGTGGATTCTGATGCTGTTCTGACACAGTTTCTGAAAGCTCCTGTACAAATCACCTCACCTTAAATCCACGAAGAGAATGATACGCCTAACTTCCACCGAAACCCCTGACAGTTAAGGGCCCCAAGAATAGTTTTTCTGGAAGTATGTTTTGTTTTACTGGGTCTCCAGAATCCATCCACAAAAAAGGTACTACTGCAAAACAGCATTTCTTCTGAGGCAGCTCACATATTCCCATTAGTATCCAGAGTAGAGAATAATTTAAAGACAGTACTGGCTATGTGGGATAACTCAAATGGAGAGGAGGAAAGGAGACCTAGAGAAATACATTTCACTCTCAAAGCTGTATTTGTCTTTCAAATAAACAGTCCCAGTGTCTCAGCAGTCACAGTGTCTCTGACACACACTGCTGCACTAGGAAGATTCCAGAGGAGCAAAAAGCCTCAGTGACTTTATTAGGAAGGAGAAAAGAAAGATAACCAGTAAGGGTATAACAACCTACCCTTCCTTTCAAAAAATTAATAGAAAGAGGAAACATTTCTGCATTTGAAACAGAATCAAAGATTTTCTGCCAAAATATTGCTGTCATTAAGTTTTATGCATTTGATTTATTGCTGCTTCCTGCTGTTCTTATTTAAACTCTCCTTTCCAGCAGGCATGTAATCAAAATCATATTAAGTGTTCCAACAGCTTGCTTGTCATGGCTATTTATAGTAAATAATTACTGATAGAAACTTAAAAAGAAAAATAAAGTCATGATAATTATTTGGAAAATACTGATCAAATTCAGTTGGATCAACACTTAACTACAGGACCTGAAGTTAAAGGCAGATTTGAGTCACATTTTGTTTATTTTTAGCACCTATTTCACATTGCCTCACTATGACTCTTACAGTGTAGCTGCATCCTAGCATGTCACAGAGATGTGAAGCTAAGAAAAGACATTTTTGCTGCATCAAGTTCTCTCATTAGGTATGAAAAAGTTCTCTTTTTATGAAGTTTCACCTTGGTGAGAGCAGTTGTCATTTGCTTAACTTATTTAGAATCTCTTCAAATAAATAGTTTGAAACGGATCTTAGGTTTGATGAAAGTTTTTGAAAAGACATATTCTGAAGTTCCAAGAGTTTGTGAATTCCATGTCCTGCTCAAAAATAAAATGTGCATGTTAAAAAGGTCAGTGTAACATACAGCGGAAATCACCGTGTATAGTGTTCAATAGTCTGCTGAACAGATGGACATTTAAGGCTGCAAGACCACAGATTAAAGAGCACCCAAGCAATTTTTCAAAGAAACATTAATACAGCAAGCTTGTGACAGCACCAAACCTCCTTATATTTGGGCTTTTCAGGCCTCTTGTTTCATGATCAGATTGTCAACTGAATTTTTTCATGCTGTCTCAATACTCTAAAACTGTAGTCAAGCTGATGATTAAGGAGGCAACACAACAGACTGCCAAAATGGCAGACAGCAGGAGTACATATGCTCACAGATGAATCTAATGAAGGTTTCATCTATTAGATACCCTGATGTGACAGTAATGGATACCAGCATGAAGAGCTCAACAGAAACAGCCAGAATCCACTTCATTAAACAGGGATAGTGCAACTCCGCAGATTACCCGTTCCTCTGGTAACAGTTAACATAAAGAATCCAAACTAAAGTCCTATCCATAAAGGTGCATTCAAACTGGCGAGCTGCTGTGTTGGTGAATCATCAAATTACAGGCATCAGGAAAGTCCATCAGTGATCACTGATACATAAGGTATAAACTGCTCTTCTGATACAAGCAAAATAAACCACAGACAGTACAAACTGGGTAGTGGGAAAAAGTACATCCTAAAAATCCAACACAGAAGATTTTCTGTGAATAGGGCAAGGTCCTAAAAGATTCTGAAATCTTTAGCTTGGCTTCGTTATGTGTGAACGCAGCCTGGATAAACAAAGAATAAACTTCCCTCTATCAATGACCTTCACTCAGCAGCAGCACTTTAGTTTTTCCAGGGCTGAAAATAAGGCAGCTTTAACACAGCCAGCTGGCAATATCCCCCAAGCATTACTTCACAGGAGATGCTGAACTTTCAGGTTCTTCTGAGTAAAGAGAGACATGTCTGTATTTCACCAGCATACTGATGAGCCTCCTTCCTAAATTCTGAAGTAGTGGCTCTACAAAGCATCATAATAAACTACCTGAGAGGCAGAATATGGCCTTAAGGGCTGTTGCATTTCAAAACAGTTGATGATGACATACAGTTGTCTGCCAGCACCTGTAAGCCCTTTCTCAGAAGTGCAGCGAAGAGCAAGTAGAATAGCCTCCAACGTATCAGCAATGTCCCTCAGTCACCAAAGCAATAAACCACAATCAAACGCTCTTTTAGCCATTCAGCAGAAATGTGATGATGAGGCAACCTAGATCTGAGAGTGAAGAAATTAAAGCACAGCCAACACACCTAGTACAAAACATACAGGAAAGCCAAACCTGGCCCAGAGCCTTTCCAAATGCCATTGACAGGCAAATACAAATTATTATTTACTCTTTTTTTTCCCCCAAATGTAAGAAATCTTGGTTTTACTGAAGTCTAAAGCAAAACTCTCCATTTAACAGTGCCTGTAATTCATCTCCAGGAAATTAACTGTCAGGCTTTCAAGCATTTTTCCTCTTGGGTAATACTTGGAACAAACATTCATCAACTATGTAGCAGGATCCCAGCATTTCTGTTTAGTTTTCATCTTGGTAGATAAATATTGCAGCAGCTTCTACGTTGCTGCATTTATTTACATTTTTAATAATAGAATAATAATCTCTCTACTTCCCCTATCGGGGTCTTTTTGCAGTCTGAGCTCTTTGTGTTGCCTTATCTGCAGCTGTTAGGAAGTGAAAAGCTGCTCTGGATCGTTTGAGTATTTTACCACTTTCTGCTTAAGAAACATGATTCTAGGAACAGACAAGTCAGCTGTCAAAGAGATTATTTCACAGATCCACTTGGCTTCATGTGAAGCCATTTTCAGCTGGTAGTAGCTGGAATAAATATGTAATTCCACCACAGAAAAAAAGCAGGCTTAGGAAAAAACAATGATGAAATCAAGAGTAAGCAACAGGCACTGCTGAACTGCATTTTGATGTTCAGCATGCCCTTCTAGAACTGCGTGCATATCTCAGTTCTGTCTAGCTCTACAAGTCCACACTCCCTTTCATGAGGCACCAAGTGTAGAGGCAAAAGGAGAGTTAACAGACCTAGGCAGGGAATGATGTAAGGGTATCAACAACCTAGGCCAGTGGTACAGCCAGCTATGCAGATTTAGTGCCTTGTTTCACCTACCAAACTCCACTTTTTACAGGGTAATAAAAATATTTCCTTGATTACACAATAGGTGGACATTCAGTTTTGCTGCTTACATCAGGAATATGCTTACGCTTCAGTTTCTATTGTGCTAACAACTATGAGACTCACAAGCCAAAGTGTAGAGAACACAAAGGTTTTGATGTTGAACACCCTGTTATCTTGCCAACCAGAGTCTACACTTCAGATGGAGTTTGATTACAGACAGGTAACATTTCTCACAAGCATGTTTTATGAGATGAAATATTTTCTGATCACTTTATGTGGCTGGAAGAGAATAAGTGAGTATATTATTTGTTACTTTCCAGGTTTATTTGTATTTGGGTAGCACCCAACTGTGTATAGTGTTTTACCTGGAATTTTTGCGAATAGTTTCTCATCAAAGGAAACACAATAGAAGAAAGATTCAGCTTACAGAAAACTCAATTAAGCACTTTTGCTTCAAATAAGAGGCTTATTCACAGTGCTGTAAGAAGAGACTGAAAATGCACATTATATTGTGTGGATACAGAATCCATAGTTAATCCTATATAAATACACTATACTGAAAATTCCAGAATTAACAAACAATGTGCATTTTCTCTTGCACATCACATTCCATAAAGTATTTGTACTGTAAGCTGCTTGGAACAGTGACCTGTCACTGTTAATTAGTCCATAAGAACTACGTACATTAGGGACTACATTTAAGACTTTTTCTTATTTTCAAAGTTCCAAAGAACAGATTTTATTTTATAGTTCTCCTATGAATTAGAGGCTAAGAAACAGAAAACAAAATCCCATTTTAAATAATGGGGTAATTTTAAATAAGGTAACTGATTACTTGTTTTTTGTTTAAATGATTTTTTAAAATTTATTTGTGATTTATATTAATTTAAATTATTGAACTGCAGGTTTGGGGGTTTGGATTTAATTTTTAAAGAGGTGTTCATACATAAAAATCTCCAGTGTCTTCCAGGTACACCACCTGCATAATATCTGGAAGAACATTCAGAATCACATGGTCAAAAGACATTCTGAGCTATAGCTTACATTCACAATTTCAACAGTCATTAAGGGGCAAAAACATCTCTTAGAGAAAATTATTTTGTTGAATCAAACACTTAGTTGGGGACTACAGAAACAATAATTACTGGAACATCACACTTTGTTGAACTTTGAGCCGTATTTTATTTTTCCTTAGAAAGAGATGATCAAATAAGTACAAACTTCCCTAAAACTCAAAAAGAGGAAGTTGAAATCTTCCAGGTGCCAAATTCATAACTAACTTTAAAAGTGATTCTTGAGAATGCATCTTGAGAATAATAAAAATCATTACATTATGCCCTTACTGTTCCTCCTATAATATGCAACTCAAAAGGAGCCAATCCAAAAGGAAAAACTTTCTGAAATGCAATTTTAGAAGAGGAAAAGAACTAAAGTCGTCACATGTTTCAAGAAAATCTGACCTTGCACGAAGATTTTTGAATCAAAATTTGTTATTGTTTAAGAGCTTTCACACGTTACTTCCATATCCACAACAGAGAACCCAACTGAAATGTTCCAACTATGATGTCCCTTTACCCACATATTTTCTTCTGAGATTGCTAAGAGGATAAAATAGCATGTATCAAATGTACAGTTATTTGATGTACAGGTAAATCTTGTGAAATCAGCTTCTCCTGAAAATTTAGTTTCCATATGGATGTAGTTGCAGCAAATCCAGCTCTGTTCTAATTTATGATTAAAAAGGGTCCCCACTCCTGCAGCTTTAACCACACTCCCTTTACACTTTCCAATCCATTCCTTCTTAAGCCATTCCAGCATTCATCTCTCCTCAGGTTCCACTTGTTTGACAGAATTGCAGCATTCAAGTTAATACCCTTAATACCTATGGGTATAGTAGTTATGAATCCAAGACTATCATGAGCAAAAGCAGCATATTTTAAGAGTGAGCTTTATTTGGAGTTGTGTTGTTGCAGCAAATGCAGAGCTATTGCAAGGGCAAGTATTCTGAACAGTAGGTGTCTGCACACCTGGGAGGTTGACAGCCAAACTTGTAGGCAATTAACAAGTACAGAATGTTCCCTTAAAAATCTCAAAATAATAATCTGGATGATTAAAATTAAATATAATGGCCTTTTATGTGTGTGTGTATATATATATATATATACACATATATAAATGATTAGGCTGTGTAAAGCACTTGTGAATTTTTCAGTTCTGAAAAGTTCCCTTTGTTGTTTAGTACCATTTATAATACCAATCCTGAAATGCTATTTACTACTGTGGTGCTTTGTCCATGCCACTTAAAAGCATTTTAAAACTAACATTTCTTTCTTCAAGGGTTTGCAAGGTAAGGCTCCATTCACTGACAGGCTGCAGGTCAATGGTTTCCAGCCCGTGGTCTGTGAGGCTGTAGGGCTCAAGAGAAGCAAACTAATCTTCATGAGATTTAGGCTTGTTTTTCAAGGACCAACACCTGCAATATGTGAAGCCTACATAATGAAATTGGTAAGTACTGCATCAGCAATAGACAAATCACATCGATATGAGCAGGATGAGGATGAGGATGAGGATCTATAGATCAGCCCTCTCACAAACAAGAAGCGTTTTATGAGATGCCAAATATCTCGGATTTTCCCTAACACAGCTCATGTCTTTGGGAATGGGTCTAGATTTCCGCTTGTCAGAAAATGTCACTACTTCATCCTTTTCTGCTTCAAAAAATGGAAAACATCACTGTTGTCAAAACAGGACTAACTATAACATCATATGGATAAACCTCTGACCTCTAATCTTTTCAAAGTTTGCTGCTAGGCTCTTGCAAGTGCTAGAGAAGGACCAACCTTGGAACACACCATCACAGAGGATAACTGTATTCTGTACTAGTCCCAAGACTTTGCCTTTCCTGCAGATACGCAGGTTTTACTGCCACATTTCTGTTGCACCTATGAATCAGAAGCTAAAACACTACTGTATAGAATGCAACTTAATCAAAAAACATTAATTACTAAAGAAAAAGAGATGCATAAATTTCTTTCATGTCCCAATGTAAAGCCATCTGACAAAGCTAGTATCAAATAAATGAAATTAATGGCATTTTGTCCTCAACCAGAAACAGATCACATTCAGTAGTTTTATTAGAAATAGCTTTTTTAGTAATACAAGGCCTATAATTTTGCTAAATGATACTGACTTGGACTGAAAATGAGAGAATTTCAGTCAAAAAAGTACATCCAAAATCACGAAGTGAAGGAAATTCATGCAATTGTATCTGTACTTCTGACAACTTGTTCTTTGGGCATCTCCAACATCCCCTTGTGCTGTAGCAGAGACCTGAAGCTGAGCCCAAGTCACCTCTGTGTTGGGAATAAATTTCTGTCTTTCCTATAAGATCTGTCCATTTTACCCAACATTAACGTTCTGAAAAGTCAAAATCTGCACATTTGCTTCTGAGCTTAGTAATACTGAGATTTCATCTAGATTGGGCACGAGTCCAGAAAGAATAAAAGGAAGATGATCGTTCCTCTGCCTAAACTAAGAGGACTAAGTGGAGGAAGAGGCTTTCTGATCAAAATAGGTTAAGACAGAAGGTTGGGAAAAGCAGCCAGGGAGGGGGTGGAACAAATAGAAAACTGGTAGGGAAAGGAAAAGGGAAGTTGGGAAGGGAGTTTCCTTATTCCAAATTTAGAAAAGGAGTGATTTGAGATGACCTATGAAACCTGATGTAAGACTGAAGTCTGCTTTGCATAAACGCTGAGGTCAGTGGGAACTGTGTGCCATGTAAGAACTCTGATAAACCACATCCTAGGCTTCTCAAAAGCCACCCAAAACATCTATGTTAATCTCTGTGAATTTCAGTTTCCCATCTGTCAAGTGGTAATAATAACAATCCTCTCATATGGATAATGTAAAAACAAATTCATTAATGCTTGCAGATACTGTAGTAATGAGTATGATAAAAAAAAGCACAACAGAAATAGTAACTCTGCGTTAGGAACATAGTTCGATTAGTCTGTAGTAAACAATGAATGGGCCTTTTGTTCTCTGTGTATGTTTATATCTTAACAGAATGAAGTCTTGGTATTGAGTAACTTACAGACTGTAAGCAATACCTGAAACAGCACTAAGAAAAAGGCACTGACCATATAGCTATGAAGGCAGAGAACACAAAATACTGAAGCAGAACTGAGAGAAAAAAGTAAACTTTGACTGTGTAACTTAAAGGCTATCTGGGAATAAAATAATAAATTTAGCTCAGACAGTTTATAAGGTTGCCTCTGCAGCCTTCATAATTGCCTTATAAGTCCACATTACGTGTGTGCACATACTGACATTCATTCAGGCACTCACACACCTTCCACACTGACAGTGTGTACACCTGTATCGATATATTAAGCAATTTTCAGTTAAACCAATAAAACACATCTAGAACTAATATATACAGTGTTACTACATAATGATGTTAAAATCATTTGTAGCATAAATGATTCAAGTATAATAGCAGCTTGAAAATATATTTTTCAATTCTTTTGAACTTAGACTAATCTTAAAACAACAAATGATGAAAGTTCAAACAAAAACTAATTTTGTTTAATGAACTAAAGGAGGTATTGTGAAAGTATTGTGCAACCAAATGCTAAGCTAATTATTGTGAGATCAAGTAACTGTTGCCATAGTTACTGGACAGTGTTTTCCACAATCACTTTTATCTCTTCAATAAATCTTTGTGACGCAACAAATATAAAAAGTTGACTGTAAAATGACTATTAAGTTTTGAATAGCATTTAGTTATGAGTGATCTGTCATTGTGCTTGTGTTCCCATGTTTGTCAGAGGACAACAAAAGACTGGTATTTGCTCAAGTTAACCAAGAAACAATTATAGCTATAGCTTGGCTTGAGGACTGCAGGTTGTTGATTTTTAAACTAAGACATTTTCTTTTGTACATCAAACACATTTGTGTGGATTTGTTTGTCTTTAGATTGTAAAGTATCAAGAAGGCCATGCTGTTCTCTCTTTGTCCCCCATTAGTGTATTATGTTAGTTCACATTAGGTGATACAGTGAACTCTATAGTAACTGAAAGCTAAAACCAAAATCTGGGTTCTAAAAAAGTGAGTATGAAAGCCAACACCAAAAGCATATACCACTGCAGAATGAAACAAACCCTGCTGGTCTGGCCAAATGCCCCCGTAAGGGACCCCAGTCTGTACTGTGTGATAGACTCCACAGCTGGCTCCTGCAAAAAGCCAGAGCTAAAGTCCTGAACTAATAAATATTTCATATTTTCTACATTTTTATGTAGACAGTTATACCAGGGGACACATGACTAAATCTAATGCTTGGAATTAATAGCAATTTGTAAGGTCTTGAAAAAATAATAGTTTTGACTGGTGAACTCCAGAAAATAAAGACAAGTAGGGAATACATAGAATAGGATATCAGTGGAATTTTCTAAATTCAACATTTAAGCACAGACATTGAAATGAAATCCCCAGTAGCAGAACTTAATGTCTTTTAGACATTTGTACTAAATGACAGATCTCTGCCTCTCTGATACCCTGCCAGCTTACACAGGATGCTGCAGAAAGTCCCACAAACCAGATGTGGCTCCAAATATGCTTCTTTCTTAAATCCATGAGCAACTGATATCAACTATAGCTAGCCACAAACTCTACAATGAAAAACATAAACCTGACCAATTTCATATGTTTTAAAAAAAAACACTGTGTATTCATACACCTTTTTTTGTGTCACCAGTGTGTTTCCGATTTTCTGAGTTCCTGAGGGAAGAAGGAACTTCTCCAAATACGAAACACTCTCATTGTACAAGGTGTGCCAAATTTCCTGCTGCAGACTCAGGAAATCTGGCCACTGCAAGGCCCACAAGATTCACAGCCATGTTACAAAAGAGAGTCTCTGTTGCCTTCACAGCTTCTCTGACTGCCCCAATAAGGGACCAGAAATATTGCAGGCCAGAGAGACAGTAGGTAGGTCTTGAAAGGAGAGGTTGCTTTAGAGCAATCTTAGGATTCTTGAAGCTGAAAGTATCATTCCTGACAGTTTCATAGTGGTTGCACAAAAAAGAACACCAGAGTTCCAGTCAACACTGACTCATTGTGTAGCATTTCAGAGCAACAATCTGTCTATTTTTGACCAGCAAGTATTTTGACAATTTTCAATATATAAAAAATTTTCTATTTTAATCAATTCAAGAAACAAAAATCATATTTTTGGCTATTTTCACCATATCTGTCAAGCCCAAAGACAAAAAAAAAAAAAAGCAGATGAGATTTACAAACCCATTTGCAACCCAAGAAATTTCAGCTCTAAAATAAGCTTTACAAAAAGTTACACAGGTTTCTATCAAGTTTAGATCTGTCCAGACTGCACAATGATTTTTAAACTGTGCAGGTCAGCTAATAAAGCTCAAAACACCACCGTTCCTTCTGAGACACCAGCATGGTTTGTAGAGGGGACAAGTCGCACTGCCATCTTTGCGTTCCACGCTCCTATTGTCCCCCAACAGCCTCATGGCATCTGGGCAGCTCAGATCTGAGCCTAGAACTGGGAATCAAAGTCCTATGCCATTTATCTTCCTGCTTCTCAACTGCATCAGAGTCTAATACATTGTACCAAATAAGACAGGAAATGAGATGCATAAAAAAGCATGAGATGGTTAATAGAGGGATCAGATAACTGAGAAGACTCAGCATAGAAAATAATCACTTATAAAGTACAATTTGAAAACAGCAAAGAAAGAAGAGAAAATCATTCTACAGAACTACTGTAGAGAATATTTTTTTATAGTGCTACAAGGCACTTTTAACTGAATTTTGGATCACAAGTCAATGATTCATGCATTGCTGGGTATTTTTTTCTTCCTTTCTTGTTTTTCTAGCCTAGTAATAAGCTTGATTGTTAAGTTACCGAAGTTTGAATGCTCAACTTAAACTAACCTTTAGCATGTTTTCCAGTGTTTCTGTAACAAAGCTGCCATCTCCGTATCACGCGCCTGCACCGTCACTGACTAAAACTCTTTCTCAGGTAGAAAATAAAACACCACATGTGTTGCAAGGCTAAATGTTTAAAGAGACAAATGGGTTAGTTATGTTCATGTCACCTTGAAACAATGAAATCTTACGAAGCTAAAAAATCTTGAGCAAATAACCAATAATACACACGGTTTGAAGCCTAAATAAATCCTCGCAGTCCTTACTCAGGGCAAATGTGTTTTTTGTTAGAGAAAGGATAAGGTTGCAAGAATTACTTTACAGAAATTCTGTACAGTGGTTGAGAACATTCATTGTTTTTATCCAGGATATGTTGGAGATTGAGATACATACCACTGTAGCCAACAAAACTTTTTGTTTTTTTTATTTTCATTTCCTTCAACTTTTTCATTTGACTACAAGACTGTGGAGCTCTAGTGCTGTGATGGATTTTTACTTTGCTGATGTTTAACTGCAAAGTATTCAGTGTATTACACAGAAATTTCACAAAGTGAAATTCAGTCTTCACTACCTGCTCATGGGAGCAAGTTTTGTGCTGTGAGCTGTGCTGCAGTTCAGAAGATATTTTGGTTCTTTTTGCTTCTTAAACCACTTACACACACAAAGTTACACAGACTTAAATAGTGCCTCTCAGAGACAGCTTTTCTGTCTTCATGCATTACAAAGACCTTGATTAAACTTAGAGCACCGGCTTGTAGGTCCTATTGGAACTTATTTCTCCAATAATTTGACAGAACAAAACCCTTATGAACCCAGATGACAGGACTGGATAATCTCTCACAATATGAGCCATATCAGGATGTCAGACAGCGCTAGAAAGCAGAAAGCCTGTTCAGTGAGCAAAGGAGGTGAAGTGAGGAAGAAAAGTTGAATAGTAGCTCAAATAAGGAATTCAGACTTCAGTAGCTGGGGAGATTACTAGATCTAGGTCAACCGCCTCACTGGAGTGATTCCTAAACTTTCTTTCATAACCTCACTTCTAGGATTACAACCGTTTTCACTGTAACTTTTTATAGTGTCCATAGTTGCAAATCACATCTCTTAATCATAATGTTTAATTTATAAAATTATATGAAATTTTTCCAAAGCATTGGACACAAGAGACAAAATACACAATTCTGCACACATTTACATCACTTATTTAGTGGAGTTTCCCTTGCATTCTATCACTGTAAATGAAAGAGAGAGAACAAGGCTCTCCATCTCTTAAGACAAATAGAAAACATTCTTTGTACCATTACATAAAGCTCATTTCGCAAAAGACTTTTTCTAAAACTTTTATACTATTTCACTTATTTCCTCGCCTGATTAGCTTTTAACCAAATGTAGATGTTTTCCTTGACCTATTTTCAAAGCTAACTAATCCCTAAATCCCCCAGTTATGCAATCTTGAAGGATTAAATGTTTGCCATGAAAGAGTCTGGATTTGTTTAGGCTGAATAAATTTCAGTGGTTTACATACAGTTCATTGATTAAACTACATTCATAGAATGCTGGCTCTTGTCACAGGGAGTCTGCCAAAGTAGCTCTGTTTAGATGTATATAAGCTTCTGCTCATAGTTAAACCCACAAGATATTTGCATGTGGTGCATCTCGGAAGAGAATGAGGCTCTTTTTATATATAACACGGGTTCCATCTCTGCAGAAATATTACAGTTATATAGTATCTATATTGCAGTAGCACCTGAATGCCAGCCTGGTCAGAAAAGCACTGCATTACATAAAATGACAATCTCTGCTCCAAAGCATGCAAGCTAAAGGGCACAACAAACCAGGTGGAGGACATAAACAAGTGGTTCGTCTGGGGGTGGTAGCAAAGATGGGGTAACAAATAATAGGACGGACAGGACATGCTGCCAGTGAGGAAGAACAATCACAACATGCCATCTGCCCACCCATAATTAGAATTCTCTCTATGCAGTGCAGCAGAGCACTTTTGAAGAGACACTTGGAGGAGAACAGGAGCTTTTCCTATGTCTTGGAGTTTTTCCTATGCTTAGTAAGGTGTCATGAGAAGGATCAAGATGCCCAAGGAGATACCCAGGTGTCAAGTACCTAACGAGATAACAGATCACAGACAGAAAGGGCTAAATGGTCAGAAAGGTATATTCTGCTTGGTTTTTTTTAAGGTTTTGCTCACACAGTCAAAACATTCTTTAATATTCACCTTCATGGTGGTTTAAGCTAACTGGTTTTGCTTCTCATTTAAAATGGGCTGGGAACTGCTATTTCCAGTTACACTGTCTTAGTTGAAAGGGTAAACCTCAACTTGTTCATATTGAACAGTTGTTTTCTACTTCTTAGAACGCACTGAGATCATTTGCAGATAAATGAAGATATCTTTATTGGAAATGTGAACACCAAGGGAGCAATTTAAAAGAACTGAAAACGTATTTCTTCAGGGTTACACATGAACCACTCAAAATGAGGAAGTCAAGAACGTTTTTCTTCCTCAGATACAATGATCCCTGCTTGGGTTTCTATTCTTTTTTCCTAAGAAGCATGCCTGTCTCTCCCAGAACAGGAAACCAGAATATAGGACCTGCTTTTATCAATTGCTCCTTTCACCTACTCTATGAATTGCTGTTTTAAACAGATGAAATAAAATGGTCATACACAATTCACCTTCAAACCTTCTAAATCTGTAATCACAAATGTGTCTAGATTTGTGTCCTTCCATTCTGAAGTGAAGAACTTGGGATTTCATTTTCAATTCATGCTGATAAATAAATCACTCTGTGATATGAGCAGGGACCATGGATTAAATAGTCATGAAATTCAAGTTAGCAAAAACCATTATTACAGCATTGCAACACATCTACTGAATATAAAATGCAAAAAGGGTACTGTCCACATTCTGTAAATTTTCTGTAAATACAGTCTTTTACACAGTTACATGCTCCCTTCTTTCTGCAAAGTTATTTTCAGTTTCTACTAGGGCAGGAAAAACAGCTCACTGAACTTGCGGCCTCAGTATTGCAAAATTCTGTACAGATAAGCCAGCTCTTAAAAAGAAAGTCAGACAACTCGTTCACATTTTGGGTGGATACCCTGAGCGTCTGCAAAATATGACTGAAACCATTACCCTGTAGCAAGCAACAGATAACTACAGCTTTACAATAGGTACTGACAGCTGCAGACTTGCTGTATTTAGGACCAAATCTGGGGGAAATTCACAGCTGTCACAGCTGTGTGCCTGCATTTTTAGCATCCCCAAACAAAAATTCTGATCAAGGATGAAAAATAGCTGAGTAAAACTGAAATCAGGAAAATAACGACAACTCTTGAAAATCATAAAAATTAAAGAAATGAAAATGAAGGGAAAATAAGAATGTCTGAGGCTTGGAGAAACAAAAGAAACTGTGCTAGTACATATGCCTTATGCTGGGCAGCTCTGCCATGCTAATACTCATCAGAATACAGCTTAATCAAAACATGTTAAAAGAATTGTGAGTAGGGGTGAGCAAGAAGACAACGCAAAATCTACTGCCTGAAAAATTAGTTCACAGAAGCAAACTAAGAGTACAAGACTAATAAAAAGCAGCAAAAGCATCTTTTTGTGTCTTATTTTCCTAACTTTTAAAGCAGGTATTTTGAATCCATTCTGTTTGGCTTTTTTCCTAAACCACTGCAGTCACAATACACTGTCAAAGCAATTGGGTTTACTTACTATTACACAAACTAGGCTGCATATTGAACAGCTTTTACTGTAGGCTTTTTACAGAAGAGTTAGAAAACCTTGCTGGATTATCAGCAGAATTAGCAGAAATCACCTGGAGCACAAGTCCTGTTGTTCTTACTTCAACAGCAGGCAGGATTTAGGAGCAAGGCTATAGAACTTGTCATGACAGATCTCTCAGCGTAACTCTAGGCTGAAGCATGAGCATCCTTGTACCTGGTGACACATCACAGGGACAGTGGATATTGAGGACCCTGGCAAGGACAAGCCAAATTGAACACCTAGAAAGGGCTCTGGTGCCAAGCTGTCCACCAAGGAAAGGATCTTCTAGGAAGATCTTCTCAAGCTGGGATCTGGGCAGAAGGCACTAGCACTGTGAGATCAAAACTTCAGAACACATCCATCAGCCATCAACCGGAACAGGAAAAGACACAGGGTTGTAAAGCAAGGAGGTGGGATACAGGCAAAGAAAGGAAGGAGCATCCTGAAAACAGTAGTAAGGAGGGAAAATTCCTGCTTAAACTAACCCTACTGATAACTACAGAAGACAATAAATGCAAGTTTAAAGAATAATGGTGCTGGGTCAAGTCCTGCACTAGATGTGGGTACATGCCTAGCTCATATATTTTGCATTATTCAGTGCTTCTGGACAGATTTTGAAACAGTTGATAGTGTACTCAAACTTAATACATGCACTCCTAACACTTTTAAGAGCATTTCAAGTACCTCAGTATTTCCTTTGATAGGTGCTTAAAATACTTATTTCTGAATGTGAAATTCATACATCTATCCAAGAAAAGCAAGCCATTTCTATATTTACTCTCAAACCTCAGCAGAATAATGTATTTTCGCTACATTTTGGAGGAAGAGCAGTCAAATAGCTTCCAGTTCAGCTCTTAAACAAAAGCTTACTGAGAAGTAAAAAGACTGTCACTGTCAAGAGAGGATCTGGGGAAATGACATGGTCAATGGTTACAAAAGGACTCCCAAAGGCAATGTCTAACCAGCTGGAAGATGCAATATCTTCAAGAAATTAATTAATTATTGGTTTAATTATTGTTTATGAATTTGTTTCTATAAGGGAATTACATTTTGATATTACAGCACTACCATAAATTTAAAGAGAACTGTGTCAAAAAAGAGCAGAACAGAAAGTATTATTTCAAGTTAGATCTTCTGTTCAAGACTTTGGTTGTTTATTTTAAACACAGTATCTTAAAAAAACTTTTTGCCTAATGACTGCTGTTCTATTTTAAACCTTAAACAATCTGTTCCATGAACCACCTGGAAAAAATGTGTTGAAAAATAGTTGAAAACATTCTTTCATTATAATTCCTGGAAAAAATGTGACAGTCATTATCAATGATGAGACTTCTGTACTTATAAAGAGTTAATTTAAATATCACGCTGATCTCTCCTTCCCTCTCCAAGCAGTGTTGAACAATCACAATCCATTACCTTGCCTATTATTGATCAAATGCCATTATTTTTTGTTATAATGAAGACAGTACAAAAACCACACCAGAAGAGAAAATACAGCTGGGAAAACTGAAATGTCATTTCACACAAAAATCTCTTTTCTGTTCTTTATACTTGGGTCAGACCTGCACTACAACGCACTGGCTTAATACTGTACTGCAGCTTTCATGATCCATTCTCAAAGGCTGACTAACCCACGGAGATAGCACTGGAGGTTTTATTATTCAGCCACACATCCTAAGGAGAAACTTTCCCATTCCTGTACCTGCAACCACTGACAGATTGGCTCACAGACACACCTTTCTATGCATCATCCAGGCAGGCCAAAGGGTTGTACAGATGGTCTGAGAATAGAAAGGCAGAGAAGCCAGGGAATGCTGCAGTGCCTTACGTTTCAGCATGGAGGTGTTCTGGGATTTTATGCAACAGCATCTAAGGAGGTTAAGGAGCTGTAATTAGCATACATCACCTCTCTGTCAGTGCAGCTAATCAAGCTGAAAAATCCCAAGCGTCTCCACTCCTGAGCAGTCCTGATTCTTGCAATGGAATTTTCAAGTTCTTCTTGCTAGTTGCTTACACTACTTTCAGACTCTCTGGCACCACGGAAAGCTTCCTTCTCCTGTGGAAATTGGGGAGGGCCCAAATTTTTACTATGGAAGTGACCTTTTCTCTCTGCTAGGAATCTCACCGCAGCCACAGACTCTTCTGAAGACATCTATTCATACTAACAATACAGACCACTTTGAAGGTATATTCAGTTTAATTCTCACTGAATTTCAGGGGTAATTCCTGGGCCCTCTCTATATTGTAAGGTCAACAGCTGTTTGAAAGCAAAATATTTCAGGTGTCACAGCTGGAACCACACTGCCAGCTGCTTGCAGAGCTGTAGCTCAGGCTCAAAGAACCCAAATCATGATTACAAACAGCAGAGCTTATGTGATCTGATGGTGAGTTGCGGTTATTAGATGCACAAATCTACTTGCAACTGATCAGATCAGACCACATGATTGACAGCTTGGGGTCAGGATAGCAGCCTCAAGCTTTCCTCATCGAGAGCACCTCCCACAGCCAAACCTAAGCGTGCACCTGAGCACACACCCAGCATGTACAAGGTGGATGATGGTTATGGTCAGTGTCTGCTGGGCTTTCCTCTTCCTTGCCTTACAAGGGCCAATGGTAAAATAATTTTTATTGTAGTTCTGGCCTTGTCAGCTTGCTCTCTCAGATTGTTGAATACTGTCTTCATTTATAAGCTTCAGAATATTGTTTTACTGAATTTATTTTTAAGATTGCATGACTGTTTCACACTAGGAAGCACGAGAGTACTTGTAGCAGTCAGTATGTCATAGGCACAAAATAAATTGTAGCAGCCAAGAACTAAATAATATCTAGATGGCTTTTTATATCCTTCTCATATCATATCACGTTAACTTGATTTTATTTTTGCTTTGTAGCTATTCATTCAACTGAACAATTTTTAGAAATCAGGGCTTAATGAGTTCACTTTGAAAAAAAAAGAACCAATACAAACTAAATAATAAATAACTTTGTTGTGTTGCTATGTCAGAAGGATCATATATAAGTTGCTAGATCAGGAAAACATATTTTAATGTCAGTCGCTCAATGCCAGAATTATTTTTTTTATAATTAACTGTATTGCCAGCATAAATGCAAACCTTAAGCAGATCTATACATAATAAAAACGTAGAAAACACAAACCCCTCTGAATATTTTACTAGAGGACACAGTTTTAAAATGTCAAGGACAACATTTGCTATGTAGAAGTAGGGTACCGCACTCTATAGTCATTGAGTTTCCAAGTTAAAAAACACAAAACAACCCAGCAATCTCCCTTCTTTATTGAAAGGTCACTGTAATGCAATAGGACACAGTAAGCAGTTGTGAAATTAAGCCCTCCAGAACCTGGTTGCAGCTTTGGAATGTGACCATTGTTGTGCAATGGAGTTTGTCACCATCATATGAAAACCCCATTGGGAAATATATCTTTTGTTTACCTGCTCATCACAGATAACCATCAACTGATTCACATTCTGTAGTATTTTACTAAGGTCTAAAACAATACCTAAACAGCAAACATGATCTTTTCCTTTAAACACCTCTATTCAAGCAATTTTAGAAACAGCTTCATACACCCCACATATAGAGTGTTTTCTCCTTTTTTGTGTCCCTCTTTAAAGAGAAGTTACGTCAACAGGTTTACAGCCTTTTAAAAGCTTCTCCGTTCTTGCTACCTATTTTTACCTGCTTAGAAAAAATACAGTAATGATGCTGAGCTAGATATTCAGTGGAATATTAATCACGCCGATGTCTCAAGCAGAGGCTTGACCTCTGCTCAGAAGGAAAAAGCAGTAAAAGCAAATTAACCCACACATACAGACATCTATATAAGCAGAAGTATGAGCACATTGTTATAATTACAGTCTCCATTCTCTGGAATTCTGGAGAATCTGCGGGCACATCTACATAGGTGGGTGTAGACAGAGCTCCTTTGCCCATTCCCTTGGGTGAACTGATGGAGACTAGTGCTGATTCAGAATTTGTATAGCCACATTTGCATAGCGCTGAACTGAATAGATGTAGAGACAATGCAGGCAGAGGAACTCAGTATGTCTGCACATGTCTCTAGACACTCATCCTGAGGTGCAATTTTCACCACCATATGGAGGGCAACATAATAAAGATGACAATCAAATTTCTCAATGGGAAGCTAAAGAGATATTCCAAGTTTATATATAAGCTAAAAATATGGCTCCAGACTCAAATTTCTAAATGTGGATTTAGGAAATAAACTTTGCAATGTGCAGTGTTGATGCAGCAAGTTAATCTTCAGTATCTTAATTTTCTTAAGCAGCACAGCTGATCTTAAATACACAGGTTGTTAAGCATTAAACGAGGAATTTCTAACTTGCTTAGTGAAAACCCATTGTCTTTGGGGACCTGACTGCAGGAAGACAAAGGACTCTCATGACTTGGAAGATCTTTTCAATTGTAAATATCTGTTTGCAGTTTTCTGGTCTGCAGTTAATCTCAGGGCAAATTTGTCCACTAATACTTCACAAATACACCTGCTACCGTAAGTGTAAAAGGCTTGCAAACAGAAGCAGTGAAATCTGCTAGGCTAGTGGCTTTTGGAAAACACTTGGCAGCTGTTTAGAAATGAGGTATTTAGCAGTCTCTTCTCAAAAGGTGACAGTGATTAACAGTCAGTTCAGTGATGCCACTGAATCTTGTATGACTATGCTTGTGAATCAACCTAAGACAATCTGTAGCCAAAAAAAGGCTATTTTTAAGATTAAAAGCTCACAGGACAACCTTAGTCACTAAGGTTGGTTCTAATAGGACACAGTCACATAAAAATAGTGCAAGATAAAAAATACAGGTTTTTTCTGGCTATCCGTAGCTGATGCCATGCAAGTAATTTAATGGAAAATTTCTTTACTAGTAACTGTATTATTCAAAACTCCAGGGGAGTAAGGAATTACAACCTAAGCATCTCATCCATTCATTATATATGAAAGACTTTCTCAGGTTAGATGTACCTGATAAAATCAATTTGAAGGCTGAGGGAAAAAAACCTCCATTCTGCTGTTAAAGCAGTGCTGGACCTGGATATATCCACAGGACCTAAGTTATTAGTCCAAAATTCCTATAACTTTTCTGTTGACAACTTGTAGGCATAGTGATGCCTATACTGCACAAGACCCAGGAGAAGAATGCAACAAGATGGACATCCTCACAGCCTTCAGTGGTTAAGTGTATGAACTGTCTCAGCACTCTGCATGACTTCCAGTTTTTCATAATGTTCTGTTTGTCTGTCCTGTGAAAATATTAAAGGCAGTCATTTGGATTCATAACTGGAACAGAAAGTGATCTGAGAACTGAGAGTTTTCATCTGTCATTTTAGGATGCACAAGTACCAGGATGTTGGTTTCACTTCAAGAGAGTATTTCGTATGTGTTTATGGAAAAAAAGTTAATACTTGGTAATGAAGTTCACAGTAAGTGCTAGACTATCACACTTCCGTGTGCTTAATCTACAGCTCAGCACTTGGTCTTCTGGTATGTCCTAAAGAGCCTCCACGTCACTGCCCTGCCCATTCTCCGTGTCAGCGTGTGAGTGTGTACGGGGAAACACACACATACGTGAGGGGAATAATTTGCTATAGCTTAATAGAGACATTACTTACACAACATGTATAGAGATGCCCAAGAGATTTTATGCCTTAGGCAGTGCCAATCTTTCTGATGATCCTCAGAGCAGAAAAACCTCCTACACAAAGCTGTCTTTTAAAAGGCACAGTCTTACTCCTAACATAAATTCTCATGTCTATATTCTGCCTGACATGCCCGGAGGTGTGGCTGAGGCACAGCCTATTCAGTAGCTATGAAGAGATTGCTAAAGAGCATATACCGTGAGTAACTACTGAAACCATTTAAATAACAGTGACTTGGGGGTCACTGTCGAAAGAGGTAACACAGAAAAAATAAAAATACTTTCCCGCTTTATACTGTTTGATATAACATGATCCTTTTTTATTTCTAGGTTTAAGAAAATAACATGATATTTTTTACTATGATTGTTAGTCAGGAAAATAATTAAAGAATAAGAAAGAATAATTACTGTAACCTTTTTAAAATAAGTTTATTGAACAATTTTAAATTTAAAACAGAAGTCTTCAGTGCAGTGATCATAAATTCATGTTGAAATGAGATTGAATAGTGTGTATTAGAACAGTGCTTAGAATGCCACTGTTAAGCTTAATTAATCATTCTTATTTTTCTCTTGAGTCATCATAATGATATTTTTTAATATGGAAATCACTTCAAGAGAAATTTTTGAAGTTGATGTTCTAGCACATTATGCAATGAAAATGTTTTAGCTTATAAAGATTCTGCACAGCATGCATTATTAAACATACAGATGTAGATATGTTACTATCTCTATTTCCATCATCTCTAGTTACAGGAAGGGATACACAGCAAGCTTTTAATCCATACCAAGGTATGGGGGATTTTACTTTTGCAGCTGTTTTGAGCTTACATTATTAGTTTTTAAATTTGATTTATGGTACCTCCTTTAAACACATGCAAAAGGTTTTATGATGATAGCATGAGATTTTTTTTAAGTAGAAAAAATTATGGAAAATATTAAAGGATTTCTTTATCTATTGTTCTAAGAAATGGCTTTTAGTTAGAAATGACATTTAGGTGGAACCAAAATTTTAGCACACTGAAGAGTGATATTGGGCCAAGCAGTGTATTTCAGGATCTCATCACATGGTTGCCTCAGCAAGCTGCTTTTGGTTTCAGCCCTCTCTCATTACCCCTTCCCATCTGACTGGAGATCAGCTGATCTTTTTAGGCATTCCCACAGTCAGCCAGCAAACTACTCACTGTCAGATACCAAGCACCATATTTAGGGTGTGCCTTTTAAATACAGAGGCCAATAGGAATACACTTGCCTCATTTTGTCTGCCCCTTCAGAGCTCACTGCCTTCCCATCATAAAACTTTTCCAACTGAACAGAAAAATTCTCAACCTATAGACTTAGCTTTCTGGTTTCACACAGGCCTTTGCCGAAAATGCAAATCAATAACAGTAATAAAGGTATTTGAATATATTTAAAAATATTTTACATTATCTGGATAAAATGTAATTAACTTTTAACATCCATGCAATCATTTCATTATTGCAACTAAAAAAATAGTTCTCAGAATCCGTCTCTTCCAGAATCTCCAAGAAAAATACTCTTTGTTTCACCATTTTCTGATTCATTCGACTTTGGAAGCAAAATAAACAAATTGCTGTGTTCAGTATTGTTGCACAAGAGAATTCACAAGAATGAAATGTGTTCAAAGTTCCTAGAAAAAAATGCAGCAATGCAGGCTGCCAGCTTGTTCAATGTCAAGCTCTAGGCAGTATAGCAGGACTAGCAGTAAATGACTCATAGTGAGTCACGCTTTAGCTATTTTTGCTTTTAAAGTAATGCCAGGCGCTGTGTTAATATTCAACCCTGAGTAAATTTAGCAATGCAAGAAAACAAGTGTTTCCATGGTTGCTCCTTCACAATGTTTATGGTATATACACAGCCATTAGGCACAGGAATTAAGCCAAATGAAGAATATGGAAATGTTCCTCTTTCATTTACAACTGAATTTTGCTACATTGGGTTTCATGACTCACTCAGCTACTACTTTTTCCAACTCTAACAAAAATGTAAAGCCATAGCTAGCACACCACTGTACTGTTAGTGGTCAATACCCAGTACTTTCCTCTAAATTACAGCTTGTGCTGTGAACATGACTGAGCTGGAAGCATGATAATGAAGTTATGCATATTTTTTTCAGGACAAAACAAGACTGACATGAAGGCCTCACTAGTGAAACTAAGTACATTCATTAAGGGTAACCTGTTCTGTGACACTTCTAAGGAGGAGCTGGCAGGGAGCAAAGCCAGGAAGGAGGGCTGAGGGGAGGAAGGAGGTTGTGGCACCACATGAAAAGGGAAAGCAGCTCCAGAAAAAGGAGGAAGGACACCTATTGAGGCTGGGGAGCAGTTGGATAAAATGAGAGAAGTGGCAAAGAGAGTACAACAGAGCTGGAAAATACTTTTCCATGACACAGCTGTGACGTGACAAAGCCCATATGCAGGCATGACTTCAATGCATCTATCTAACAGCCGTGTTTTCTTAGGTGAGCAGGTATTTGTGGAATTGTAGAGTAAGAGCCCAACTAATGCAGACATCTGACATGGCTTCACAAAACTCTGCTGGATATCAGGAAAGAGGAATTTAATCTGGGTTGTAGAGATAATAAAAAGGCCCACAAAAAACCCAAAGCAAAGGTTAGGTGAACAGCTTACTTTGCCCATACTAGTAACAGAGCTGCCAAATTATTACATATGATTTGCTTGTTAGAAAGCTTTTACATTTTTCCCCTTGAAGGAAACTCCTTAGTTTTTCTGCATCAAGTCTTCCATGCTGCAATTAGCAGGGATTTTTCCCATGTTTTTCTATCTTATTATAAACTAGCCACCTAGTTTATACTCAAAGTTTTATAGATAGATCCTGATCAACAGCTCTCCTGCAAAAACTTTTTTTTATTTCTTTAAGTCCTAGCTTGACCCTTAAACTTTCAAATAGGGAGTGAAGGAGAATGCTTAAGGCTGGACAAAACTGAAACAAACTACTATAGTCCAAAATGATGAAAAATCCTGTTCAGTGGCCTCCAAACCCTGAAGGCATCTATCTCCAGTTAGCCCCTCCCAGGAAGATCTGACTTTTATACTTGTCCAGAGCTGTCCCAGCCTGAGTAACTAAGACTACTTTGCTTGTCTTGCAACGTCTTTGGCTCTTGAAAGGAAGCACAGCTCCATGCAAGTAGAAGAAGAGAGGGTGGTGATGGAGATGTAGAAAATGCATTTTCCATTTCTTATTGCAAGAGTTAACTACTGGAGTACAACATCATGCACTCTCTTCAAATCCTTCCCAGCACCCTTCCAGTTCCAGCTGCACATGGTGCACATTGTGTTGCAAGGGAAGGGCTGTGCAGTGCCCTCTGCAGACCAGCCTGCAGCCGAGGGGTTGCTGAAAAGCCTGTGAGCAACGGTGTGATGTCAGATGTAAATTCCATCCACCTAGCAGCCTTACCCTGATGATGAATAATGACATATCACTACAGAGGTCATAAGGCAGGGAATGCCAACAGCAAAGTTTTCCTGGTATTATCCAGCCTCCAGTGATCTGGTCAGGGGCAACTGGAAGATCCAGAGAAGAGTCAAACATGTCATCTTCCCTTTTTTTTAGGTGAATTTATTGGTATCACTTCCTAGGCAAATGCTGTAGTCACAATGCTATAATATAAACTATAAGCACTCTCACTATGACTCCAGTGACTGCTTCTCTCCCTCACCAGGTATTTTTAGTGCCTTCTGGAACCACCTGTTAAGCAACTTGCCTTTAATCCTAAAATCATTCACTGCAAGTCTGTTAACAGAAATCCACATCCACATTTGAGATGATAAGACATGATAAACCTATCCACACTTGTAAAGTCAGATGCTGTATCTGAAATCAGAGCTAATAACTGCTGAAAGGTGACAACTTAAAGCACTCCTGAGTTGTGACAGAAAATTTGAATGCTTCAAGCCTGTTTTAGAGTAAGTGTAAATGCCAACAAAGGTGTATGACTTCTTTGACTTTGTGCTAATGATGACTGAAAGCAACATCTTTTAGGTTCACCCTGAGAGACAGTACATACAATTACCACTTCAGCTCCCCAGTAACTTCAGTGATCGTTTTAGAGTCTGAAATTCCTAAACTACAGATTAGAGCCACAGTCCATTTCCTGTCCAGCTACATAATACAAGCATGGGTGCTCCATCTCACAGTAAAAGTGATTCATTCCCTTTGGGTTACTCTATAGTTGGCACGTTTTTAGTCACCTTATGCAATACTGTGACTGACGTACAGATGTAAAGCACTCTATGCTGACTGAATAGATTTGTCAGTGAGCAAAGCTGTTCAAGCAGGTGTGCCATAACCCTATTCCTGGGAGCCAAGGCACTTTATGTTCTGACATCTAGTCTGATGTCCACAGACCTAAAAGATGAGTGTTGCAGTCCTTCAGAGCTTCTCTAGCTTTCTTCTGTTTCAGCTCACCATTTAACAGGTTTGGGGTAGTGTGAAGATCTCCAGTATATCAATGGCATAAAATCCAACTTTAAAAGAAACCATGCTCTACTATGAGGTTATTGGGTACCTACGGCTTTCAAGAGAGAAATGAAATAATATGGATATCAAAAATTCCGGTAAGCAGCCAATGCATGTGAACTTCTGATATGGAATTAGAGAATGTTTATTAATCTTACAATACATTAGTAGTTTGCACGTTATTATATGTTGCAAATATAGGTCGGGGAAATTCCATTGGTTTCAGAACTTACACTGACACTTACTAAAGCAAGATCCAGGTCAGCCTGCAGCTCTTCTGAAGGACACACCAAAGAGCTATATGGCAAATAGTTTCAGGACCCATAAAACACCAAGTGTTTTCCTTTCTCTTAACTAAAGTATTCTGAAGTTACCATGCAGCATGATATGTACTGATGGATTATTATTTAGTCAGCATTATCTCAGAACTACTTCTCTGTTCTTCCTCAAATCCTTTTTGTACTGGCACTCATACAAATGCATTACTTGAAGTAGATTCTACCTGCAGCAGTATTTTCTCTGATCTTTGTGCATACTGGTGGCACAAAGTCCCACATATAAATGATTGAAATAAATATATAGAAAGAGTAAAAAACCCTAGTGTCCCTCCAGATAAATATTCAAGTAACAGAAAAATTTAAATAAAACAAAATTCCCTAAGTTTAAACCTCCCTTGAACTTTATTTTCCTCCTTCCTCCTCAATATCCTCAAAAGTTCAAAGTGAGACATCTCATCAAAAAATTTTAACACTGAGATGCTCTCCCTTTCCTGTTTCTTTGATTTCCTCTCCTTGGACTTTCCACCTGTTTTCCTGTGATCACACCTGAAATTTAAGCTGTAAGCTCACAGCACAAGAATGCCCTCTGATTTTTAATTTTTTTAGTTTTTATATAGCACTCAACACATATAACGGTAAGTAAAATTGTACTAAGCTGGCAGAGGCAGTCCTTGTATTTTCACTGATCAAATCTGTGCAAGCAAAATAGTATGTATTATTACACCATGAAAGAGGTGAACAAAAACTCTCAAGTGAAATCACATCTGTTCAGAATTTCAGATACAGGCAAGGTTTAGCACCTATCTCTATGCTTCTTACTAAACTGAAACATTTCTGATGAGTTCAAATATGGTCACAAGACATGAGATTTTATAAGTTTCCATGTTGCACAACTGGAGTACCACGGAGTCGAGAAACACAGGAACTGATTGAATTGAACTAAATGCCACTGACAGAGAATATCTCTCTATAAGCTTGGGTGCAGTGCTGGAACAGGAACAATGAGCAAAATCTTGGTCACAGACTTATTTTGTCTGAAAAATTCTTACCATCTGAGAGAAGTTCTAAGGTTTTTCATCATTCTTCCAGTATAAATCAAGGGGAAAAAATTAATGTAAGATGGCATTTTATTTGTTAATATGATTGACTGCAAGATCAAGGGAATGGAAACAGTATCTAGAAGCTCCCTTCCTGACCTATATGTTCATATAAACAGTAAAAATGCCATGCTGGCAGCCATCAATGTGCTCTCTTAAGGGAGAATTATTCCATGGCAGTAACAATAAATTACCCTAAGTATTATCCCTAAGTGTGTAATAATAATAACAAATATTTCAATATAACACTCCATTTCCTTTCTAGATTTTATAGACTCAGTGCTGACCTGAAAGCCAGGCTGATATAAAAGCAACAATTATATCCTGAAAAGACATTTGCAATGGAGTAACATGTAGATTTTTTAAAAATGTATGTATAGATCAGATGGCAGACAGATACGAAGATCAAGCATTTGCTGATTAGAAGGGCAGACATTTATAACAGGAGAGATCTACATCTGATGCTCTTTCTGATTTAGGTACCTCTTCCCTCAGCTGAGTGCTTTACTATAGGGTTAAAGGGTCAGTGTTTCTCAGTATTTCTTTCTGCAGTTGTTGCCATTTTTATACATAGTTAAATACACATTGGTGGAGAGAGAGAGGGAGACTGATTCCAGAGCTACAGGTCAATCATTTAGTAGGCCGAGAGTCAGTCAAATTCTGACTTTAAATCACCAAGACTGAAACTCAGGTCTCTTACACTCCATGTTACTCACAATGGAGATGGGTTGCTTCAGGGGGTGGGTTGATTCCTCTTTCATTTTAAGTATGAATTCCATGTCAGAGCTCTAAATGTCAAAGTAAGAAACTTCTTGTTTTGATTAATCACATTAGAAAGGCAATTATTTCATCAAAGAAACCCTCACCATATCTATTGGCAATTGATGTTCTTCATTAAGCCACTAACAGAATTATTGTTAATGCAAGCTTCTGCATTTACAACACAGATAATTTTTGACACAGAAAAGTCATTCCAGATTGCAGAAGAAAATTTCTGATGGTTTCATTCACTCTGGATTTGTTCCTTCTTTACAAACTAGCAAGGACACTAGCTGTGATGGTAATTTTGCAATCTGGATATTGATCTTGGGTAGCATACAGCTCCCATTGCTATAATATGTGAGCATCCCATTTATCAACTTTGTCGCTCTAGCTTGTTTATCTTTCCAAAAACTCTGTGATACAGAGTAACTCATTCCGTTCTCAGGTCCTCATCTCCTAATCCTTCAAGTGGCCTAGCTCACTCTTGAGCAAGTCAACTAGTTCCTTTCAGAAAATATCCAGACAGGACAGTCCCCAAAGGACAAAGCCATGCCAAGTTTCCCTTAACAGAATAGTCTTTTAACCCTACCCAAGGCAGCTCTTGTTCACACAAATGCCTCAACATATTCATGTCACTCCTCTGGGGCTGCAATTTGCCTCCTCAGCATCATGCCATAGATTCTGGCAGTCTACAACAAAGGTTATTATTTAAGCTCTTTGAACTGAAAAAATCACAAAAAGATAATAATGATGGTTTAGTGTCACAAGAGAAGCAGGGCAATTGAGTGCTTTGCATTCAACTGAACATGGGTGCTTTGCTCCATGGGGTACCAGCCCAAAGCAGCACAGGTAATGAGCCAGTCCACGTTCCTCAGTCTCTTCTTGCACAGTCCACAAACACAATAAACACATAACTGAATTACTGACGTAGGTTTAAGGTCCAGACCCAAAAAGCTTTCAGGCACCTCACTCACGGTGGTCTGTTCTGAAACTAAATTACTTGATCTAATATGAGAAGAGGGTAACAAAACAAAGAACTAAACCAAAGTCTCCTGAACTTCAAACGACCTTCCTAAGTGCTGGGTCCTCTTTCGTTTCTTTACTAGTCAAAAGCCTATCTATAAGGAATTTTACATAAATGAAAAATGCATATCCCACACACACCACTGAACTGTCATAACACCAATCCCACTTTCAGTTGGCAATTTCAACTTCTGTGCTGCTTGTTTTCCCATAATTAGTCAGTAAGGGGACTCAAAATAATCTTTTTACATTAAAAATATAAAGAAAAGTATTATTTTTCAGCCGATCCTCTGCCAACACTACTAAGGATAAAGACGCAAATAGGCCAACTAAGAAGTCAAGTACAACTGAAGAGAAACCCAGACCTGCAAATCACTCATGTGACTCCACACAAGGAACTTCAACTATTTCCTCACATTTCACCACTGTTATATGGTGAGAAGTAAAATTAACTTGCCTACCTCAGTGTGATGTTGTGAGGATTAATTGGATGAAACTTGTCAAGCATTATACTACACAGTGTCTCACTGCAGCTCATTTTCTTATCCTCCTAAAAGCAAATCAAAGACTTTAGTCTTTCCTGGTATCTCCAGATAGACTGTTTTATGAATTTAAAGAGAATTCTTTTTACAGTGTCATTTTTATTACCCCAAACTGTATCTAAAGTAACATTTTTTTTTACATAATTATTTCTCAGCATATGTATGGCTTAAAATACATGTATCAACAGGGCATATGGCATCTATTTGAACATTAAATTTAAAATCTCCTTTCAAAATATTTGCTTATTGGTAATAACTATAAATCCATCCTCACAAAATGTTAAATCGTGATACTTTTTCTGTTCAAAGTCTCAAAGACTTTCTTTCCTTCAGTGGAGAAAGGAAGAAAGAGCTTTACAACTGCTTTCCAAACTACATTACAATGACTGTTTTTCTGTGACAAAGTTGCCTAACCTACTATTGAGTCTCAAAAGGATTTGTACCCCATAAGAAAACATTATCTTTCCTACATTTGCCAAATTCACTCCTTGAACTGCTTGGCATAACCAGCAATATTGTCATTCACTCAAATCTTAGCACTTTCCACAAAATCACTCCTGAAGTGCGCATCTGTTGGGTTTTCATAGAGCCTGTATTTATCAAGTATTCCAAAGTGCACACTGGCAGCTGCTACAAAAAAGCTGTGGAACCTATTTTTTTAATTTGTGCACCAAACGTGATACTAAATCACCTTCAGCAAATACAGCAGTGGCAGCTAGGGTCACAGGAGCAGAGATTATAGCTTCTGATAGCTCTCTTCACAGAGTATCAGAAATTTAAACTGGTACATAGAGATTAAAGGCAGATCTTAGTTTCATTCTGTGAAAGCAAAATTCTCATACTTTGTGCCAGAAGATGCCTTTGAGATGGATACATATATATATATATATATACTGGCATGAAATAAAAAGACTCAGTAAAACAACTTCAAACAGAAGGTGGGATTTTGAACTTACAGAAGATACAAAATGCAAAGTGACAACTCCTGCAGTAATTGTGGTTATGTGTCAATAAGGAAGTGAAACATGCTAGCAATCTCATTCATTTCAAAGGATCTACGCATATAATTTAATTTAAGCAATTTACTTAAGCACTTCACTTAATCAAAAGGAGATCACTAAGCACTTTGCAGATTCAGGACCTTTATGTGTAAGGAGACCATCAGTCATGTAGTGTTAAGGTCACAAAAATTTTTCCTTACAAACCACACATGCAATCATTTTGGACTTTCTGGTATGACCAGCTTTATATCCCTCCAAATGCTCAGTTATTTGGAAAAGATAATGTAGCCATTTGAGGCTACAAGAAATAGTTAAAAAACCAGAAAAATTAATCAACATTTTTTTCTACTGCTTACATTCTAAGTGGAAAAATGAAAATGTTTTCCATTAAACGTAAGAAGTGGGAATTTAGGAAACAAAGATAGTTCTGAATACAGACTTCAGAAAAATCACTGGCTGTTCACATAAAATCTGTCTGACAGTGTTTTGACACATATCATCAGAAATGGAGATTTTGCATCACTTTGCACTAACTCCAGCTAAAGTAGCTGCATAATAAAGGCTCACAGATTGAGAGAAAATGCCTGAAAACAGACTGAAAGATGAGCAGAACAGAAACAGCTCTGAGGCATGATATCCAGCTTACTGCCACGGAGATGCCCTTGCCCGACTTCATTTCTGCACCTTAGTTGCTGCTAAAATTGAAAGCTAAGAAGGCCTCCTTCCCACAGAACTGCCAAGACAAGAAGGCAAGCAGAAGGTGATACAGCACTGTTCTCCTCCCTGGGTATCAGAGCTACCTACAGTGCTGCCTGCCACCTGTCAGGGGACAGGGAACAACCATGAACCTCCCTTTCATCACTGTGGCAGCAAATATCGAGAGAAAACGTATTAGCTTCCCTAATTTTCTGTTAAAATAAGGCTGTATTTAACTGCTTCACACTCTGTACCACACCTAAAAACTGTGTTGAGAAATTTTGTCTCCTTCAAATCCTAGTTAATTTTTAAGTAGCAAGACAATGTGAGAACATAATATTTCCTTGTTCAGCTACTCTAGAATACAAATGCCAAACTCTGCATAAACGATACATAATGATTAATGGTAAGATCCTGGAAGGCAAATCATTTTAGCATCTACCTCGTCTACTCCTTTGAGATAGAAAAGACTGGGACAAAGGAAAACCCCAGGAAAGCCCCTCTGAGAAAACCTGGCTGGAGGTTTATATTTTATCTCATTTAGCAATAAAACCAAATCCCAGAAAAGAGTCAAATATTGGACCACAACTGTTATATGCATTCTTGAAACAGTCCAGGAATTTTTAACTAAGTTGTGCATAAACCTGGCAAGACTAATGGTTGAAAACAAAATATTAACCAGGTACTTGTTGCTGAAGTTATTGATACATGTAACTCATATCGGGCAGTTTTTAAGTGTGTCCCAAAATTTGCAGAAACATTGTAATATACTGTAAAATGGGACCAGAACTGTACAACTCATGCTTTCAAAATCACAGCTTATACAGGAGAAGCTAAAGAATACACAGGTGACTTGATTTAACAAGGATGCTAAATTAACATCATGACCTTACTGTTCTCTTTACCCCCAAAAAATCCAAAACCAAAAAACCCTACCAAAACAGACACACCAAAAACACATGTACACAAAGTGTACTATAAGGTAAATCACCAGTTTATGGAAACTACTAATGTCTTTTACTGATTTTATGAATCTTCAGCTCAGCTGATATTACAACTCTGAAATTCCTACTGAGTCTAATCATTCTTCACAGTAACACTATTTCTGGCATGGCATATCACAGAATCAGGTTGGAAAAGACCTCCAAGATCATCGAGTAAAATCTGACCAAACACCACCGTGTCAACCAGACCATGGCTCCAAATGCCATGTCCAGTCTGTCCTTAAACACCTCCAGGGACAGTGACTCCATCACCTCCCTGGGCAGTCCATTCCAATGTCTAATCACCCTTTCTGTGAAGAAACTTCTTTTAATGTCCAACTTAAACCTCCCCTGGAGCAGCTTAAGGCTTTAGGAAGTACTTTAGATAATACTGACAGTGCTCAATTATACATCTCGGCATAATAATTTACTCAACAATGAGAAGAGGCTTTTTGTACAAGATGGAGTACATGTGTCTCACAAAGATGTTAAGACCAGAGACCCTATCAGAATTCCCCTAAGAATGTGGGTATCTGTCATTTTTAAGCTTGTGAATATATTTTTGACATTTTCAGTGGGTCATTTCAAAGGTTATGTATCAGTGACCTAGCCCTTAAAAATAAGAGAGAGGGAGGATAAGGGTAAGAAGATGATATAACTACAATAAATAAAGAAAATAGACAGTTTTAAAGGTTTCGGGGCACTGTATCATATAGAAGTAAATTTAAGTATGTGAATATAAAAAACAGACTCCACTGATCTTCATCCATTATTATTTAACAATTTCTAGAAGCCTTCCTGGTAAAAGAGCCTTTTGAAGAGGAAAGTAGGAAAATAACATCATATTGAATCAATATATTATGTAGCCAGAAGACACAACACTAACACAAGTTTAAGGCAGCAGAACTGTGCTTGCTTTCAAAAATTTAACTTTGTATTTTCCACCTCTCTGCACACCTGAGGTGACACTTCATTGCCAAAGAAGGTGGCTGCCCCAGACTGTTCACTTGCACACATGTTCATTATATTGCATCCAAGACTGTTTGCCAAAGCTAACTAACAATTTTCCATTTGACCTTTTAAATTGCATTAAATACGGCAAGAGAAGTAAATGTGATGGATTTGTTTGATCAATACCAACATGAATTCTACAAACTCCAAGGTGACCCAGCTGATCAACAGTCCTTGTACAGAACAGAGCAGTCCATCATTATGCATTTCATTTTGGGCACAGTCTGACCTCTATGCACAACTAAAACAAACATCAAGTGGCTAGTAAGACAAATCTGGATTTCAGGCAGCAGTAGGAGAATTACATCCTCGTATTTTTTTAAAAGCATTTCTTTGTCTTTATTTAATTTGATTGTTGCTGTTCTGGGTTTTTTTTCAACAGCTCTGACAGTTAGAACTCAGTCCCTTAGCTTGAATTGAATGAATTCCTAGGGCATACACCCCTTCCTCAGGCAATTACAGGGTGGAAAGTAAATCCAAAGTCAGTTATCAAGATTTTTATCTTCTTAGTTACAAACACCTGGAAATTATGAATTACAACATAATGTTGGGGCAGTAATAATTTTATGGTTATGTAGGGAGTGCAAATTACACTGTTTTGTGGTCTGCAACTGCATATGTTCATTCTTAGAGTATTGCCAAAGTCTATTAGAGATCAGTGCTAATACTCAAATCCAAAATTTTAAAACCCATAAAGATGAGAAACAAGTAAATAAAGCCCTCAAGCTCTAATCCTAGGGAGTCTTGAGATACCAGATCTAAAATTCACCTTGTCAAGCATGTCCTCAGAATACACAAATCTCTATAGGGAAGTGATCCAAACTCCAGTGAAATCAGCAGGCAAATTCTTTCTGCTAGTTTCATTGAGGTTTGGATGGGCCTCCAAAAAACTCCAGAATTCAAGAAGAGCTACAGGAGAGCATCCAGAATATCCTTTTCCAATGGTATAAATCATTAATCTATGACTCCTGAAGTTCCTGAGATACCAGGTTATGATGAAATCAAAATGTTGGGTGGGAGGGAATAGGTACAGGGGTCAAGGGACAACAACCAGAAAATATGATTTCAAAACATAACCATGATTGGGGAAGAGCAACACAAATAGTGTCAGAGCCCATTGACTTTCCTAGAACCAGTAATCACAGTGATATTTTAATAGCTGATATATGTGTGGGGCAATAAAAGCATACAATTTCATTGTATTGCATAAATAAGAGAACTGTTCACTGTCCAACTTTTCTGATAATTCAAGCACAAATAACTTGAAATTTTACATCTTGAAAAATTATATGAATTGAGAAAAACAGATTTGATTAAGTGGCAGGGTTACACGGTGCGTGCCCAGAAGCTGTAAACCTGAGAACACATACAGTAAGCATTTTCCAACAGTATAGTTCTACCATTAAAGCAAAGGTCTTCTTAGAATTGCAACACATCCTAAGTTGTGAAACAGGAGCAATTTGTTTAAGTGACAAATGAAAACAGCTTACCTAATCCTTTCAGAAGATCCTATCAATTAAGAAAATAAATGCAAAAGGTCTTCAAATGAAAAAGCCCACCTTACAAAAAGAAGTGATTTTCATGGTATTTGTATTCAAACACAGCAGGAACTGTGGGACTCTAAACAGAAGTACGAAAATAATTACACTGGCCTTTTTTCTACACAGATACCAAATTAAATAAGTTTTTAAGTAAGAGCACTCACACCAGTTTGAGCCATAACTGGTAGTTCTATATTTTAGGGCAGTTAGTCACATCTTACCATTTAACATTCAAAGAATCTTTTTTTTTTAAATCAGACTTACATTGTTTTTTCATCTCTTTAAGCTGATCCACAAAATACATGTATTTTTCATTCCTTTGCAAATCTGAGTCACTGTTCTTGCTCTCAATTGCAGTTAATTTTTCTTTCAACAAGTTTTCTATATCTGGTATATTTTCTGGTTTTTCTCGTTTTATCTGTAAGGAACATGAAATAGAACGTTATTCATTATGACACATTTTAATACAAAGCAGAAGACATCAAGCAAAAATCATTAACATAATCTCAGTTTCTTTTGACTACAGTTAGACTTGCTGCTCTGAAGCCATACCTTCCAGGTAATTATTCATTTCAGTAAAAGTAACTATGAAATGTAGGGATTAACTTCTCAGTATCATTTCACTCAATTTTGGGGTATTTCTCACACTAATAATAGGGAAAAATGAACCTTGCAGTCAAATTTATTTCTGTGAATGGAGAAAGTAAGCATGTTAACAACACTCAGCATAATACAACATGAATGAAAACTAAAAACACAGCTCTGTCCAGAAAGTGAGATGATAAAAAAGCAGAAATAACTTTGGGAGTTTTCTAAAAACCTCCACTCTCTCACCATTTTGGAATGAGCTTTACAGAAACTTACAATCTACATGCATGATTAGTGTGATAACACCAGCAAAAGCAGTACAGCTCACATGAAAGGAAACCACCCCAACTTATTTGTGCTGTGTGAACACGAAGCATTATGCCACACAGGCAGGAAAAAATATAGTTTCTTGAGAAGTATTTAGTTACAGCAGTTACATCTGGATTGATCTGAATAAATACCTAGAAATAAAAGGGAAGTCATCACATAGGCAGTGTTAAGATATTCTAAGAATGTAAAAAGCACTTTGGGAACCCCCTGAAAACAGTAATCGGGGCTTTGCCTTCTGTTTCTCGAGCCAACATTAAATTCTAGGGAACTGTACCTTTCACAAGACTTCCAGAGTACTGGATTACAGTTGGTGTGGACCATGCTGTGCAATGATGATCAGCAACAGCACAAAGTTGGAAGGAAGGTGTCAAAGCCTTAATGCTAAGCATCTTCTGAACCAGAGAAAAGCTGTTTCTATCTCAAAATTATGACAAAACAGGACAAACTGAAAAAAAGGAGGTAACACCATTTCTCCTGAGCCACTCTTGCCCTACCACACACATTAAATTCTGCCTATCATCAGACCATGCAACTACTCATTGTGAAAGACAGGAAAAAAGACTGCTGAGAAAAAAACAGTACACTTCATCAAACTGTTTACAAAGTTTCAAACTTTACAGAGACCTTGAAAATCCTGCAGAATATATTTTATCTCAGGAGCCACAGAAATAATAAATGGTCATGCAAAAATGGCCTCTGCAGATATGCAAAATGCTACAAGAGAACTTACTCTCCCCTTAATCAAAACAAAGCAACCCATAAAACTATTACTTCTTCCAGGATTAGATCCAGTTTGGCACATTTACTTTAGGCAGACACAAGTTGTGGCAAGAAGAAAAATAACAAAAAAACCACGCACTGCCAGGTGATAGCATGCAGTTTTCAAAGGCACCTGGAGATAAAAGATCACCTACCACAACATCTAGCTGTGAATGGGAAACACTCAGGAATAACTTGGTACCAAAGGAGCACAGTGACTATGGAAGACCAACAGCATGTCATCAGAGATGGTCAGACTGCTGCATAAAGCCAAGCAGCAGCAGAAAGTCCTTATCCTATGCAAACTGACAAAACAAGCAAAGGATGACAGAGCACCCTGTGCCCAGTGCAGTGCGGACAATTGTACACACTCAAATGGGTTGACTATGTCAGCATCACAGCAAACTGCTGCAACAGAGGGCCTGTCACAAGCACAACCAGTACTGTTCAGTACTTAGCTGGAGGAGATACTTCATCTTCAGGTGTAGGCAAGCACAAGAAAACAATTACTAAATAAAAATACATTTAAAATGCAAGACGATATAAAAAAATTATTTTATCTGGACCACATGTAGTGCAAACATACTCCTTTCTGCAACATTAGGCTGTTTTTACAGACATTCTCTCTTTAATGTAAAAATAACTTATAGACACAAGCCCAAATAACGGTCCACCACTAAGATCTGCCCTTACCATGAATGAGAGTACTATGGCCAGATCCCATACAGAAAACTGTGTACACTAGAAAAAGACCCTGAAGGGCTTCTTAGTTGCTGATGCTGACACAAAGGGTAAAAGAAATTATGTGGACATTCATCACAGGCATCCATCGGTAGCAAAGACAATGTCAATAATCTTTTCCTCTCTACAGGGACCATGTTACAACACTGATACAGTTACATCAGGCTCTTTTTATCTTTTTTTTGACTCATGGAAGATTTGAGTTCAGATATGCATCAACACAGAACCTTCAATCATACCCCCATAGTGAGAGGTGAAAAGAAGGGCACAGCCAAGGTTAGTTCAAACAGTGGCACTCTAAATTACTTTCACAATTAAGACTTTATAAATATGAGCAGAAAAAAAAGCAAGAACTGCAACTTACAATGTTATGTGAACAAAAAGGACATATGTTTGAGAAGCTGCATTACACCACTCTATTCTGCACTGGGGTGGCCTCACCTCAAGGCCTGTGTGCAGTTTTGGGCACCACAATGTAAGAAAGATATAAATCTATTAGAAAGTGCCCAAAGGAGGGCCACAAAGATGGTGAATAGCCTAGAGAAGTCATATGAGCAGTGGCTGAGATCACGTGGTTTATTCAGCACAGAGGAGATTGAGGGGAGACTTCACTGCAGTCTGCAGCTTCCTCACGAGGGGAAGCAGAAACCAGGCATGAGGGAATGGCATGAAGCTGTGTCAGGAGAGATTCAGGTTGGGTATTACGAAAAGGTTCTCCATGTAGAGGCTGGCTGGGCACAAGAACAGGGTCCCAACAGCACCAAGCCTGAGTTCAAGAGTTTGGACAATGCTCTCAGGTACATGGTGATTCTTGGCATTGTCTTGTGCAGGGCCAGGAGCTGGACTCAATGATCCTTGTGCATCCCTTCTAGCTCAGGATACTTTATGATTCCATGACTCTATGATATGCATGTGAGTAAGCTTTGTCTGTTCTACTGTGGAGCTACAAATATTTGTATGTAGACATCTGTACCAGCCTCAAGAGAACGCTTATATAAAACCTTCCCTTAGCTACATAACCATAACCACAGTTTGCTGCTACAGACCTATCAAAGTAAGAGTATGCTATTTGCTGAAGGCAACATGAACCATTTCACCAGCTATCAAGAGGAAAAAAAGTCTTTCCCACTAGCTATAGTCCCAACAGTAACACATTATATTGTGAGGACAGTCCAGCAATGCAGCACATACCACAAAGGCTCAGACAACCATCTAATACAGACACCTGAACAGTCAGATGAGAGATGCACAAAGAATGCATATTCCTGTAGTTTAACTTCTTTCATGTTTACAATTTAAATTCAGTTTCTGTTCACCTCCACATGATTGCTTTCATTAAAATGATTAGTAGAGACACCACTCCTGACCACACTCAATATTGTACCATCACATATGCTATTACTGAAATGCCAGGTAGACCTTCTGGAAGGTCAACACATTACAGGTGAATAACAAGGCATGTCCACCCACTATAATAACAAGTAAGTATGTTTGCTGTGCACAAGCAATTCGTCTTTGGTTCTGCAAATCCTATTCCATGAATGGCCTAGCAAAACAACATAAATGAAAACAATGAAAGAAAATGTACCATCAGAACCAGGTCCTCACAGTGGGACAGAATTACAACATTATATACCCTTACAGGTACATTACAGTTTTCTTTAGTTCTTGCCACCCACCCACTCCTACTCTACAGATTCTTGATGGATGTAGGAATGAGGAGATCAGCATAACAAAATGCATGAGGACAATACAAACACAGGATATGGCTAAGGGACAGGGCAAAATTAACAGTATTCAGGGCAACAAGCTGGGGTCATGCTCCTTTTTGGTCTCAACAGCATGCCAGATACATACTTATCAGCAGACCTGAAGGCACTGGCATGTTCAATTTCTCAGAAAAAGTTACTTCACATGGGAATCATGAAAGACATGTTAAGCAAACAACTGTTCATTTAGTAGCACTGTCAGCCAAAACCAGCATGCTAAGTAACACCTTGCAGCCATTAGTCAATCCATTGAGAGCTACATTGATTTTGAAATGGGGTGGAGGCACACACACCCTACAAGGCATCCTGGAAATTACATGTAACGATGAACTGGGAGTGTTCAGGACATATGGTGAAAAGAAGTATCAGTCACAACAGCTTGTTTACAGCAATAGAAAAAGCAAAAGCATCTGCTGTGACACACCAGCAAGGAGCCACAAGGTTATTTACATGGGAGCTCAGCAATAAGAGAGCAGACATGTTACACATGATAATTAATGACATTTCATACATGATCTACCAGCAGTTCTGATAGGAAAATACATTTAGAAACACTAAAAAAATTATTTAGAAAAATGCACTTGTGGTGTACCTATCAGAAGATACATTTGCTCATGGCCACACGTCACATCACCAGGTCACAGCAGTATGTGCAAAGGGGTTTCTGTGTTTGATGAGCAATGCTTATGAAATAAGCCACTTCATGGCAGGTCTTTGGCTTCTGCCAGTATCTGTCTGTAGGGATAAACCTTCTTCTTGTAGATTCTTTCACTGGGAGTGTGTCTTTTCCATGCATAAATTGTTAACACTATGCCTCCAAAAATCAGGCCTTTTGAAAGGCCAGATTGCACAGCCTAAGGGAACAGTAAACTCGGGGTGTTCCAAGCGTATCTGGGAAATTTTTAGTTCATTAATTACCATAATCGCCAAATTGGAAATAAATCATTCTGTCCCAGACAAATCTGTAACCAATAAGCTCAAAGGACTAAACCTGGACCAATTTGCAGTATTAGTCTACATACAGTAAGGGATCAGTGTCTAAACAGACGCTAATTAGCATAACTCTGCATGCAGCACTGCAGCATCTGGCTGCATTGTCCTGCCTAGTCCCAAAACACTTCACAAACATTAAACAATTTTGCCTCAAACACCCATTGTGGCATGTACTTTACAAATGGAGAGACTGTGGCATTAAGAGGTTAATAATTTGGCCTAATGTTGCACATGAAGACCGTGGCAGAACCAAAAATAAATAAATCTCAGTTCTGCGTTATGAGCACACAGCCATCCTGTTACCTTCTCCTTTAGCTAAGAGAAAGTCCAAACTAACATGTACATTGGGTTCACCTCCACAAAGAGGCCTGAAACAGCTTGTGGCTGCTTGGCAAATTTTGCGATAAAAGAGCACTGTTCTGCCTGCCATAGGAATGCTCCACTGCCCTTTGCAGTGTAGTGGTTCAGCATGTGACACTCCATGGTTATTTTTTAGCCTTTTTGTTCTTCTCCCTCTAGCACAGAAGTGTTTTAGCTGCATATTTTTAATCCTGTCACCATTTCTAGGTACCCCTTCTCAGGGCTATCGTTTATGTTGCCTGGTATTTGGGAGTTTGCCAGTCACACCCAAAAGAAATTTCTCAGAAATTTCTTGGTATACCTGAATCACGTTGAGGTTTCCTCAAATGAGTGATACAATCTGCAAAAGAACTATCTTTTCAAAGAAAGACTTTAGTCTTTCAAACCATGCATTATTTGTTCCCTGTAATTTAATCCCTATAAAATATGGACTTTGAAAGTTTAATTTATGGATGTTACTGACATTTGGTATTTGTGAGGTAAAGAAACATTCCTGCTTGCTAATGAACTCTTAAAAGATGAAGTCAGCTGACAGGGCAGAATTTCTTCATTTTCCAGATTCTTTGCTGTTTCATTTATGAAAGGGAGGGTGGTTAGTCACTTAGTATTAAGAAGCTTAGAGGTATGTAGTTACCTAGATATTTATATCCTTTCGGGACAACCCAGAAAAGGATACACTGATGTTTCCACCTAATCTAGACTCATGGTAATTTAGACTGTATTTACTTACACTACAGCTATGTGCCTCTGCATGTGGCTATGGAACACTGACAGCAGCTGCATCTTTTGAAGAAAAACTTACTATCTTATAGCTCCTGTTGGGACAGAATTTCTTGCCTCAGTGAATTCAATATCATAAAGGAACTCAGTCAAGATTTTTCAGACAGGGGTGGTCAGCCTAAAGCATCCTACAAAGTCCCAGTTCAGAATCTAGGAATCTTACATTTTCTGAATTGACTTCACTTCAAAATGCCTGACCCAAACATGGACACATCTGAAACTGCTTACTTCAGAGAACAAATGCCAAGAATTGGCTGGCTACAACAATAAGCAAGGACACTGTCAAAAAAGCTGCTCTGAACATCTCTATTACAGATAAAATAACTATTCTTCCTTTATTTATATCTGCTATGCAACAAAAGCAAACAAAAATGCATGTCACATTTCTTTCTTGTTTAACAATTCCTACATCCTATTATTTCATCCTTACCTCACTAAATAATTTATTATTAGAAATATGCAGCCTTTCAACACACATATTTATTTTACCTCAGGGTAAGTCAAAGTTTGCTGTGATTATTTATTATAACCAATTTTTTTTTTCACTGAGAGGGAAAATAACATGGGAGCTAAGTAAATCTGTGGGTTGAGTCACCCATACACTTTGTGAATCATGTGAGAACCAACTCGAAGTGAGTCACCACTGTAACTGAATCAGGCTGCAAAATTTCAGCTCAACCTAAACAGTCATTTATTATTCTTCAATGGCTGGATTCAAACCCTTAACAAATATCATATCAATTGCTGATGCACAAATAAAACACTGCTCTTGGAAACGTCTGCAAGGGCAGTCAGAAAAGATATCATCATTCAGCAGCAGGAGCTGCAGCAGTTTGAGCACAGCTCTGCTGCAGCCGGGATTGCCTAAGGGCTCACATCTGATTCAGGAGAGTCAACACCTCTGCACATCGTGGCTGCAGGGCTGGGACTCCAATTGAGCAACACCTTCACAGACAGTTGTGAAATACCAAGAAAGCCAGAGTTATAAGGGCTGACCCACACTTATGACACATACTGCCTATTAAACTGGGCCAGCACAACAGAAAATCACTGTCAGCACGTTTCAAATATCCCAAAACTCTGCCAGAGTAACAGTCTGAAGTTGAGGCAGGTTGCCACAGTTCCAAAACAGCATGTTAATGTAGTAGGTGTAGCTGGAGTGTCCCCCAAAATAAATTGCTTCCTTTCCCTACTTTAAACACAGCTGGACACAGTTAACATTTATAAAGAAAGAAAGCACTGAGGGACACACACTGCTTCCAGGTATACTGGGGTATATCCAAACAAACTCACAACTCCTGGCACATGACAGTCATTTCACTAAGAGTAGAAATGGACTTTGGCCCACCCTGGTTGCTTGCTTTTTCCTGCTTAGAAAGGAACCATATATACAGAGTGGGATTAATGTAAATGAGCACCAGGTGAAGAAACAAAATTGCCTGGGTGCAAATGCAAAGCTTGCAGCCTGAACAGCATTTCTGGGGTTCCCATGTATTACAAGTTTCACCTCAAGCAAAATGCTCTACTCTGCACATGTTTTAATAGAAAAAAACACCCCTGTTTGTATTTTCTCCAGTTACCAACTATGGCCTTTTTGTTTCTCTTCAAGACCCCTTGTGCAGTGCTTTGCAAAGTGCAAAGGGGTGAAAACAAACAATGAAAAGGGATCTTAATTAAATACCAGTATTAAAACTACCTACTATCAATAATGTAAAACTGGCTCACAAAACCAGAAGTAAATGTGAGCTTTTCCCAAGGTACCAAAGTGAAGAAAGCTTATGGATATTTAGAATCTTAATCCCTTAGCATTTCTGAAAGCCTTTAGTTTGCTGTAAGGGTTGGACTGAATTTTGTTAAAGATTTCAGCCAAACAGTTGAAAAACAGTTTTGTTTTTCTGTAGTTCTATCCAACAGATAAAGTATGAATACAACAATGCAAAAAATTCTATGCTATTTGGGAGACATTCACGAAAACGTCTAAAAAATATGGTTAAAGACACGGTGAAGGAGCAAGCATATCTTCTCCTTGGACCAAAAGTTCTTCCACAAACCTAGTTTATATGAAAGTTAATTTTTTGTGCACTAGAGATACACAGCACCTTGTTCTAAGCAGTTTTGCCTGAGCACAGTTGAAAGCCTGTAACAGCAAAAAGAACTTACACGTTTATTCTTCTAAAAATGTTGCTTTGTTTTAACAGCGTGTTAGAAACTGTGAGGCAGACGGTGCATCTGTTTTAGCAAGGTTGATTCAGCAAATGCATCAGGTTGTTCAACCAGTTTACCAAGCTGGTGATTAACTCACATATTTAGCAAATACATTAACATGGATATTAGCGCTTTTTTTTCTTTCTTTAATATCCCACTCAAACTGATGCGAATGTAGACATTGATTTCAGTGGGAGCAGAAGAAGGGCCTAAGGTGATTTCAGATTAACAACCTGTTTACTCTTGTATGGCTCTGCTTGTTTGACTGAGATGACTAAGACCCATGTTTTTTACAGCATGGAAAAAAAGGCTAAATCCTAAAACAAATACAATTTAGTGTTCATCTTCACCAGATCCTACAGAACACTGATAATTTATGCCAGCTGTGAAGCTGGTCCCTGTATAAAGTGTGACTTACCCTTTGAAGACCTGCATCCACCAATTATTGTTAAAATCAGCTGATTTACTAGAGTCATGTTTTCCATATTCCTTGAGTATACTTGCCATAAAAGTCAAGCAGACTTTTTCAATTTGTACTCCTCTTTAACTCCTCTTGGTTTTTTTTCACTTATCTGATGAAATTTTTATCCTCAAAAAGTTCTTCAGCACTGACAGCATTTCTTCTTCATACTCTCCAGAACAGCAATGTGAGTCATATCATCATTTTTCATTAAGAGTAAACGTAACCTTTACACTTTTGGGAAACAGCAATAAGATATCTTAAGTACAGACTCATGCTTCATTTGAATTGACATTAGTTGAAAAACATAAATCCTGAATGACACTTGCAGCCTAGAGTCACCAAATTAATATATCTGTATTAATATATAGATCAAGATGGCAATACTTCCATCAGGGTCAGCTCCACCTTTAACATAGAATAGTGAATTCAGTGATAGTGCAGAGCTGCACTAAGCAAAACAAAAAAAAACCAAGCCAGGGTAACTGCACTAAGCCCCCTAGTTTCCTTATAAACTGGGAATACCTACCTTACCTATACTGCAGTGGGTACAAAACACCTCACCTGTATGACAGTCCCAGTCTGTGCCCTGTGGCAGAAATGCCTTTTATTTTGCACTTTACTGCAAATGGCATAGAGACAAGTTTCTCCCTTGAGCCTTTCTACATATCACATTCTTCAGTCATTATTAGTGATGTTTACTTATCCAGCTTCCTATTGGGACAGCCCTCAATAGAGCTATTAGCCACTAAATCCCAGGTCTTACTTCCAGTCTTATCCTTCTTGATTTACCAGTTCTGGCTGACAGCTTGCACCTCTTCCCTTGTCTTGGCAAGCACTACATGCTTTCCTAGTACATGCACAAGAGATTGTTTTCTGTAGCACAGCACACTCTGGAATGATAACACACCCTTTTTGCTATATAGGTGTCTCACATGTATCTATAAAAATAATACATAGAGGTACATTCTATATTCATAATATACATAAAATATATATTAATATACTATTATAATATATACAGGCAGTATATAATCTGACAGAGAAGGATAATTTCAACTGCAGTTCTTCCTCTTTGCTTACAGGTCCCATCTTTGCTAGTAATGCAGCTTCAGCACAGCCTCAGAAAAAGAACTGGATCAGAAAAGTAGCATTTTTATTTAGCCCTTGCTACTACTATGCTAGATGCAGTTGCTGTTCCTATATAGTTACCAATTTTTGCAAAGACAACATGTGTTGTGTAACAACCTGGTTTAGTCTTGTTTACATTACCACCTACGCATCCTTCCCACTGACCTTCCAAAATCCTTGGAGTATATCCACACCTTTCCTTTTATCTATCACAGCATCAAGAGGCTGGTTCTTGCCATCAGACAACTAATGATGATGCCAGTCTCTGTCACTCTACCTGTTTCATTTTCAAAACAAACGCATTTGAACTTTCTCTCTCCTGCTCCTCCTGCTGTGGGAAAGCTTCTCGTGAACACAGGGAATGTATCTTTAAATACTTCTTCAAAATCCTTGTTTTAAACTATTTTCCCTTATTATGATGTCTGTGAATGCTTTCCCAGCTGCTGGACTGTTTCTGTGCCAGCTGTAAGTCCTGCATGACTGAGCCCAAATTCCTGATTCCAGTACATCACTTTTATACAGAGCCTCACAAAACTGACAAAACCTGAACAGCTTTTTTTGTTATAGGTCATTACATTAACATCCACATCTTAGCTCAAAACTATCTTGCTTCGTACTCTCCACAATAAAGGAAACCTGATAAACGGTGAACATAATAGACTGTAATTAAACACAAACTAGCAATAGCAATACCTAACTGTGAAGTGGACACTAGATGCAGCCTGGTAGCTGGCTCTGGAATAGAAAGCACACAAAAAGAGTTTTCAAAAATTCAGAGATATTTGTTTTGCAACTGTCTTGCAATTCATACACAATACCTTCTTAAAAAGCTAAATGTAAATTATCAATCCAGGTTTAAAATTATGACTAAAAAGGAAATCATATTCCAACTCTCCAGTCTGTATAGACTCCCCCATTACACAATAAGCCCTTGTTTTTGTTGTTGAAAGCAATTAAAACCTGACTTTAATGTAAAATGGTTTTTAAACCGTTCATATGTAAAATAAGAATTTCTGTAAATGAGACTGTGCAACTGCAGTATTAAGTTACTCATGTCTTCAAAATGTGACAGCAGCATAAGAAGAAACAGGAAAAAAGAGTCCTCAAGTGCAGTTATAAGGCTGAAGGAGACAGTTCTACCTGAAAGTCTGCATGGCAATAGGAAATACAGCAGCATGAATCAGAACAATTCCTAAATGGAGTACTCTTCATATGCACTGTTGAAATACTCTTCATAAAACAAAATAAATCAAAAAGATTAGTCTCAAATGTAAATACACTTTTCTTGATATTGATATGTCTGACAAGAAAAGATATTAAGAGTAGAAATCTGATTTGTCTCTCTAAGAACTTGCACAGAAAGTCAAACCATTATGAGTTTGTACGTAATACTGAAAAAAAAATCAGTACTTTTTTGACTATCAAAACCATTCCCATTATGCTGGCTGACAATCCCAGAAATTCTATGTTGTCTGTGATTAGAAACTGTCATTTACCATAAGATTTAAAAGCATAAAAAGAAGAAATTTTCTTCTAAACTTATCACTCTATGCCTGCAAGTACTTCCTTTCTGTTATTTATAAACTAGAGAGATAGATTTTTTTTTCTTATTCCTCAGTTTCTGCAACGCCATCACATTTGTCTCCCCAGATTTTTTCAGGCTGCTAGCATAAACCCTATGCCAGCCAACTCTCTTGATCACACCTTCCTATTCGAACTTCTCCCTACATCTTCCTGAATTTCACAGAATCACAGAATCTGCTGACTTGGAAGGGACCCACAAGGATCAGAGTCCAACTCTTATATTTAGATTTTGAACTTGTCCTCCCTCTTGCTCCGATTACTTTGCTTTCCCTTTTTTAGCTTCTTTTGAAGCTTGTCTCATCACCATCACAATATTTTAGAACTGCACTTTTCTTCTTATAACTCTATCAAACTCACTTTTCCTTCATTTCTCTCACTGTATATCACATGCTAAACTGAATTCCTCTCTTATTACTAGACCTAATTATGGGAAGCCTCCATTCTTCCTTTCATATATTACATTCTCACCAAACACCTGCTGAGTCGCTGGCAAAGGATTTAGGGAGCAGATGCAGATGCAGACTGCCTCCCCTCCATGCAGGGTCAGCTGTCTCACAGGAATGGCAGGTTAAACTGACCTCTTCATGGAGTTTTGTAGCGCTTTCTCTCCCAAGTGCACCCACTGGTACCTAGGAATATCTTGCCCTGAGAGTACTATTGCTGCACAGTTTCCTCGCTGTTGGTGACCTCCTTATGGTCACCTCATTATAAAGTGAAAATATATAATCGGAAGTGGAACAGTGTAACTCAGTGTAATAACTAAACCTTGTAATTGCATCTTACACTTCAACAGGGATCTTTTCTACGAGTACATGTCACAGCAAAACATCTAACTTGATTCTTCTCTGTAGTAGTTCATAATCAATGATAATTTTCTATTTTGGCCAGTTCCTGCAATTTAACTATTATCGATTCCTACCATAGAATCATTAAGGTTGGAAAAGACCTCCAAGATCACCAAGTCCAACCTTTGACCAAATACCACCTTGTCAACTAAACCACAGGATTAAGTGACATATCCAGTCCTTTCCTCAACACCTCCAGGGACAGTGACTCTATCACTTCCCTAGGTAGCCCATTCTGATGTCTACCCACCCCTCCCATGAAGAAATTCTTCCTGATGTCCAACCTGAACCTCCCCTGGCACAGCTTGAGGCCATTTAATCTAGTCCTGTGGCTAGTTGACTGGGAGAAGAGGCCAACCCCCACCTGGCTACAATCTCCTCTCAGGTAGTTGCAGAGAGAGGTAAGGTCAATCTTGAGCCTCTTCTTCTCCAGGCTGAATAACTCCAGCTCCCTCAACTGCTCATCATAGGACTTACTCTCCAGACCCTTCACCAGCTCTGTTGTCTCTGGACTTGCAACAGCACCTCAATGTCCTTCCTGACTTGAGTGGCCCAGAACTGCACATAGTACCTGAGGTGTGGCTTCACCAGTGCCAAGTACAGGGGGCCAATCACGTTCTCCTTTGTTTTTGTCTTCTGCTGTGCATATAGTCACATTGTAATGTTCCTTGCTTCATGAGTTTCTCTTGTCCCCCAGCCTCACCAGCAGATTCTCTTATTCAAGAGACTTTAGTTTTGACAGGAGACACAGTTCATCTCTACAAATATAGGGCAGTTAATATATGACCTAGTTTGCCAAGCTCATGTCAGAATCTGGTGATGCGCAATGAGGGATCTCATCTTGTTATAAAAAATACTGCATGCAAACAAACTCAGGAAGAACAGGACAAACAACTCCCTGAGGAAGTTATGGATTACAATCAGTAAACAAATGGATCATTAACTGGTCAAATATTTCATTGTTCACATGACAGAATAACATATGCCTACTGCAACCTTGGGAAAAAAATCTGAAAAAAAAAGAACACACAACTCACTGGCAGAAATTAAAAAAACCTCTTTTGCAAAGTCACTAACTTAAAATGGAATAATTAAAACTCCCACTTCAGAAGCTGACACTTTGAAGTGGAACTGCAGATCTGTATTTGCATATTAGGAATGCTTGTGTCGATTTTCATGCTCCATCTGGGCAAGAGATTGCAGATGAGGATGACAAGGCTCTGAATTAGGACAAATCAAATGGATGCAGAGTCATGAAATCCTGTAGAGATAATTATCAGTTTCTCAAGATGATGCTAATTAGTATATTAGCATGGTTTCCTCCTTTAGCAGTAAATACATTTTACCAACATGTAATGTCTTTCTGTCTGCTATTTAATATGTCAGCCCTGCTAAAAGTCCTTTGCATCCCTGTTTGGTCAGCCAGCATTGCTGTAACTCCCTATTTTGTGGCAGACAACTAGATGCACAAAAAGACTAACTTGCAGTAAAGATGCAAATTGTAGCACCAAAGCTTTAGAGATCCCGCTACCTAATGCCATCCACTCCCTAAATTAGACAGTCAGACTTTGTAGAAAATGGATGGAGAAAGACAGTGTCATAAAACAGGAATCACAAAAGCCAGCTCTCAAAGCCAGACTGACTAAGAGACAGGGAGTTCTATTCCTCTGATGGCAATGGATGCCTTCTCCATAAACTCTTTCCTTGAGTCAGTTGCTTAAACCATGCAAATCCTTCCTTATAAACAATGGTAAGAGAAATCCACATACTCTCAGATTTAATATCTCAGTGGTTTAAATAGTCATCAGTAAGGTGAGTGACCCGTTTCCAAATCTCTGCTCATCCCATATTAGTTGTCCTAGCCCATAGGCTATTTGGTATTCAGGGGTAAGACATCTTGATCTCTCCTGTTTGAAGTTGTTCCACTTTGTATAACTAATTAAAAGATAATTGCAGCAAGTACTTGAACCTGGCTCTCCCACATCCCAGGTTATTGCCTAACCATTCAGCTGTGGATTGAGTTTCTCATTTTGTTTCTGCAAGGTTCTTACATCATGTAAGCGCTTTTGAAAATCCTGTTCTCAGTATTTTACATACAAATATTTACAGAGCAGAAAGTCACATTCATTTCAGAATTACCACAAACATGTCCCATTCTTCTCCTATATAGTACCAGCTCTCTTGCTTAGTGGTGAAAGCAAAGTGTTTTTTTGTTTTGTAGTGATAGGTGTTCTTTTTCGAACCCTTTCTCACAATACAACCCCTTGGTGCAAGTGCAAAACCAACTTTTTCTGTTGCCTTAGTTTTGATTCCTTGCTTGAAGAAGGCAGTGAGAAGCCTCAAGCAGTATTCACAGACAGCAGAATAAACGGATATTGGTTTTTCTCAATGATGGATGATCACTTTTTGGATTCTAAAAATATGGTATGTGCTTCAGCAAGCACATGATGAACAGCTCTCTGCCCTAAAGAGCTCGCAAAGTAAATAAAGGACCTGGCACATAAGCAAAGACACAGTATCAACCCCACATCGGGAGAAACACAGAGTACAAACCCAGGATAATGATGCACAAGTGAAAGCTTGTAAGGTGTTTCAAAATAAGGACAGCCTGGTAAAACAGGCATTTGTTCAAGGACTATAAGGGCATTGTGAGCTGATAAGAGAAAGCAAACAAGGGAAGAAGTAGTTCAAGAAGTAGTGCACATGACAAAGTAATTCAAGGAAGGCTGTTCAACCAGTCTACACAAGTAATACATGTTTACATTCACTTTACAGTTATCCCAGCATAAAACTTGCAAATCCTTTTATTTAATTTCAGCTTACATGTCCCATAGGAGAATTTAACAAAATAAAACAAAGGAAAATTCCGCCAAAAAAGAATCCACAACAACACACAAGAAAAGCAAGACTGCAGAGAACACCGATATAATTACTTGAATTCTGTTAGTGGCAAAACCTGCTCCATAAACAAAGCCTAAACTTCATAATGTGATGTAACTATAGTCTCAGATGAGGGAGATTTTTATAAATGTTGGGTGAACAGTGGCTTAGGAAAAACTAAGAGTGCAATAACAGTATTGTGAAACATTAAATGCAACAACATTACACAGCAAGCAGAGGAAGAACTGATTTGAAAAAAGTAACCCAAATTTTGGCTGTGCAAAAACATACCGGCTCATTTATGGTTTACCAAAATGTTTTTTTTGATACAGCATCCTGTTAGTTTTCAGCTCACAGTTCTTCCCCTATGCAGAGGCTTGTGGTGATACAATACAGGCACAAACCAACCCCCAGAAGAAAAGGTTAGTCTTTTACAATATTTAATTTCTGCAGATATTTAAACATTTAAATATGTCATTACAAAACTAAATGACTCAGTATAGATGCAATTCATATGTACCAAAACGCATTAGTCATTCAATAAAAGAGGCACTGAGGATTTACTAAAAATACTTTACAGAACAAAATAACAACATATATTTACTTTACTGAATGGTTGTTGTGGAAAGCACATAAAACCAAATCCTGTGTAAATCACCCTAATTTGCCTACTCTGAAACTAGGACTGCTAATTCTAGACCTGAAGCAGCATGGCTCACACCCATTTTCCAGCTCCTGTTTTGAACAGCAGAGCAAGTGGAAGCAGTGTATGATATCATTTCAAGGCAAATGGGCAGGAACTAACTAACTAGCAGAACAAGAAGCTCCTTGCCAGGTGGGAGTCTCACTAGGGGCAGTGCTAATTTCCTTCAGCTTCCTACTCATACAGAGAGGAGATGGTGTTCCCAGGGGAACACCAGCAACAAGGAGCCCTGCCATCTGGGCACAAAAGCAGAAGCAAAGCCATTAATGTGGCAGATGGATTGCAGGGAGCATAAGGAAATCCCAGAGGTTTCACCGAAAGTTGCTCCATCACAGCACAGGTCACCAGTAGTCAGTCACCAGTGCAGCCTTTCTGGTACTCTGGTAACCTCAGCCTGCACAGAAGTGATTAGAGTACATTCTGCCATCTGAAACTTGGACTGCTCAGCTGCCCAGTGCTCTCCTTGGTGCCTGCAGCCATAGGGTCACTGCTGTGCTTGGTGAGGAGCAGCCAAGAGAGGTCCCCAGGCTTCACTGCATCATGGGTGCTGCAAAGGAGGCCAGTAAGATCTCAGAAAAAAATTCCTCCATACAAACTTCAGGCCCATTGCGGTAAGAATTACCAGATGACTCCTGGAAATACAACACAGGAGAGAGGAAAGAGTCCAGGAGGTGCCTGGAGTGTGTGGAAGAGAACTTCCTAACACAACTGGTGAGGGAAGTGACAAGGCAAGGTGCCCGCTGGACCTGTTTTTCATGAATAGAGAAGGACTTGTGGGTGATGCAACAGCTGGAGGCTGTCTTGGGCATAGGAAGTCAGGAGGGAGGTTGGCAGAACTGCTATCTTGGGCTTCCAGAGGTCAGACCTTGTCTTGTTTAGGAGCCTGGTTGACAGAGTCCCCTGGGAGACAGTCCAGAAGGGCAAAGGAGTCCAGGAAGACTAGATATTCTCCAGGAAGGAAGTTCTAAGGCACAGGAACAGGCCATCCTCATGTGCCAAAAAGTGAGCTGCTGGGAAGATTATCAGTCTGGTGAACACAGAGTTTTAGCGGAACTCAGGAAAAAAAAAAGAGTTTATGACCTTTGGAAGAAGAACCTGGGATTTCAGGACTACAAGGATGTTGTGAGGTTATGCAGGGAGAAAATCAGAAGGACCAAAGCCCAACAAGAACTAAATCTGTCTACTACTGTAGAAGACATTAAAAATGTTTCTATAAATGCATTGGCAACGAAAGGAGGGCGAAGGAGAACTTCCATCCTTTTCAGGATTTGGGGGGAAACATAGTGACAAAGAATAAGGAAAAGGCAGAGGTATTTAAAACCTTCTTTGCCTCAGTCTTTTAGTAAGACCAGCTGTCCTCAAGATACCCAGACCCTTGAGCTGGAAGACAGGGACAGGACAAGGAGCAGAATAATCCAAGGAGAAATGGTCAGTGACCTGCTACACCACTTAGATGACACGGCTGGATGGGATCCACCCAAGGGTACTGGGGCAGCTGGTGGTAGTGCTCACCAAGTCACTTTCCATCATTTACCAGCAGCCCTGGTTCACTGGGGAGGTCTCAGTTGACTGGAAGTTAGCAAATGTGACTCCCATCCACAAGAAGGGCTGGAAGGACGATCTGGGGAGCTACAGGTTTGTCAGCCTAACTTCAGTGCCATGGAAGGTTATGGAGCAGATCATCTTGAGTGCCATCATGCAGCACATACTGGATAACCAGGGGATCAGGCCCAGCCAGCACAGGTTTATGAAAGGGAGATCTTGCTCGACCAACCTGATCTTCTACTATGACAAGATGACCCACTTAGTGGATGAGGGAAAGGCTGTGGATGTTGCCTGCCAAGACATTAGTAAAGCCTTTGGCAGTGCCTCCCACTGCATTCTCACAAAGAAATTTGCTGTTGATGGCTTGGATGGGTGCACAGTTTTCTGGGTAAAAAACTGGCTGGATGGTTGGGCCCAGAGAGTGCTGGTGAGCAGACTTAAATCCAGTCAGTCACAAGTGGTGCTCCCCCGGGATCAGTATGGGGGGCAGTTCTATTTAATATCTTTATCAACCATCTGGATGAGGGAATTAAGGGCACCCTCAGTCAGTTTGCAGATGAAACCAAGTTGGTTGGGAGTGCTGACATTGAGGTACTGGAGTGTCTCCTGAGAAGGGCAACAAAGCTGGGGAAGCCTGGAGAAAAGGAGGCTTAGGGCAGACCTCAGATAAAGGTCTGCCCCTGGTTATCCAGTATGTGCTGCATGATGGCACTCAAGATGATCTGCTCCATAACCTTCCATGGCACTGAAGTTAGGCTGACAAGCCTGTAGCTCCCCAGATCGTCCTTCCAGCCCTTCTTGTGGATGGGAGTCACATTTGCTAATTTCCAGTCAACTGAGACCTCCCCAGTGAACCAGGGCTGCTGGTAAATGATGGAAAGTGACTTGGTGAGCACTACCACCAGCTCTGTACAATTACTTAAAAGGAAGTTGTAGTGAGATGGAGGTTGGTCTCTTCTCCCAAGTAATAAGCAATAGGACAAGAGGAAATGGCCTCAAGTTGCTCCAGGGGAGGTTTAGATTGGATATTGCAAAACATTTCTTCACCAAAAGTGTTATCAAGCATTGCAACAGGCTGCCCAGGGAAGTGATTGAGTCACTATCCCTGGAGGTATTTAAAAGATGTGCAGGAGTGGCACTTAGGGACATGGGTTATGGTGGAGTTGGCAGTGTGAGGTTTATGATTATACTCCATGCTCCTAAAGGTGTTTTCCAACCTTAATGATCCTATGATTCTATGCTATGGTTCTAGAAAGACAGGTATGAATGGAGGACCAGGAAGCCTGCGACTTCAAGTAACAGGAGGACAGCTCATCCACCTGTGCCTAGCTAACAGTTTCAGCAACACTAGGGGATGTTTGGGGATAAAATTCTGAGTGGTTATCTCAAGTCTTTTGATTAGTACCAGTACTAAAGAAAGCATCGGTGTTAGTGGCTGATGTTGCTCCCTGTGTGAAATAAGAATCCACCCCTATTATCACGTGAGTCTGTTCTGTGCCCAGAACACAGATCATCAAAGTTGCAGACAAATTACCAACAGCCTCTCAGCCTTCCAAATTCTACCTCATGCTGCTGTCCCTTGTGGGACGGAAGTAACAGAGCCAAAGGAAGCCTTGAGCAGCTGAAATGGAACAAAAAACTGAGAACAAACATGAGAAGGCGGTACTATCTTCAGTGCTTGTAGTCAATGGAGAGGCCTGGCTAGCAGATGTAACCAGCACACTGATGCCTGTCTGCACAGCTGCTGCCACCGGCAAAACTTCTGTTTCTTTTATTATAACGCCTCATTTAATGAAGATGGACAGCTATGAAGATACGGAAGTGAAAAATATGACAAAAACTGCTCTGCAAAGAGACTTGCTATTCTAGAGAATTCACTGACAAACAGGGCCTTGGCCCAGAGGTAAAGAGAGAGAGGAGAAAGTTTATGTAAGAAAAGGCTGCAAGGGAAAGTTACACATTTCTACTTGGAGGGAGGGCACACACAGGCTGACCTTGGGTGTCTGGGTACTAATGCACAGAGCTTGTCCAACAAACAAGAAGAACTGGAAGTCTATGCAAGGTCAGAGTGTTTTGATGCCATCAGGATCACACAGAGCAGTGTCTTGAAGGGTGTCAAAGAAGAACAAGCAATGGAAAATGGCAGTTACACTTTCTTATAAAGAATCCCCTTGTCTTTGCAGAGGTCCAGTGTGAAACCAAAGATGTGTCTAACACATCATTTTTCTGGTCAAAAGCAAAAGCAAAATCAAACATAATGTGGGCCATGCAGCAGTGTGGGCCTGTTTCACACCACCTGCTCAAGGGGAACAAAGTGGATAGTGCTGTATGCAACCAACTACCAAGAGCAACCCGATTACCAGACTTGGTCCTCATTAGGGCACCGTGGCATCGCAAAAGCAATCCAGGATATTTCTAGATTGTATTGATAATAACTTTTTAATGCTAGAGAGACCAAACAAAGGAAATATTCTATGTGACCTCTGTACACAAACATGGAAGAACAAGTGGCAAATGTGGTCACAGATAGTAGCCTGGGAGAAATGACCACAAGCTGATTGTATTCAGGATCCAGAAGGAGACTGGGAAGCTAAGTAGAAGAAATAGGACTAAGGATTTTATACAGGTAGACTTTGGGTTGTACAGGAGATAGCTCAGCAGAATCTCCTGGGGGGTTGAAGCAAAAGGTGCCAGCCTAGCTAGTAAATTTTTCTATGAAACTTATTGACAGCTCAGGAACTAATAATAACCTTACTATACAAGAAGACTGGCATTTCAGTAGAAGACTCACAGACTAAGCAAGGGGGTTCTTAATGAAATGTAATGCAAAAAGACAGTGTACAGCAAACAGAAAAAGAGTACAAAAGCACTACTTTGGCACTTAAGAACAAAACTGAGAAAACCAAAGTGCATTTGGAATTAAAATAAGTGGGGATATAAGTAGCAGCAAGACAGAATTGTGTCAGTTCAGAGAAAATGTGGGGATGTTACTGAATGGGGAAGACTATTTGGTAGCTGTGCAGATGGAAAAGGATGGAGTATTGAAGCCTCATTCTTCATAGGCAAATATCACTCCTGGATTTTCCAGTGTACCAGGATGGTTTGAGAAGGAACAGTTTAAGGACAACAATTTAGGAATAAATTAGAGCAGCTGATGTATTCAAAGCTAAGAGGACAGACAAGATTAATCTGAAAGTGCTGAAAGAGTTGGCTGATGTGATTTCAACAGATTTGTCTTTCATCTTAAAAAAAACCACACAAGCATTTAGGCAGACCCCTGAACACTGTGTCTGTCGTTAGAAAAGGCGTAAGAAAGGTGACTAGAGGCTGCTTAGCCTCAACCAACTCCTGGAAAGATTACATACCACATCCTTTTGGAATCCACCTCCAAATATGCAGAGAACAAAAATGTAATCAGCCACAATCAGCATGGACTCACAAAGGGCAGTTAACGCTTGATCAAACTGATGACCTGAAATGCAGATGTAGGGAGAGTGGTGGATGTAAACAAATGGTCTGGTAGGTAGACTAAAAATTACCAAGACAGTCGGACTCAGAGGTAATGCTCACAGTAAACACCAGATTGCTCTCAATTGGCAGCCAGTACCAAGTGGTGTGTAGTAGTGAACAGCAGAGCTGACTATGTTCAATATCCTCACCAAAGACCTGGATGATGAAATCCAATGTACCCTCAGCAATCTTCCAGACATACCCAACCCAGTGGCTGTTGGCACATCAGGCAGCAGAGCTTTAAACAAGAAGGACCTTGAGGAAATTCAGAACTGGAAATGTCAAGTTCAAGAACAAGAATTCTACAGCTTCTCTAGGGGCAAGATAACCCCATGCATCAGGGCATGCTAGGAACTCACTGCAGTGGTTCCTTGTGTCAGCTCTGCTGAAAAGCATAGAGATGTCAAGCGAAATTTCAGGAAACATTTTCACTGCTGATAATCCAGTTGGATACTGGCTACATTAGAAGCAGTGTGGCCAGCAGGACAACAGAAGGTACTCTGCCCCCATATGAAGCACTGATCAGGCAATAGCTGAAATACTGCATCCTGTATTGAATTCCCAGTTCAAGAGGCACCTGTAGAAACCAGTCTGGGCAGAGGCCATGGCCTCATGACCAACAAAAGTTGAAGCAGATGGGTTTTTTAGATGCATAAAATGGAGGCTGAGAGAGGCAAAAACTACTTGAAGAAGAGTTACAAAAATGGTGGATTTCAAGTAATGAAAGCACACATAAAATCATAACTTTTTACCTGGCAGTGTTGTCAACTCTTTTTTTAAAATATAAGACATGCTTTGTTGTTTCTTATTCAGTATCTCCTCTAATAACCAGCCCATGGTCACAACTTAGTTGATCATATCACTCTGTGCAAGAAGAAAGGAGAAAAATCAGACTGCTTAAATTACTGAGGTATTACTTTGCTCTCCATTGCTGGTAAAATCCTTGCAAGAATACTTTTGAACAGATTAGTACCCACTATTGCAGAAGAACTTCTACCTGAAAGCCAGTGTGGTTTCAGAGCCAACAGGAGCACCACAGACATGGTATTTGTTCTCAGACAACTGCAAGAGAAGTGTAGGGAACAGAACAAAGACCCTATGTAACTTTCGTTGACCTCACCAAAGCTTTTGTCACTGTGAGCAGAAAAGGCCTGTGGCAGATCTTGGAACGTTTAGGATGTCCCCCCAGGTTCCTCAAAATGATCATCCTGCTACATGAGGATCACTGTGGACAAGTCAGATATGGAAATGCATTCTCTGAGCCCTTTCCAATAACCAATTGTGTGAAACAAGGTTGCGTTCTTGCACCAACTCTACTCACAATCTTCTTCAGCATGATGTTCTAAAGAGCCACGGCAGACCTTGAAGAAAATGGCATCTACATCCGATATCATACCAATGGAAGCCTATTCAATCTAAGGCAACTGAAGGCCCACACTAAGACCCTAAATCACCTTGTCCGTGAGCTGCTTTTTGCTGATGATGCCGCCCTCTTTGCTCACGCAGAAGCAGCTCTGCAGCGCTTAACATCCTGCTTTGCAGAGGCTGCTGAGCTTTTAGGGCTGGAAGTCAGCTTGAAGAAGACAGTAGTTCTCTACCAACCTGCACCTCAGGAAGTCTTCCGTCATCCCCTCATCACCATAGGTGAATCAGAGCTTAAGTCAGTCCAGCAGTTCACCTATCTGGGTAGTATCATTTCCTCGAATGGTAAGGTTGACAAAGAGACAGTCTAAATGCTAGCAAAGGCATAAAGAGCCTTTGGAAAACTCCATAGAAGAGTCTAGTGCAATAAACCCCTGAAGAAAAGTACAAAGATCAGTGTCTACAGAGCCATTTTTCTGTCTTTTATATAGGTCTGAATCATGGGTCATCTATCACCACTACCTGCGGCTCCTCAAACGTTTCCATCAGCACTGCCTCTATATAATCCTAAACATCCACTGGTCTGATTACGTGACCAATGTGTCCGTTCTTGAACAGGCAGGGGGCACTGGTATTGAGGCCATGCTGATGAGAATGCAGCTGCGCTGGGCAGGGCACGTCTCCAGGATGGAGGATCACTGCCTCCCGAAGATTGCGCTCTATGGTGAACTCGCCACCGGCTGCCGCAAGAGAGGAGCCCCGAAGAAGAGATACAAGGATTCCCTGAAACCATACCCCAGCCTTGGCCATATTGACTGCCACCAATGGTCCACTCTGGCCTCCAATTGGGATTCATGGAGACACACCATTCACGACGCTGCTGCTTCCTTTGAGAACGCACGCAGAGTCAGTCTCGAGGAGAAAAGACAAGGCAGAAAGAACCGTTCCTCACCAGTATCACCAAAGGAGACTTGCCACTGTGCCTTTTGCAACCGGACTTGGCTATCCCGCATCAGCGTTTTTAGCCACCAGCACGCTTGCAGCAAGCGTGGGTAGTGCCCTTCCCAAATCTTCATTCCTGAAGCCTAGCTATGATGATGATATATTTCCATTGGACCACATTGTTGATGGGGATATAAAAGGCATTTTTATGTTCACCAATGCAGAAATCTCAAGGACTGACATTAAAATTTTCAAATTCTGACTCATTTCATCCCATTTGGTGTGCTTCAGATCAAAGCAGGTACTTAAGTAAGGGGACCCAGCTGATACTTACCCAGAGCTGTAGTTCACCTCCTCCCATCAATATTACAAAAAAGATTTATTATTTAAAACAAGTTATTAAGTTTTTCTTGGGCATTAAGGGAAAAAACTGGCTGCAAGACAAGGATCCAGCTGAAGATTCCTCACTTCTTTGGTTCAAGTGGGTGTAGCCCCGCTAACTTCAAACTGGATTCTATCTGCCAGTACCTAATTATTAAATGGTCTGTGTGGTTTTATATTATATGGATTTGAAGTAAGCTTTCAGATTAAGAATTTTTCAATTACATAACAATGCCCAGAGCAGGAGCCGTTCATTTACGCATTATTTAAATCATCAAATATATGAGTAAGAACACAGAGATAAATTATTAAATATCTTGAAGACTTTCCAAGTATTCAAATTATGGAGGTGAAAGGTGGTTTTTAGATAAAACAATGTTCCCAAATAGGTTTGAAACAGAGTATAAATGTCATTTATCTAAAGCTACAAAGCCAGTCGATGTAAATTTCAGGATGCAGTCCTGCTTGTGGACACGTTTCTGCTGCATAAAGATATAGTACATCAGACCAGCATATTCTTTTCTCTGTAACAGTGGCAGAAGCACAAAAGTGGAGTAGAAAAGCACCAAACAGAAACACCTTTCCATGTTTCCCACCATATACTCTCCTTACAACTAGCAACTTGCATCTTAGGGATTTACCAAGACAAGTGATTGTGTTTAAGTCTTTGCATCTAACAGCTGTCAAGGATTTTTTCTTCCATTAATTTGTCCAGTAGCTTTTTGAACCCAGTAATGCTTCAGGTCTCTGTAACATCCTGTGGCAACTAATGTCACAATGTAATTATTCACTATGTAAAAAGTGAGTTCCTTTTGTAGGTTTAAAACCTGCTGCTGGACAATTCATTAAATGGCTCTTTATGTGACACATTGTGAACAAACACTTCTGTTCCATCCATGACTACATAGTGCTGTAACTGTCACCCCTTATCTGAATTAACTGACGGCTTCTCCTTGAGCAGAAATAAAGCCACATCTGTGATCTTCTATAGGTGCTTTTTGCTTTACCTGTTTTTTGTCCTTACCATAAAATATTCTCCCTTTATTAAAAATTTAACAGGCAAGTAAGTTCTGAAAAGAACTAGTGTTAAGGAGGGACTGATATAAATAGTTCAGGTCTCAGTTTTGTGGGTTTTGGAAATGGATGTGTGCAAACTCATACTGAGCTGTAACAGCCATTACAGCTACAGTGATCTGTGCTGCATGTATAAACTTGTTTGATGGGGGATTTGTCTGGCATTTGTTTATAAGCCTGACTAAGGAAGGTGGTCAGGCATCTTCAGACCAAGCTAGTAGATTAAGGAGGACGACTTGCTAAGCTCAGGCCTAATTAGCTAATCGAGGGTTAGCAGAGACACACTTTGTCATAGTGGATGGGCCAGCTCTGCGCAGATGGGACTGATGGACCAGATTCTCCTAAAACACTGTTTCCACAGGATTTACAATGTTCTGTTAGATTTTATCTGCCAAAAGATACCATATACATAGCTGTCAGAGAAAAGGCAACACTGCCAAGTCTTCTCCAAGGCATGTGATGAACTAACAACAGCCAACTCCAGGTTTGGCCAAAAATAGACAAGAAAGTGATTCAAAGCCTAAGAAAGATGTAAGAGGGGAAACAAGGGGAAAGGCTGAGGAGCTGCCCACCAAACTGAACTTAAGCAATATGACTCCATAGAGCAGAGGTGGTGGATGAGGGCCATGGAATTTAAGGGATAGCAGTGGGGAAAGGTGGGGTTCTTTTGCAAGGAGTAAGGGCATACAGTGGGGTTGTGAACAGCTTCTCCAGAAACACCTTGTTTCAAGAAATGGTTTTACTAAACTGGACCAAATTGCCTGTAGTGCAACCCAGCCTTTATGTGTATCCCTTGATCACCTCCAACTAAGCAGAAAAATATCCATGGAGAAACATTTCATCTGCAGCCCACACTTCATATTACAACAATTATCACACCCCACAAAACCACACCCAGTAAGTTTTCCCCACCAGAAGCTGCCATCTTCCCAGCAATTCTTGTAAACTCACCATTGCATCCAAGCCCTTGCTATACAATCTTTCCCCCACACAACAGACCACTGGGAAAAAAATAGCATCATAACATCTTTGAACAGTGGATGAAAATCTGGTTGAATAAACACAGCGAATCATTCACACAGAAGCAGTGGCAATACAGTGAGGCACCAACATTTGAAGAGTGCCAGAAGTCAGAGTAGCAACACCACTGAGCTTTAAATTCTACAAATACAGAGAAATTAATCAAGTTGGTATGTGTGAGTACATGTTACTGTGGGAACTTTACATTTTCTAAGGAAGTTTTGAGTGCATCTGATGTACACATTTTCTTAAGTCTTTTATAGTATTTTCCATTCACAGTCAGTGTTAACACTGTCTAAGTCTAAGGATAAAAGAAATGCTTCAGCTGGTTAAATCAGCTTGCTCAGGCTATGCACTTAGGTCAGTTAAATAAGATCAGAGCCCAGAAATTAGTTCAACTTGCCAACCCTCATTATCAAGCACAGTGTTTGTAACTCGCAGTAGGTTATCAAGAATGGGGCCACATTTGGGAGATACCATGACATCTGATATTGATTTCTGGCAGGATTTAGGTATTTTTTGAAACTTTTTCCACAAGTTAGAAAGATAATAAAATGCATATGTACTACTAGGCAATTTTTTTTAAATTTTTAAAAGGCATTAAAATAAGCATAGTTACGGCAACACACATAAAGAAGTCACAGTGCTGCTTTCAAATTAAGGCACTACCTCCCATCAACAGGGGCAAAGTAAAAGGTGAGAAAGAAAAACAATTCAACATTTGCAGCATCGATTGAGTGCATGTGTTAAAAATCATGAGAAAATTATTATTTCATTAAATGAAACAAATGTTACACAGTTGCTTTTAACTCCCAACATCAAAAAGTAGAACTAAGAAATGCTCTACAAACTTTAAGTTCTTTCTGTTTTAACAAAAGCCCTAAATACGGAGTTCTATAAAAGTAAAGACATTCAGAAGAAACCATGCTAAGAAGTCATAAGAATTTGGTACATTCTGAACTACATGCAACATGTTGCATGCACAGTCCTGATTACGTCCAGTAGGAAGGCAGAAATAAGAATAACAACCTCTACCAACTCCTTCTTAACTGAAAGTCTTTAACAAAAACAAATTTGAGGCAGTAGCAGTCACAAAAACCAGTATGATTTAGTTAATGCTGTAAGCAACATTCAATCTGTGATTCATTAGAAAGCTGCTAAGAATTTTGCAGAGGGAAAATCTGTGTATATGAGTATTTTTATTGATAAAATGAGTTTAAAAACATATTAGGAGAAAAAGTAAATATTTCTAAATGAGTGGCCTAACATTTAAAATTTTAGAGAAGGAATATTAAAATATCCAACATACACATACAATTTCTGGAAACAATTACAGTAATTAAAGCAACACTCAACATTTGGAGAGAGACATTTTATGGAAGGCAATCCAGAAACTGCCTCCCTAAAGACAATGATAACTTGGGTGTGTTCAATTAACAGGAGAAATTAATTTCAAGTGAAAACTCCTGCTGCTGAGGATCATCCAGCATTTAGCACTCACTCTCCACCTCCTGGCTCTAGCATTTAAATCCTTGGACTGTCAGCAGGAGCTTTCTAGATGACATGGTTAATTTGAAAGACTATTTTCACTACTGAGCAACTGAAACTGCAACTCCAGTGTTTCCAGTAATAAAGTTCATCAACAAAAAAAATTATCCATGATATGAGATTAAGATGGCTTTTTCATCTATTTTACCTCAACAACTACCAATTTCATTACAGCTCGTAATTTTATCTTCTTTCTCTAGGCTAAGCTCAACCAGACAGAGTTAACTTACATTGACTCTGAAATGCAGACATTGCCTAGAAAATTAGGTATCCAAATCACAAAGACTTTCAGTTGCTCTCTGTTGTGAACTTCTGGAATTTCTGAAACAGTTCAGACTGCCAATTGCAATCCTTAAATCCTTAAAATAAAATCATTAAAAAGCTGAATTCAGTCTTTAGTTTGAAATCTTCAGGTAGAAGAAAACATAAATCTTTTTACAGACAGATATGGGATGTTGTCCAAATGACGGAGATCGTGGTTGAACTAGACAGTAAATTCAGTTTCAGTATGTCTCATATGAGATCAAAACCACCACAGCTGCATGACGCACTGATTAAGTGCAGCCCACACTGCCAATTCTAACTTTGCACAGAGTTTTGCTCCATCAGGTAGTGTCTGTCCTTCTGCAGCCAGCAAACAGGCAGCATAAACACTGTATCATGTGATCTGACTTATTTGATGAGAATATGCTACCAGGTGATTTGGTACTGCACAAAAGTTATATTAATGAACTCAGGACCATAGCCCAAGGCATGAAGGGAAACAATTTGTCAAGGTCAACCACACAAGCTGCTGGTAAACCTGAAAACAGTAACCAGTACTCCTCAATCCCAAGGTAGTTTGCTACCTACTGGGCAGCACTGCTGCCCAACATAGCAAAAACAGTTTTCAAATTACCATGTGGTTCTTAGGATTTCTTTGGCATATTCGTTCTTAGTACTATCCCTGCTACAGCTAGTTCCATGTGATTGTCCCAGGTCCAGAACATTTCGTTTCACCCAAATCCTCACTGCTAACCAGCTGTGGCCCCTGCTGCCCTGCTCCTACCCACACAAGCCAAGGGCCATTTCAGCAACTACAATGTTGACACTGCAAACATTTAGGAAAATGTTTTGCTTGACCAATATAAGTGACCCCAGTGAAGTCAAACAAACGTATGTTCGTATTTAAGACTTTCCAGGGTTTAGTCTCCAAAAAGCAGGGACACGTTTTTATACTTGCTAGGAGACACCAAGACACACTACAGAGAATGTGCTATATAACCCACATAGAATAAAACACTACTCCTACTTCTGTATATATGCTGCTCACTAAAAAAATATTTTAATTGCAGCTCTTCAAATGTAGACTCTAACATATTATGTAGTAAACTATACAAATAGATCACTAATTCTAAGAAAATAAAAAGCGGCTTCCATCAAATGCTTAGCCTGACACATACAGAGACAGATCTAAAAAAGTAAAGTAAATATTAGAAAGTAAATATCAGAAATGTGTTGAAATGCATACTTGTCCCAGTTTCTGCAGGAAGCAGAGTACATGCCTACAACAGAGCAATATTTTTTGAATTACTGTTTGGAGATGGCAAGAGGACAGAGCAAGCAATATAGTATTGATTAGAAATTATATTAAAGAAATTGTACTGGAGAAACTTTAAAATGTTAAAGAACTCCATGACTAGCAAATACCAGAATAAACTTTGGCTGTACAAGTTTTCGTAAGCCCTATGGCGTTATACATATAAATACAGAGGGGTAACTAAAATGTTGCATATTATTTTCCTCTACTATCCTGCCTGAGCCATTATAAGGATTTAATCCAATGTCCATATTTTGCTTATTCTGTAAAATGAACTATATGTATGAAGTGGCTTCATTAGTAGATAGCAAGTAAACAAGCATGTAAAGAGTAATTCCAGTTAGCATTCAAGGTACAAAATAACAACCAAGGAGGCATCCATTATTAACAAAAACTTTAAAGATGAAGCAAGTTCTCCAGAAACCTATTTAGTATTTGATAGGAGAGAAGACATTGGCACAGTACATCTTTCACCAGGGAACTTACTTGTTGCCACTGATGGTGTGCTTTAGTACACTGTGAGGGAATTTCAAGATAGAATCACTTGCTTTTACAATTATTGAGTCAGAATAAATGCAGTGAAAGACTACAAGAGCTCTTTTACTTTCCCCACCACCCCAGGAAAAGATATATATCCATTCCACTAAACCCATTTTTCTGGTAGCAGATTCCACAAATACCTTCATGCATCATTTCTGTGTAGCAGAGGACTTTTTTGATAACAAGGTCTTAAAATTTTCACAGTCAGCAGAGAAGATTTCAGAATTAAGAAACACTGATGCACTGCACCTATCAGAGGAAATGCTCTGAGCTCAACTGGAACGGTAAAGGTCACAGTTGCAGACATGGATGTCATCAGTGGATTTTGCCCTAACACATGCTGTCATGACAGTGTAGCAAGAAGAAAAAGAAAAGCAAAGTGCTTATTAAGAAAACATCATCACCAAACAAGGCTGTTTGTTCAATGAAACTAAAAAGTTTCATGACAAAAATTGTTACACTGAGAACACTGTAATGGGTATCACAATCACTCTGTCACTGACAGAGTCCTGAATAAGCAAAAACACATAAATCCCTTGGGATTCATAGTCTTCCTGGTACTTAGCCCTACAGAAAATGGAGTGCTAACCTGATTTTGAAGTCTCTAGCAGGTGGTGGCAGTTACTGATGACACTGCTGGCACCTGCCACATACACTGGACTTGGTCATCACATTAATTCTGCTACCAGAGTTGTGCCACCAAGGATTGAAGCTGGCTGGAAACACAACCTCTGCTTGACCTTGCCATTCATTCAAAACCCACACTGCAAGTGGAGCTACCACTACAGAAATTTTTTTGTTGGTTTAGTTTGCTTTGTCAAAAGACAGAACTTGGAGATATTGGCAGAACCCTCTCCAAAAGGACTCCTGATATACACAGCTATGCTGGCAAAGAGCAGGTAACAAAGATGTTATCTTTCAGTCCCTTTCACTTTGAAACCAAGGAAGACCATCCAAGTCACAACAGCATTATACTATGAGTTTTAAGTGAAGAAACTAGAATTCTGATAAGTCATAGACCATGGACTGGACAATGGAGTAGGGTTTTTTTACTTTTCTGCAGTTGCTCCTTAGATCACTCACAAGCTGCACATTTGGAATGAATACGATCTACATCACTGAAGGGAATTATTCCTCTGCAGGATTAAAACCTACACACTTAGCCACGAAGATAACAGACCCCAATACTAAGTAATCTGTTCGAAATTACTGACAAAGTGAACAAACACCCCCTACTATTCCGAGTCCAATGAACTTAAAAAGAACTATTATCAAAAATAGAAAACAAATGTAATATCCTGTATATGTTGTAGAGACAAAACTACCCTTTTACAAGGAACATGGTGCACTCCTCATCTTTGCCAAAGGAAGACTGAACACTTGACAAGGTATGAAGTCACACCGGCATGAATGACCAACACATCCAGACTTCAAACCCTCTCAAGACATACACTTACATCAGTTGTATGCAGTTTTACAGATAAAACCTAACAAAGGACACATTTAATTTCACTTCCCATGATCAAACTATAACTTTGACTTAAATTACAATTATAATTGCTCAAATCAGTTTAATGCAGGACAGTCAGAAAACAAAGACTGCAGAAGCCACTGACATGGTGATAGAAATTACTCACCTAGAACAACATGGGAAGACTGTAGGAGAAATAGGGATAAAACTCAAGCAGCAATGCAACATCTAATATTTCCATCTTTTCTTCAGCTCAACACCATCTCCTTACTAGCACTCTTTCAACCAGTCTCTTCCCCATCTGTCTACATGACCTCATGATTTCCCAAGCCCATGTCTTTTACCTTTTTGTCTGCCTCTTCCCCCTCTCAGTGCTTCCTTAACATGGCTCTTAATCTTTCCATTAAACATATCTCCCATGTGTTTCTTCCACCTCACTCAGGTTTGGATTCCATCCTCCTTTGCAGTGCTCAGGCTTAGCAAAAGGCAGACACAATTCAAGTAAGACAAACTGATGACTGGCAAAGCAGGAACTTACAAAAGGAAGCACTAAACAATCTTTGCCAGAGATGCCACTACTACATTCAACACTTTGCTCTCACCTGCAAAGAAAATAGCCAAGAGCAGTGGGAATAATGCAACATTAGAAATATATTTTCATCTCTCTTGTTCTCTAGATTGATCTAGCAATATATTGTAATTAATTTTATCTAGAGAAGTCTGGGAACTTTAGAAAAACCCCAGTTTTTACAGTCCCAAAGAAGCCAAGTGCTTGAAAAGCTATGAAGAGTGATCAGAGTCCACTACCAAAACGCTTGCTAATCCAGAGAGCAGAATGGGAGTGAGAGAGCAGGCACAATTATTGAAATTAAGTACCATGAGAAGGTTAAAAATTCATTTAAGAAAAATAAAAGAACTATGAAAAATGAGGAAATAGCCAAACCTGCAGGAACCAGGAGCCATGACTCAAGAAGTAAGAACAGAAGGACACAATAAATCAAACTACAAAGCCAAGAACAACTTTGCTTGAACCCTGTGCTCACTAACAGTAAAATACCTGCCTATGGGCTGTGATCACACCTTCCTCACACAAGCCCCTTCCTCACAGAGCATATATGGTAAATCTAGTGTGCACTGTATGAGATGGAGATGAGACAATGCAAAGCCAATGACTGTAGATTTAGGTTGTTACATATATAGGAAATGCCATTTTTTTACTGTTCAAAGTGTATAAAAATGAGCACCTGACATATTGAAGGTGTGCTGCCTCTATGGATTCACCACCCAGCATCCACCTCTACACAGATACAAAATAAAATCAAGTATCTCAACTCTGTGTGCGCATCATCTTGCTGCACACTGGCTGAAAGAATCCGTATTTGGGACAACACAATATGCTGGCATTCTGGCCACTTGAGAGCCCTCCTGAAGTAGGGAATGCTTGAATTGGCTTTGTCCAACCATTTGGGTCCAGTTCAAGAGTGTAAAGAGATACTGCAGCTCCATCAGTCCTTCCATGTTACACTAAGAGTGCTGTCTAGACTTGGCATGCTAAAGACCTGAATACTGGTTAATTTATTTTAAAAATACCCGTTAAAAATGAAAAAAGAAGCAGCAGCAGGAGTCCAGTCATTACACAGGTACAAGAAAATCCAGTGGCACAGGGAGTTTCCACAGACAAAGGATTTCCCACAGCCTATTGTTGGAAACACTGTGACTCAATTGCTCATTTCTTGCTCAACAGGCTGCTGATTCAACCAGAAGAGGATGCTGGTATGTCTCACCTTCTGCATTCCACCTACTGCAGCCTAAATCAACACAAAAACTGGCTTTGAGAAAACATGTGACTATATCTCATGCTAGTTTCTAGCTATTTACATTACATACTGTCATTGTACAATATCGTGTTTTTCGCAATGCCATTTAAAGGAACACGTAATAAAACAATAAATCAGGAATTTTAACTGCCTCTGTCTCCTTATCTTGCTAAATTCCAGCTGGACATTTCACTACAAGCAGGTGGATAAAAGGTGAAACACAGAGTATAACATGCTTTCAGATTCACTGCTGTATGAAGAAACTACTGACCAGAAAAATCGTCAACATATAAACTTACAAAATAATCAGATAAAACATGTTTTGCAGCTGGAGACAAATCCTGCTAACACTGCGTATGTAGAACAGTCTGCCTGTGAAAATTAATGACCTGCTGCAACTCCCCAGGGAAAGCCCTCAGTTAAGGAATTCAGATGGAACCAGGGAGCAAGCCAGTGGAGGCTATTTTAAACCCAGGCCCTTCTACAGCTACTTCCAGGTGCAGTCCTATATTCAGCAACAGTATCTGTTTCCCAGAAGGAGATTTGAAGCTGTCTCTGACAGGTAACTGAAGATAGGCAGTGTGGTTCCAGAGGCATGGCATGCAGCTGGCCTCCAAAGTAAAGCCCGAGCTGTTATTTTTCAGAGAACAGACTGTAGCTCTGTTCAGCTGCAGACGTTATATTCATTTCCTCCTCATACTCAGAAAGGTTTGTTCAGGATGCTGGCAGGGGAAAGTACAAAAAACTCCCTAGAGCAAGGTAGGAAGTAGAGACAGGAGAAGTGTGTCTAGAGGCTAACAGATTAGCCATTACCAAATTTATAATCCATGTAGATGCTAAAACACGTTAAATACCTTGGAGCAGCATTTTTAAAACCTTAGGACTGAAAGAACAGTGAATGAGCTTGTTTTAGCAACACAAATAAGTTACATTAGGGAAAAAAAGTGGAAAAAAATGAAAAGCAACCATTCCAGGACTTTGCATTTTTTGCACACCAGCATGGATATGCCCACAACAGATACTGCTGAATTCAATCCTAAAAATCACAAATGTATCACTGTCCTACCTAAATCCACAAAAGTATCTTCACTTCAGTCAAGCAGTTAAATCTGTGCTTAACTTAAAAGATCACAAGTGAATGCATCTGAAGTAAACAGGATTTGGGTGCTTTGTTGGTGAAGGCACAGGTTTACTGCTTATATTCCTAAAGATGAAAAAAAGTGTTTTGCTGACGGATGGAAATAATGACAGAAGCTAAAACTTCATTGTTGAAAATTACTTGAAATTCCTATTATAACAGTAACACATCAGTTAATTAATAGTTTACAATTAAAATATAAACTGTTTCATTCAAGTCTTGCTATATATCATTAATCTCTAGTCATGAGAACTATGTTATGATTTATTAGGAAAGCTTTAAAAATTGTGAATATTCAAAAAAAAGGAAAAAGTTCTGAACCATCCAAAATAAACTAGGAGGTCTGCAATTATGGTTACAACTGAGGTGAAATATACATTTAAAAACTGCATGGAGAACAGTGCCTGTATTTATTGCTGTCCAACACTTGCTGATGTAGACATAGTTTTCAATTCCTTTTAAACACGTATATTTAATTATTTGAAAGAAGTTAAGCATCTCATTCAGGATGATTTAAAAAATGTTAAATTAAAACCATTCTACAACAGAAAAACTATGTAGGCATCTCAGAACAGAACTAGTAGACAATGCACTGCTTTCCTGGTATTGCTTTGAAAAGATCAAAAAGCACTAGCAAGATAACAAGCAAGGCAGGTTTAATTGAAAAGCTCTACTACCTTACTGTTTTGAAACAGAGATTTTCCACCTTGAAGGGAAATTAGGGATGTGCTTTTGCCTTTTCTAGAGAAATCCATGCAAAACCTACACTGAGAAGTCTATTTGCAGACACACACTAGAATAGGTTACTTAAGAAGTTGAGTTCTCCAGGCATGATGTGGCCTGAAAATGAAGTGATGAAGTTCAGCCTGCACTGGTACTGCCCCTTTCCTGCCATGGAGTCCTTGCCTGCTCCCGGGGGGGATGGGATGGGATGGGATGGAATGGGATGGGATGGGATGGGATGGGATACCCGCGGTCGCGGCGCCCCCTGGCGGTCACTGCCGGCACGGCCGCTCCGGGAGTTTGTCGGTCCTTTGTCGAAGCGGAGAATGAGGTCCTGGTTAATTGAGCAGCCAATTAACGAGCTCACCCTTTCTAAGCACCAGCAAAGCCAGGTGGCAAGGCAGGCCTTAAAAGATCGGTTCCCTACTGCCACAGCCAAACGGTTTGCTTCCAAAATCAGCTGCCTCATCCATCTGCACTTCCACCCTCCACAATAACTTGAGGCAGGTAACAATACAGACTAGGGTGTCCTAACTACAGTGACCTCAGCCATTCCCAAAGCACTACTCTGTCCACATTCCCACTGGTACAAGTTCCGTGGGGAGGAATTAGGAACTCTATCTGTGGCAAGCTGAGGAAAAAAATTCCTGGTTGCACGAGCAACTTCAATATTTTATACGTGCCAAAGATCTGTCTTTACAAGTATGTATTGCTTTAAGTAACATTTGTGTCTATTAGAAGATAATACTTAAATAAGGGTAGGTTTTCATAACTTTATTAGAAGGTGCAGCTTACCTGATTTATCATTTCTTCAAATGCTCTTATATAATTATCAACTTCTCTGTCCATTTCAGCATATTCTAACATGACTTTTTCCATACTGTTAACATCCTCCTCATCATCTGCAAAATAAAATATTTGGAACATGGATGATCAGTTGCATTATTTTCAGACAGCATGTTTTTTTACAAGTATTTTATTTACAATATTGATACTGTGAATATGTAAAGCATCTCTAAGTCTCAGCAGGTGTTTTCAAGCTCCTCAAACATATACTTTTTTGTCCTATTTTGCAACTGTAATCTTTGACATTTCTTGGGTAACTTGAGCAAACAGCTTACTCAGAAAGACACTTCCCTGGTTTCATGTGAACAAGAGAGAGTATGTGTAATTTCAGCTACCAACACCTAGTCATTAGGCAATCAGGATATTTTCTGCAAAAGTTGTATTTCATGACTCATCACATTGCCTCAGAAATAGTTAGAAGAAACTTAAATGCCCTCTCAGTACAGTATAGTTCACAGCTATAATTAGACCCCTTATCCCCAGTAAACACAGCTACTGGAAAATCAAAACAGAGCAAGCATTTTATAACACAGGAAATAATGGAAGACCTAATGGCATTGGTGATTCAAGCATTAAAATTCTAATTGCCAGGGAAAATCAATTAATACAGAACATGTGATTAGTAATTCACATCCACTTTTATTCTCTTCTGCATTCCCCCTAATTTCACTCCTTTCATCTCCAACTACACCTCTGCTTTCCCATTCTAATGTTGCATCTGCTTAGCTGGATAACGATGCTTTGTAAGTGTTATAGACCTGAGCAGGCACAGCTCTATCTCCTGACGCAGCTGCATATACCACACCAAATCCTGCCAGCTGCAGGAGGACAGCCAGCCCCAAGCCCCTAACCCAGTAGGAAATGAGGACATTAGGAAACCTAACCTTCCACTTCTGCTACTCCCATTTATTCCTACCCTGCAGTTTCTAGGTACAGAGAAAACAGCTGAAGTAGCTGGAAGCTCTGAAAGAGCCCCAAATTCTGACATGCAGCATTAGGGGTTATCATCTAATGGAGCATTCTTCTTTACAAGCAGTTAAGTAGCCAATCTGTGCTGCTACTTTGAGGAAGAAAATTGTGGTACAGCTTTTTTAATTACTTTTTTGTGAAGAAAGGAAAATGTCTTCTGATCTGGCAAGCTACTACACTGCCTAAGTTGCTAACTATATTATTACGTTAGAGCACAAAAATCTGTCTCTGCAAACAGCCAAAACAAAGCACTGTATATGGCCATCAGCTTGAGAGCAAAATCTAAAACACATCACTCAGGGACAGAAGCTTCATACCACTGATGGATCCAGGAGACTGATGGAAAGTGCTAAGATGTATTTACACAAAAAAGTTACATAATAAGCTATTCTACTTTGTGAACATGGCAATTACAGTTGTGACGTTTCCCTTAATTATATATAGGCTTGGTATGTATCCATTTTTCATTAAGTAGATGAATGGATACTGCAGACAGAATCTTGGCATTCCTGCAACTTTCCTCTGAATAATCAGCATTACCCTCTCTCCTTTCCCTTCCCTCCCACCCAATTTCCATACCCTATCTGGCAAATATGATCATACTCTTTTTCCTTCCTGCAAGGAAGCATATGAAGTGCCTCCTTCAAGGCCGACACAAATGGCACTCCATGAATCACAGGAAAGGTTTGCGTAGCAAGTAACTGTCATTCTCCACCCATGGCCAAAATGAATCATTATCCACAACATAAAAAAACTACCGTGGCCTAATTTTTTTTTTAAGGGGAAGAGAAGTGCATTGTTAAACACCAAGAGAGCTGTATTAATGCTGTCATTCCTAACAGTTAAAAACACTTTAGGTAAAGAATAATAATGTTGCATGCAACTTGAGACATGCATTAAAATGCAGCTCAGAGTGATGGAACACAGCTCACGCAAGAGGGACATTAACTACATCCTGCCCTACATTCATGTACTGACCGTTCCACCCATCCACCAGCTTGCTTTAAGTCTCAGTGCTGTTCACTGCTGTTCTCCTGCTGCTGTTCTTTAATGCACACAAAGAATGTTCTACACACTGGGAAATTGCTGAATGTGTCACTAACACATGATCACAGTCTGCCCTTGTGGAGGCACTGTGGACATATAGACAGATCTGAAGGACTGTACACAGGTCAGTGGTTGTCCGTAGATCCAAAGGACTTTATAAAGGTTCATAACCTATTTCCGCTCATTGACAGATTAACTAGAGTCCATTTTCTATCTGGAGTTCAATTCATAGTCCAGAATGCTGAAAGCTAAGAGGAAATCTTCTATGTTGTTCCCACCCACTCACCTCCCCTACTCCTAAAAAAGATTTAAAAGAAAACTTACATTATAGGCTGTTCTATCTGCCTTTCAAAAACTTTTACTGTTCCACATTACACACAGCAACAACCTGCTGTGCAAGGCTCCTCTGCTTTCCCTTCCCCTGAGGAGCTAAGAGCACTTCTGCCCCTCCCTGGCAGGGAGCAGACGCAGGGTTTGCTTGGGTGCACACGATGAGAAGCTGTGGGTGTCTCTATGGGAGTGTAAAGTGTTACAGCTCACCAAGGCAGGGATGCCAGCACCTTCAATGTTTCTTTACAATAGACTCCATCATAAATTAATCAGAACACATTAGCTGACCTGATCTTACCAGGAAACAAAAAAATTAGAAAAGAAAAATTTGCTTCTCTTCACCACCATCCCGAAACTCTCACAAATCCCACTAACCCCTTAGTTTAACAGCAGTACAGCATCAAGAAGAATCAAAATTTAATAATTATATCAAGCTTTTGAACAATTCAGAAGGCATTGTCTGTTATTTACTCTGCACACCCTGCTGCTGCTTTTACTTCAGCTGTGAGAACAACAGCAGAGATTCACAGTAAAGAGACTCAAGGCACTGACTCTCTTCCAGCAGACTGCGAGCACATTGACTGCTGAATACCCTCCAGCCAGACTCCAGCTACAAAGCCAGCTTGCTCTCCAAAGTACTCAAACCTTGCATTCTGCAGGCCAGCAACCTAGCTTAACACCAAAATCAAATGCTTTGCAAGTGCTGTACCAGTGCTGTTCTGTTATCTAATCAAAATTTATCCTAATCTTATTCTAATTCATATCTAAGGAATGCATTCCAAACTCTCTGCATATGCTTTTAGCTACTGCCACAAAATACCATCGAAATTGCATATTGTAGTTGTCTCCTTGTTATCAAGGCTAAATATGTTGAGTTTAGCAGGCATTTCTTCACAAGTCATTACCCTTACCACTCAGAGATTATACATTTTGCAATATTACATTTTTTACTCACAAACCCCCCAGTTCAAGGTCATAATTTCATTTTCAAAGGCCCATGTGCATCATGTTAAAATTAACTGGCTGAATATGGACAGTTCATGTTAAAAATTCCAGCTCACATTATTTTATGATCTCATTATTATGATGGAAACAGGGGTACTATTCTTAAAAGTCTCCCTAAATGTCAAACAAAGTTACATGAAGTGACTACAAAGAGCTCAATTTCTTGTTTCTACAGACCAAACTGACCATGTTGAGGTGCTTTACTGTTCATTTAAATCATAATCAATCAGGGCAGTTGTCTTCATATGCACCAGCAACAGATGAAATACTTTGCCAGCAGGTTTCAAGTTACTGCTGACAACAGACGAACACAAGCTCCCTGCCTGATCCAGTTCACTTCTGGACAAGAATGTACATTCTCAATTCAGGATACAGCCAAGCACTTTTGCTGTCGTTTTTAGCAAGTCCTTAATTTTGAAAACCATTTTGACTCTCCTCTGCACCCCCAGTTTTGGTCTACTCAAAACTGTTGATAATTCAAGTTGGATAGTAGATCTTGAAAAAAAACTTTCAACCAAACCACACTCTTTAAGAATAGATTCCCAACACACTTGGAGAAGACAGTAGCATGATGTCCCTCTAGTGTCTGGATGCTCAGTAGTGAGAGGATACAGAGCTATATGGGAGACTGTTTCCCTCTGCTGTGTAGATAGGCATGAACTGCCATGGTACTCCTGGCTATACAGACCAGGAGGAATTAAACAAGATCGATTGCTTCTGCAGCACTGAGGGTACATCTTCACTTTTTCTCAGCAATTACATGGACAGCTTCTCAGAAAACTCTTACCAAAGAAAATTTCTTTCAAAATCTCATCTCTCTGACTTGTAACATATTTTACCTATTAGGCTGCAAAAACAGCAGAATGGTAATACAGAAAATTCTGAACTAAAAACCATACAGAGGAAGAGCAAAAGACTGGAGAAAACCAATTTCATCTCCTGAAGGCAGGTGTTCTCACACTGAGATATGGTTGAAAGTAGAATGCTAAAAAAATCTCCATGGAGCCCTTTGGAGAGGGAACTAAACATTGCAATTCATAAGAGAAGAAAAAATATTGCTGATTAGAGGGCAAACAACCATACAGGGAATGGCAATTGGTGGAGCAAAGGGGAATATGAGGCAGTAATTGCAAAACTTCCCTCCAGTAACAGTCAGAAGCTCCTTACTGCTGAAGGTAGGCCTAATGAAACCTCCAGGTTCCCAGGAATGCCTTAACTGGGAGGTGGAGTATTTGAAGCTGATTTCTCTCACTGTCCCCTAATGAAGCCACTCCACTTGCATAGAAAGCTTTCATCCACACAGTTAGAGACAGTGTGCAGGAATAATATTACACACCAACACCTTCACCTAGATACCAGGACTCCAGTGAAAGGTAGATATGTCTCACAAAATGACATTACATGAATGACAGAAAGAGAAACGTACACTAGATGGGTGGCCCTGCTTGAGCAGGTGGCTTGGACAAGACGACCTCCAGAGGTCCTTCCCAATCTCATCCAGTCTGGGTTTCTATAACATTCCTCAATATCCAACAACCTCATCTCTAAACCATTCTTCTGGAGGATGGTTAAAAGTGAGTTCAAGTCCTCTCAATCAGAGAACAAAGCTGAATACAAGTTTCCAGTATTCTATCTGAGTAGATGAAGTAGAGGTGAGAAGAGTGCGTGAGACAGGACTAGCTTGTAAATGAAAGACCAGCACAGAAGAACACAGATTGCACCAGAACAATGCTTGTGAATGATTTTTAAAGTTTCGTCTTGTTTTCTATTTGATTTTCATTAAAAAACTGCAAATCAAACTGCAATACTTGGATTTAGGTCAAGCATCTTTCTGTAGCTGAGTAAAGTCTTCTGAGGTTTTATTTTGGAAAGGACTGTGTTTTTCAGTCTGGATTTGAACATTTGTTTTATTCAGCAAGTAAAGGGAAAAAAAATCTTCAATTATCCATTTCTCTCTGCTTATTTTTTATTTTAGAGTACGATGAACCAAGAGTATCTGTTAGATTACAGACTGCACCTGTTGAAAACTCCCTTATCTTGTATTACACACCATATCCCTGTAGGCTAGGACAGTCTGAAATGGGAATAGAAAACAGTGAGTGGCTCAGGAGGTTCCTGCCAATCCCAAGGAAATGAAACCCAAGTACATTATACTGTAGACAGTCAGAATTTCAATGAGAACAGGCCTTGCAGGGTCTGAACACCTCCCTTGAAACCTCTTAGTTGCTGAATGCCCAGTTTGAAACATGTCAAGGGGACAGCATTTCCAGTGAGTGGGTGTTCCATGTATTCTGAAAAGAGTCATCTCAGAGTGGGCACAGAGAAACTGAGGCACCCAGAATTACTAACCCCTTTTGAAAGTAACTATTTTATTCTATAATAATCATGAAACTTTTGCTCAACATGAAACCCCCTTAAACTCCATTGCCAGCCGAATTAGGCCAACAGTGCTTTTGAGAGCAAATTCCTTACAGTACTTTTTCCCCAAGACTACCAGGAGAAGGCTAAAAAGTAATAATGATCCCAGTTGAGACTTGAGAGCACTAAAAAAGATCTACCTTACCAGATATTTCTGCCACAGTACCCAAACAGAGTGCAATGTAAAGAATGGCAGCAATTCTGAACACTGATGCGCTCCATACTAAGATAATGAAATAAAGAGGTTCTCACGTAAGAGTTTGATTTAGCAAAACACTCCAACATGTGCTAATGTTCTTTGCTGTCTAAAATCCAAAGCAAAATATTATTGAACACAAATAGAGATGGTTTATTTTAGGGTGAGGCACACAAACAATACAAAGACATCCACTAATGTCTTATAGAAGTAAACAAACTTTGCTACAAAACAGAAACATAGTCTTTATATATCTACATATTTTTTGCTACTGTAGCCTGTGTACTTGATGCTACATAGCGCACCAAGACCTGAAGACAGGTAATACGTACAGTTTCCCCAAACAAAAATGGGCTTTTGCTTGACTTAATACTAAGGCCCATACAACTCCGAGACTACTTCCCTCCATTCAGACAAAAGAGGCCAGCACTTGAACAGCACCTCTTTTCTCCTTACTAATCTCCAAGGTCATGATGAGGTTAATCTTTATTCTACCAATTAATGCCTACTTAATTTTGCAGAAAGACCAATTTAAAGTTAACAGTGTAACTAGTAAGCACAAGCACTGAAAGAAGGATAAAGCATTTACAAGATGCAATAGTTTTGAGAAGCAACTCAAGCTCTCTACTGCCCTAATTCTTCACTAGTTTCCTGGCATTACTGTGATGTCCGTCCAGAACTACTGTTCTCTCTTCAGCAGATGAGTAAATCAGCGTTCCTCAACACTAGTTACATCCACAAGCCCAAGAAGAACAGAACAACAAGCAGCAAGAAAATGCCAAGGCTGAGGTTCATGTACATTTTCTCTGGCAACAAAGCAAGTTTCACAGGTCATTTCCCCAAGCACTCATCCTTGCTGTTCCTCTTATGTTCCTCCTATGGTGCCCTTCCGCAAGAACAACAGGACTTTTCTTAGGGTCATACTACAAATTGGATTAATGAAATTATTAAAGCTAAAAATAGCAATCTGTCCTCCAAACCCAACCAAAACACAAAACCCCAAAACAATGGTATTCCAGTAATGGAATCTGAAGTGCAGATACTTAAAAAGTTGTACAAGTACAATTGAGGGGGTGAGAAACTGTAGCAGGGTGGAGATAGGGGGGAAAAATTTCCTAAGTCAACTGGTTTGCCAAGAAAAGGTAGAGGAACCACACCTGTATTTTTGGAGTAAGTACAAGGCATACATTACCTTCACCTAGAAATCTGACCACTCTCTCACAGAATAAATAAGAAACCTCTGTCATGTTTTCCTAAATATATACATTTACTGTATTACATACATACATATATTATATGTATGTATATGTGTGTATATATATATTTGTATATGTGTGTATGTATGTACGTATGTATGTATGTATGTATGTATCCCTCTCAGTGGATTTCAACATAGGATGAAATTAAGGCCAAAACCAACATTCACTAATAATTTTCATGGGAAAGAATTTTCTTATGACTAACAAAAAGTTTTTTGCCTTTGGAGGCTTGGGCATGTCTACATCACACAACAGAGTGTAGTCCAGAGCCCCGAGCTGATGTTGGCGTTGCCTTCCTCAAAACGAGAGAGTGGAGGGCTGGGAGTATTTAAAAATAAGGGGGTTAGTGCTGTCCTCCTTCTACCCACTTTCTCCTCTCAGAACTGGATATGGTAACATTAGAATTTGGGCAAAAACTTACTTGCAATATTTTCCTTCACAAGGAACAGTGAAATATTTTTAAGGTGTTATAATTGCTACTCTTTGATTCCTCAGAACACTTTATAAAACTGATATTTAAAATTAACTATTTTATTTCAAGACTTTTAATGGGTCTTTACAGTTCTCTAAAAGGCTCACAGACTGTTTTATCATTTCCCCTGGAAATGAATATGAGCAAAATATTTTTTAGTATTTTTTTATTATTCCAAGAAGTTCATTTCTAACTTGTTACATCTTTTTAAGCACAATTTTTTCTGTACTGTATTACACAAGATCTCTACTGGCACATTAATAATTCTACAGAGATAATCCATGCACTTTTTGTTTACAAGTTAACTGTATTAATGCTTTCTGTTGCCAAAACCCAATTCTTCTCATATTTTAAATTGCACTGACAGATGGGAAACAAATATTTTACTGTGAAGTGTAAGTCTGCCTCTAATAAAAGGCATGATTGTTATTAGCCAGCAATAAACAACACCAACTAGATTTTTCACCAGAAAAACTGTGCTTGTGTTAATTTACCTATTACATTTCTCATCTCAGAGATGCTCATTCAAAGTGCACCTTCATTAAACTAAATTCAGTAATTACAGAGAATTTCCTCTATTTGGGGGAAACAGGAAATGGGTTGGAAAGACTTTTCAGAAACAAAAAATTAGTAAAGATAGAAAACCAAAGCCTTTTCACTCAAGACCTTCAAAATTCTCAGAAAAATTACTTCTCTGCCCAGAACCAGAGGCAGCCTAGCTCAGAGCTAACAAGCCCTCATCAGAGCTTATCTAATCCCATATAATGTTTCAGTAAAAATTTAGCTGTCTTGGTTCTGGGCTCAAGCTACCATAATATCTGAGTCTTGTTCAGCTATACCTGATTTGAAATCCAACTGCATGGACTGCACATGCTGCAGGTGGCACCACACGGTGCATCATCATGGCCTGGCCACGAGCAGGGCTGTGACACAGGACAGAGTGTGGCAGTCGCCTCCCAGAGCAGCCAAGAAGACAGTGCCCCTCACTGCACACTCCCTTCACACTTCACAGGTGTCAATTCTGCTGCTTGTGCACAAACTGCTCAGCAAACTGGTGCAAACAAGATGGACCGACCTGCTCTATGCAGGGCACACAAAGCTGAAGAGCAGGCTGCAGTGTGAATGAGGTCCAGAAGTAGACATGTATCAAACAGGAAGGGAAGACCAAAACAATCCCCACACTTCAAGACAATCCATCACTGCCGTCTTTCAGCTCAGTTCAGAGGTCATAATTACATGAACGCAAAAAAACTCCCATAGAATCCCAGATAACTTTCCACAACCAACTGCACCAGTTTCATGCAGACACAAATGAAAACTCATCGACTACTCAAATGTTAATGTTACTGACCCAAAATGAAACAGATGGGGGAGGAAAAATGCCAAAAGATGTCTGGTTTTTAAATGCCCAGTATTTTGATTAGATACTTACAAACTTTTTTTTTCTCTGAGCCCACACAGTCTCTCAATGTATATTTCTGCTTCTACAACCCTTGGCATGACTGACTTCAGAATTGAGAGAACGTAACCAGCAGCCCCAGACAGAGCGTGGCTGCTCTCTCACTAACTAGCAGGGCACTGGCTGTACTGCAGCTGAGCAGCAAGCAGCTCCAGGGGGGAAAACAATTCAGTTTTATAGGCAGCTTCTTGGACAAAACTGGTTGGCAGGCAACTCCACATTTTACAACAAAGTGTCTTGCAACAGAGCTGACACTGGCCCACATACATAAACAAATAAAAGAATCATATTGATAATAGACAGCTGATAATGCAGAGTTTGAGGGGTTTAATTCAGAAACACTGATTTGATAGATTATGAGAAATGTGAAAGTCATTGGAAATTGACATGAGTATCATCTCCAAAGTTAATTGTTTGTTGAAAATGTAGATACTTCCATGTGCTTTGGGCATGTTTCCATTTCTGTTGAAGACAGTTGACAGACAGAACACATCCAAGGTTAAACTAAAGTAGTCTAGAAAACTAGAATCTCATGCTCACAAAGGTCAAGTGATGTTCCCCATATAAAACATCCAGTTCAGCATGAATCCCATATGGATATGGCACTCCAAGTGCTAACCATTATATAATACTACAGCTCTAGCATTTTCAGAGCCCATAAATCCTCAAAATTACCAAAAAATCCCAAAAACCCAATTCCAAAAAAACAATCCAGAACATAATCCTCTTCCACACACAAGGTAAAGGCAAAGACTGCACTCAAACTTCAAGTATAATGAAAACCAGCATTTCTTTCTGCCTCTAGCAGGCTTCCCTTGCATAAAACCTCTTCTGTGAATTGGCAGATCTACCCTTTTTTGGCATGAATTGCTGGCATGTGGCATTCATTCTGTTGCTTGCATGCTGGCAAGTGACAGAGCAAAATCTTTCCATTGCTGGAATTTTATTTCCCACAAAGTTCATACAAAAAATTTGTCCTACTATGAGGAGCTGCTACTTTGTTACCATGTGGGAAATGCACATCTCAGTGCAAAAAAAGGGCAATGCAAGTCGGTATTGCTTGGGTCTCTCATACATGCACAAATATTTATGATTTTGAGAGGAAACAGGAATTTATTTGATGGCTTACAGTATACCACAGATGATGGTCTCTCACCATGCCTCTTAGATAACACTCATCTTTGTACATAGTAGGAAGGAAGGAGCTTTGAGGGGCCTTACAGCTTTTAAGGGTGTAGTTTTGGAAAAAAAATGGAATATAAATTGAAACCAAATGTGGAAATATTCTCTAACTAGATAGGAAGTAGAAGGCTCCTGTTCTGGTAAACTACCACATAGCTATCAGACATTGTGTTATTAAATTCAATTCAGAACCATAGAACTACGCTTGAGATTTCTAGCTGACAAGCATTAGTTGAAAGAATTTTCTCCCGATATGCTTTTGAATTTTAATTTAAAATCTGTTTTTCTACAAAGTGACTAGGTCAAGTCTCTACACTAACATATGTTCAGTGGAGGAGAAGTCTTGATTACCTTGAGACATCAGGATAGACTACATGACTCCAACAAAGCATGGATATAAACTAAAACTACCCAAGAAATACAGAATTTGAATGAGTTATAGCATACCTAATTCTCTCAAAAACAGCTGTGAATTAGATCCACACCCACAAGTAATAAACTTCAAAAAATAAAGTCTTGTGGAACTGTCACATTAATCTACCCGTACAGTAAAAAGTCTACTCACCCACTGCTTACTAAGATGATTAGTAAGGAAATCACAAGTTAAACTTTATTCATCTGCTTAAATAAAATAGGAAAGAGGTTGCAAGGTTGATTTAACTCAGAAGATATTATTGTCACTTGACATTTATATGCAATGTATAATTCCATTCCCACTTCAGTCTAGGGAAAGCCTGTTAAAATTACTTCCTTAATGTGTGAACACTTCTTTGAATTGTGTTCTTTTTATCTGCCACCTTCTCCTTAAGCCAGCTGGTTCCTTTTGTTAAGTCTTTTTTAATAAGAAAGTTCATTGTATCTAATTTATTGAGCAGTTTGGGATTGTCAGTGCTGCTCTGAAATGCTGCACATGGGTATTTCAGAGCACTCTATAACATTTGTTGATAATGTCACAAAGGCAGGGAGGTTCACACACGCATATGGCCAACAACTCCAGCACGAGACTAATCAGAATGACCAGACCTACCTTCTCATTTTCATCCACACGAACTAGTCCCCCTTCCATTTATATGCCAGACTACTCTTCCCATTTGTAAAAGCTTACACCTTTGTGGAAACTACAGAAGTTGCTTACATGGGAAGCATCATTAAGAAGGCATTCAGATATCTTTTGTCATCTAGAGAATAACCAGCATCTGTCCTGCTTAATCTTTTTGCTATGGCTTTCTTATTTCTTACTTCATCTTGTCCTTCATTACACATTTCTTTACCACCTGCTCTTCTCCCCTTCTCCTCCTCCTCATCCAGTTCTCCCATTCCCACTCTTTTTTTTTCCCTGGAGCACTTACCAGACTACTTGTTGATTTTTTCTCTATGAGCAAGTGATGCCTTCCCAGCAATCACCATTTTTGGAGGTCACCTCTTACTTTCTCTCATCCTTTCATTTAATAGCAGCTCTAACAGACTCATGGCTGTTGATTTTCTTTTATTGGAATAAAGGTCTATTAACACACACACAAAAAAAATCAAATTGAAACAACAATAACAAAAAGGGAATAAACTCCTCAGTAACTCCTATGTGGTGCACAGTTTGGGAACTAACCCAATGCAAACAATGCCTCAGGGTGCCTGGGGCAGCAGTGCGTGATGGAAGGTTACTTGGCTACTACATGCCCCACACAGAATGTGGTGCTGTATGATGCTCATCATGAATGTCAGACCCTTCTTCCTTGTCTAAGAAGGATAAAGGGATTTTTCTGTTTCTTCCTTTTTTTAAAAAAAGGGGCTGACTGAATGCTGACAATTTTGCAGATGCATCCCCATCTTTAATGGCACATAATGTAAAATTTGGGCAAAGACTCTTTCTAGACCAACCAAGCATGAGACTAAATCCTAGTAATTGCATTTTCCTTCAAAAAGCTCTTTCAGTATTTCAAGGAAAGAGTAACACAAATTACTCATGCCTGGAAAGTGGGACTTACACCAAGACTGACTAAAGCAGTTCAACTTGTGAACTTAAATAAGGGATGTTAAAGGTGACTTGTTCATGATCTACCACTACCACCCTGAAGATTTCTGAACATATTGGGCTCTTTGATTATCAGACAGAAATATAAGATCCAGTGCCTGAAAACTGAAACAAGAAAAAACACAAATTTGAACTGTTTATTCTGAGATTGGATGGATTCTTCAGTTGACCTTTTGCTGAACCATGGGTTTCACTGTAAATTTTCTTTCCATAAGAAATTTTAGTGGCATATTTTTGAAGCAGTGTAGTATTTTCTCTCTTCACATAGAATTCTTTTTCAACCCACTAATAAATGTCAGACTACCCTCCTGTAGACATGGCCATGGATCCACCCATAAATTTTATCTAAGTGCAAATCTTAGTGCCCTGTTTATATTTCAGTCTTTCAAACCATTTCATATCACCTATAATGGCTCTTGGGAGTTGTGATACTTCCTATCGACAATTCACAAAAGGTAAAGATGACATCTTTGCTAGGCTGCTGTCTTCTACTGCCTTTTATTTCTCCTGTACATGTATTTTTCCTGGTTACCTATCTCCTACTTTATCCAATGACCTACCACCATTACAGACAACTCACATGATTGTTAGACTCTTGCACCATTTCCCCAAGCACAGAAGACATAAGCAAAAACAGAAGTGAGTATCTACACAGGAATTGAGATAATTCATACATCCTCCCAAAACACTCCTGACACCGTTTTTTATAGAAAGGAAACTCATGCCTTGGGAACTTCAGTGACTTGCTCAAGGCCACAGTGTGATGCCATTTTAAAAGCAGTTACTCCCAGCCTCAGGGATTCAGCGAGTATCTCCAGTGTATCTCGGTTGTTTTGTCTCTTTCATATAATGCTATTATGTTCTCCTTGTTCTTCTTCAGAGAAAATGGAAAAGAAAATGAAAGGGAAATCAAAATAATCTGTGAGAATTATAATAAAAAATACTTTAAAGCTCCAATGCAGACCACCAATCTCTGCCTGTCCTCCAAAGGAAAGTAATCTTCATGGGTCTCAGTGTCAGTAATCATAAGGAACACACAAGTCTGACATGTGATGCTGGTTGATAAAGCAAACACTCCCCTTTAAATTCTTGGAATTTAATCAGTACATATTATAATCATTATTCTTCACTAGACTGTCAGCATGCTATATAACAGTGGTGTAAATTTCATAAAACATGTCATAAAATCTGGATTTGAATCAGAGTGACTTTTTTCTTTTTTTAACCTGAAAGTATTAAAAACCTCCTATAATTAGTTCTATGTTCCCTGACGAAAAAAAGTTATTTGAGTATTAAAAAAAGGTAAAAACCAGTCATAAATTCTTGGATTCTTGAAGAGAATAAAGAAGAGAAAAGAAGAGGTAAAAAAAAATAAAAAAGAGTGTCTTGTATCTACTGGTAGGGGATCAGGATGAAGTTTCAGAAGGATCACTTCTACATAAGGGCTTCTTTCATGCTTTGACCAAACATTAGGAACACGTCAGCATAATGCTTACTTTTCACCCAGTTAAATGTTTTCCTAATGGAAGGAAGCAAGAAAAAAAAATACAATTGCTTTATATCCTTATTCTTTCTGAATGCTGCCAATCCCAGATTTTTTTTCACTTTTGTGGGTTCTTCCTCTCTCCTAGTTATTTAGGCACACAATTAAATCACTGAAAGCTAAATACTAATCCACTTAAATTGATAAAAATTAAAGCCTTCAGAGTGAGTTCTTCAAAGCCCACACTGCTTTCTATATATATCATATGCCTCCACATTTAAGAAGAAGTTAGCGGTATTCTCTTATTGCCTGTGGCAGAAATATGATGGTAAGAAAATGACAGATTGATATACTACAGAGAATATTTTCATACAGTAAATTACTCAGATAAAATATTCCTCTCTGGCTTTTGTTCAAAGAGGCTGATTTATCTTTGTGCTAAAGAGCCCGCATAAGACCTCTGCAGTACTTCACAGTGTTCTGAAGCTGGAACAGACCATTAAGATCATTCTATTCTGATCTCATGCATAGCAGGGGCCAAAGAACCTCACCCAGCAAGTTCAAGCCTATAACTTACAGCTGTAAGCTCACTCATACTCTCAAGGTTAACATCACTAGAGCACAGAGGGTCTCCAAATGTCCATACAGCATTTAAATTCCACTTATGATCTATTTTGAAGACTGCTGAGATTTTATGAGGTCTAGGACACAGAGAAATTTATAGTGACTATGGTTACATGAGGTAACCCACCTGGCGGCTGCAAATCTTCCTAACTCACAATGACCTTTGGGGGAGAAATTTACCCACTGACTTAGAAAAATATGTTAGAGAACAAATAAAATATTCACACATATATATGCATGTATGTATTTGACATCAGACACTATGTAAATACCACCTACCAAAACTTGAGAAAAAAATTTGTGCAGTTTTCATCTGAGCATTCCTAAGCGTTATGACAAAAACCGAGACTGTCCAGTGTACAACCTTCTGCTCAGGTGCAAGCTTGAGAATGCACAAAGGACAGTTATTCAGCAAGCTAGCTGTAAATCAAGACTGGATTTCACTCTGAGTGATACTCTCTAGTTCAATTGCAACTTACCAGCTTCATGCCAGAATAATAGTACAAAATACAATAATCTGTATAGATCTGATAATAAAAATTTGCATTATCTCTATTAATCTTAATCCACCTTTTGTATTTTATTGTTACTAAATTCAGGAGTACAGTGATAGGGCACCAACACCTCTAAATCCATTGCAGGAACAAGTTCTGAAGCGCCACAGCAGGTGAAAGAGCAAGGGCTCAATCTGCAGGAAAGCCTTTGCTGCCACCTAAAGGGTTTGTTTCCTTTCAACAGTGAAAGTTGAGGAACAAGGATACTTGGATGCACTCAGCTTACTGAGTGCTCAAACTGATAAGGAGCCAGCAGAACAAAAGCATGTCGCTTAATATAGCTGTTCTCCCCTCACTGCAGTGTGTTCTTACAGTCAAAATTCCAGCTAGGAAACAGTAACAACCACACATATTTGTTTCTTCCCACTTTGTAAGATTACAGACTACAGTCAGGATGGTTTTGTATAAATATAAGAACACAAATCTTTCATTACAAGTCATATTTTTCCAGATTTTGAAACAAGGCACATTTCCAAAGTCTTTTTCAGACAGCTTCTCTGAAGAACAGCTTCCAGAATCAAGCAGTGTATTCCAGCACTGGTCTGGCTACAAATGTTGTACATAAACAGACGTAGGACAAAAAATTAATCCAATCCTCTCTTTTCAAAATTTTTAAATTTACTGCAGAGAATAGCAGACAAAATGTCATTTTTTGTCTTTGAAAACCATTTCACAGCAACCCAGCCAGGCCTTTTTGTCGCAAAGAATAACGTTACTTGAAGAAGAAACACTTAGAAGTGTGACACCATTTACCTACCTACTTCAAGAAATACATATTTTTCTTACTGTTAGTTTAAACGTTAAATACATGGAAGCACGATGCAATAGAAGAGAAGCATAAATCAAGACTAAAAGAACATTTTTTCTAAAAGGGTTAATCTTAAGTGAGGGATTTGAAGGAAAACAAAACTAGAATTTTTGAGCAAAGGAATCTGAAACATTTTATCTCACATACCACAAAATACAAGTTTACTTTAAACAACAGGAAAAGAATTTCCCCAGGAAGAAAGATGTAATTTTGCTGCCTACATTGAGTTTGTGCATGTCACCAATTAGTACCACAGACATTGGTGCAGCAACAAAGCAGACCAGTGACCAAACAGCTTCTGGAAGATAGAAGTCTGGGGCTGGGAGAAAAAATTTCCTCTGCGAACAGCTTGGTATTATGACGGAATTCTTGCAGCTTCACAGGAAGCATCTGGTAGAGGCTAACACAGAAGGATAAACTTCATGAATCATTGGCCCCTCTTCATTTTCTACAGTACCTTCTCAAATAGCTAGAAAGTATTTTCCCATAGCAAGTGTCAGTGAAAAGCCATTTATCTCCAGAATGGCCTTTGACATTCTACACTTATATTCTCCAACAAGAATAAGAAAATCTACACTTAAGACTCTCCAACAAGAAAAAAACCTGTATTCCTACAGTGCATAAAAAACTGTTTGTTATTTGCTTCTCACAAGCACCTTCACAGATCCACGGGCTTGCAAGGGAAAAACAAGGTCTGATTCCTTACACAGAGTCCCTGCACCACAGGCCACAGCTTTGACCATTACAAAGCCACTATGAGGTGGAGAGTGACCTGACAAAGCCATGTTCATAAGCAATGGAAGGCAAGACATGCAAGCAAACATCTTCACATGGCTTTTCTTCCCTGAACATGAACAGCACAGCAAAGCAACGTTTAACCTGCTCATTTCCTGAATCAGAGGACCTTCTTGTTCATACGTCTTACTCAAGGGGGTTGTAAAGTGTCATTCCAGCCCCTATGCTATAGCCTGTTCTCAGGACAAGTACCTTATGTTTTGATTATTTTATGAAGCACGAAGATCTCTAACACCACGGAAACTAACAGAGTTTGAGAATTTTAGAAGCGCAGGTTTCAGCATGTTGATTTCTGGATCCCAAACCAATCACATAATAGTCATTTCAAGCACAAGAACTTTGCCACTGTTAAGATTCATATCATGGTGTGGTGCTGCAGGAATCCTGCATTTGAATTTTCAATGAAAAATAAACTAGGGGAAAAAAATAACAAAGAAAACAAATTAACCAAAACATTTTATATTCAAACAGAGCTACAGAGTCCATCTTTATACTGGAGTTTGCACCATTCCAAGTAGGAAAAGTTTTAGGTCAATGACAAAGAAATTTCCATGGAAAAGGTCCCTGCTCTTAGGGAACTTAGAATGTTCAAGTCTGACTTTTTGTTATAGGTTGCTGCAATGGGTTTAGAAAGTCACTGCAAAGAACAGTGGATAGCCCATAAACTCATGAATTAACTGTCTATTAAAAACCTGCCAATGATTTAATAAAACTAACTACTAATATGTCTATATGCTCTACACTCCTCCCTACATCAACAAGGGTCAGCAACATTTAGAGCTGTTCCTCTTAAAACCATTCTAAGAGAGCAGTGAGAGAAATCAAAGTGATGTGGGTAATCTCAGAGTTAAATCCATACAGAAAGACTGAGGAATCACCAACTATAAGAAGTTTTAATAAAAAAAGTGCCGGAATCTGCATCTGGGAGGAGGCAACATTGGATGTTTATACAGCCTGAGGAATGAGATGCTGGAATGCAGTGCCAAGGAAAGGGACCTAGAGCTCCTAGTCACTGGCCAGTTGAACACGAGTCAGCAGTGCCGTGGCAGCAAGGAGGGCCAACCCTGTCCTGGTGGGCGTCAGGTGAAGCATCACCAGCAGGTTGAAGGAGGGGACTGTCTTGCTCTGCTCTGCACTGGGGCGGCCTCACCTGCAATAATGGGGCAGTTTAGGGCACCGCAATGTAAGAAACACATTAAGGTACCGGAGAGCACCCAAAGGAAGGTTATGAATGTGGTGAAGGGCCTGGAGAGGAAGCCGTATGAGGAGCAGCTGAGATCACTTGGTCTGTTCAGCCTGAAGAAGAGGAAACTGAGGGGAGACCTCATGGCAATTTACAACTCCTGGCGAGGAGAAGAGGCAGGCACTGATCTCTCCTCTGTGGTGAACACTGACAGCACCGGAGAGAATGGCCTGAAGTTTTGTCAGGGGAGGTTCAGGCTGGATATTAGAAAGAGGTTCTTCACTCAGAGGGTGGCTGGGCACTGGAACAGGTTCCCCAGGGAAGTGGTCACAGCATCAAGCCTGACAGAGTTCAAGAAGTATTTGGATGATACTCTCAGGCACATGGTGTGACTCTTGGGGATGATCCTGTGGTGGGCCAGGAGTTGGACTTGATGAACCTTGTTGGTCCCTTCCAACCCAGTATATTCTGTGATTATCAACTCCTGTTTAGCTTGTATTGAACACGTATGATGTCACACATGAATCCCAATCGATCTGGTGAAAAGAAAGTCAGAAAAAAGCCATTGCACACGCGAGATGCAGTGCAGTACACATGGAAAAAAGCACAGAGACAGCTCTGGGACAAGGGCAACAGACAAATGGGATAAGCAGCCAGAATTGAGGTAAACTCTGCTGGCAGAAGGAGCACATTACGCAATGAGCAGACAAGAAGGAAAAGGCAGAGCTGTAACTCTAACTTAATCTGGGGCACATGCCAAAGAATCACATCAGTAACATTTCTAAGACTCATAAGCCTGTTCTGTACATACTGGTGAGCAGAGAAATCCTTCAAAGCATGGAAACAAAGAGGAATTTTCACATAGACTCTGACAGTGCTACAGGAAGATCACTGCAATGTAATACAGATGGCAGCCATGGGCAGCAGCTGACCATGATAATTTAGGGCAAGTCTTTGAAGAAAAAGAAAAGTAGCTTATTTTTTTTTTCCAAACAAGATTAGAGTTCAGCTGCAGTAACTGCTTCCCACATAGCTATTCTACACTTCAGAGCCTCTACACTTTACAGTGAAAATGTGATGTGTGGTTGGAATAAAGTCCCAGACACCAAGGAAGCATCTTGCCTTCTACCAGAGTTAGTCGTCTTCATCCTGATATCCACAGCTCTCCATACTTTACAGTCCCATATGCTTGAGAAAGTTCTGCTGCTTTGTTGTGAAGAGTCAAAACTGCCATCCTCAGCAAGCTGACCAAATTCACATCAGAAAACTTTGAGCAAAGCTGGGAATAGATGTCTGTCATGGATATGCCAGACCTATCCTGGGCCAGCACATTCTCACCCTTATTAGTACATCAGTCAACTTATATAGGAGGTTTCACTAATACCCAAGAGAGAAAAAGACTTATCGTTCAAGTATTTGACATGGATGTCCAGCAGTGCTTTCTAACTGTACAGAACTATTTCAAGTACTTTAAGTAAAAACAGTTCAGCAACCAAGAGAAGTGGAATTAGCAGTGCAAACAGCTGTTCCTCCATGTACAGAGGTGTCAACATAGGCCTTAAGGTTCCATACTCCAAGCATTACAATTGAGAGACGTTGCTGAACAAGTACTTGCGACGAGTGACATAATGAATTCTTCTTTAGAAGAATTTCTGAGCTACTAAAGCTCAGAAACATGCTGAGGCTAAATTTAGGAAGACACAAATTACAGTAGAACTAAGATGCTTTTACTTGCATTATAACTGACTTTGAATAGTGTCACTATAAATTCCCAAACCTATTAGGACTCCAATCCAGCAAAGGATATAAGCATGTGCTTAAACTTTAAAATGTACAGACCCTCCAAATGTTGGTGAACCACTCAAGAATATCAGTGTATCCTTTCCTTCAGTATTTTGCTAGGTTAGGCCACAGGACATCTGAGTGTTTTCAGCACAGGCAGGACATACTGAAACTAACTGTGCACAGTCAGTTTTTCTGCTTACATGTTTTTCTTACATAGTAACATTTTAAAATGTTTCTATACCACAGTGGTGCTCTTTAAACGTAAAAATATGACCTTTAGACAATGTCAGATTCTAAAGATAAACGGCAGAAAGACTGAGAAGGACAAAATACTTATCTTTAACTCATTAAATAAAATGATCTTTTAAATTGGCTGTTTCCCTTTGATATTCAGTTTGGTGAAATTAGTTTTCACCTCTAGATATAGATCCTTAATCCCTACAGGATCTTTCAAAATTTTGTCTCTGTGCCAGCACATGCTCATAACACACCACCAATGCTCAATGTTGAAAGTCAGCAGGGTCTCAATGGGCAGGGAGGTATTAATTGACAATATAACTTCATGGATATCAACAAAATCACTTAAAAGTAAAAGAATCAGATGCATTAAAATTATTCTGCACCTAAATTAATAGCAGTTAACAGAAACTGCCTTATTTTTCTAGGGATTGTACAGGCTCATAAATGAGCAATGCCCAACCCAAATATTTAACACAAGTAATTTCTTCTATCTATACAGGACTAGAACAAAATAAACATTTAATACACTTGACAGTAAATACATTCAGGATTTGGCTTTTGGTGAATAGGAATTAAGAAAGGAAACAGAGATCACTCACTGTACTTTGCCTGTCTTTTTAGTTATTTATCTTTAGATGTAAATGTAATTTCTCTCATGCATGTGCTATGAAAAATTTCATTCCTATTCCCCAAAATTAGGATTATCCAGTATGAAAGACCAAAGGAACAAAACGCATCGCCAGAAGAAGTGCCTGTAAGATAAAATAAATAGTCACAACAGAATTCCTTGCTTCTACAAAGCCTGGCAGTGAAATTTGGAACAATGAAGCTGGACAGTTAAATTTTACAAAGGGAATTAAAGCAAAATGCCAGTGCGACAGCAACAAGAACACAGAAATATATTATGTAACTCTTTCGCAAATTTAGTATTTTGCTTTAGAAGATGAAGGCACAGTAGGATAGCTGAGTAAAAATTCTAGAAACAGAAATCACCACATATAACCTGGAGGTAAGAGCTGAACAGTCCAGTCCATCAGATGACGCTAATTCTAAAACACTGAAAGTTTACCAAAGCATGTCATGCCACAGAAACCCAGTAGCTTTCCTGATGGCATTCTGTAAGGAGCACAAGAAACTGAAGTCCAAGCAGCATAGTCAGGGGAAGGAAAACCAAATGTTAGAAAAGTGAGGACCTTCATATTTGTTTGTTCCATGTACACACATCTGCAAAGAAAAGTGTAAGAGTGAAGAAGATGACTATTGTAAGTAAAAACCTAACTCAGTAACACCAGACCAAGGAGGTATAACCTGCAAATCCAAGTCTGGAATACGTTCTCTGGGAAGGACTATGTTAAAAGGTTGTGCTTCATAATTCTGTAAACATGAATCTACAGGAAAGTTGCTAAAATAAAACGTGTTATGATCTAGGAGCTGCTTTTCAGTCACATGCTGTAACTCAGGTGTAACAATGACCACAGGTATTTTATCAGGAGTAATCTCCTCCTCTCAGAACAGAACGCTAAATACAGTCCTTTTTGTTACTAAATTAAATGGACAAAATAATTTCAAGGTTGTAATTAAAGATTCATGTTTCAGAAGCAGGTAAGTGAGGAAGAGCCCTTTTCTATGAGTACAAGGCACAGATTTCCAGATGTAGACCTGCACAGTGGAGCTTAAGTTGCCTTACACCTCTTCCAATAGGATACAACAGGAGCTTCTACTGAAAGGTGAAATCACTCAAAGCTTTTAACTTTTGTATAAATAACTAATTCTGTGGTCCTGGGGATGAAATAATTCAATACACTCAATGTATTTCAGTCTACTGCTTATGGCAAAGTAGGAGAGATGGAGACTGCTAAAGCAGAGCGGAAACAGAACTGGTTACACGAGTTTGAATTCAAAGGGAATCCCCAGCTGACTGTTCACACAAGCTTTCCATTTTCTCTACCCACTAGAAATGACATGTCAATTGTCTCTGACAGCAGTATGGATAAAAAGGTCAAAGGAAAGAGAACTATCACACTAGACAAAGAGAAGAACATTCATCTTGATTGCACATAATCCTTGGCTTAGCTGAGTGCAATGAATACTGAACAGCAAAACTTTCATTTTGGAGGATTCTTGTTCTCTGCTCCTCACTCTTAATTAAAACTATCAGGGTTTGGGAGCTTTAAAGTTTTTGGTTTTCTTTTTTCCTAGTGAAAACATTATCACTGATCTAAGATAGACAAATGGATCACCTAGTGTTTTTCTTTGAAAAGTAGCTTTGCAGTGCTCCTTTTATTGTGAAATAGCAATGACAAGACTGTTAGCAGTGATTACAGATTTAATTTACTCCACTCCAAAATGTCCAAATTGAAGCATCCTAAAGGAGCCTGATTTTCAGCAGAGACAGCACTTTTAAAAACTGCACCCCCTAACAGGTGCCTCAAGCTTTGTTCTCAAAATTTTTAGCATTATTTTAATATATCTTGCCCTAAATGTCAAATGAAACACACACCAGGATGCAGTGTGAGAATGAAAAGTCATTTTATTCACCCACTTAAGAGGCCTTCTCCATCTCATTCGACAAAGTTAAAGTTTCTAAAAAGCTGTAGGGTAACAACCACTGGAACACAATTAGTCTTTGGTGTTACAAAGGCAGGGACAGTGTTTGCCTGGCATTTTCACTGAATTTGTCATTTAAGACAGTGAAACGATTGGAATGAAAACACCCTGGCCTACCCAGAAGACCTACAGCTCCTATAATGAAGATAGATATTGACAGTAACTAAATCAAAATACATTGGTCTAGGACTCATGTGTTAGATTCAAGATACAACAGAAGAGAGAATATACTTACTGAAACTTTCCACAAGGTCAAAGGCAACCTTAGTAGCAATATCCATTCCAGAGCTGATTAAGGACCGGCAGTTTTTCAATGAAGAAAGAGAAGTATCAATTGTTTTGAACGGGATTCTTGCACTGTCTGACATCTTGAAATCATTACTGTAAAAATAACAGGAAACACATTTTAAATACAGTTTATAAATAAAAGAATTTGGGAGAGAAAACACAAGTATAGATAATTAGCCCTAAAGCAGTGTCAACAGAACCACCATCAGGGCACAGGGATGAAAACTTAGCTCCCAAGATGTCACTAAGTTCAGTGAGACTGCAGGTTTACCACAGGTTTTCAATTCACCTCCTATTCACTATTAAATAAAACTACACCACAAAAAGCAACTGGCAGTTTTCATCTGCTCATTTCTGTTGTTAATCCACAGTGAAGTTCAAACTAAATGATTATGTCTGCTTGAAAATTACTGCTCTATTCTAGACCCAAAAGATCCAAAGAAGCTGATATGCCCTAAAATTTGCCTGTGTTTTCTAGGTATATTACCAATTAGGCTAGGAAGAAATATGATTTATCACATTCAATTCAGCCTCACCAGCAGTTGGCCCTTGGAAAAAATAATTTAACAAAAGGCCACTTTACTAAGAATGTACTTAATAGTAAAACATCTAGCAACATTTGTAAATAGAAGTCCATCTTACAAATGTTGCCTACTTCTCCCAAAGATGCTACAAACTTTGAATACCCATGTTGCATTAGCACAAAATAAACTCACACAGGTGCCATGTTTATGTTCCTTACCACTCTCTGCTTTCCAGTACACATCCACAACCTACAGCCTTACAGGGATTAACTGCTCCTCCTCTGTCATTAAGACAACCTTCACGTGGTTTTGCTTATGCTCTGCCTATCCACACTGTGCACATCTGTTGGTTTCTTCTAAGAAATCCCAACTTCTGCTCTTCCTTCTTCATCCTTTGCTATAACTCACACAGACAACATGTAGCTACTGTGAGAAACATGAACTTGGTGTGCAAAATTTTATACTTCAACTTGCAGATAAGAAAAATTCTGATTCAGCTTTAGATACACTGAAAGAAAAAGAAAACCAAACACACTAAACAAAGTCTTGGACAAAAATACTGCATTAGTCCACGTAAAGAATAACTAGCATGTTCAACGACTATATTGCAATGCTATTGCATGAGATGGGGAGCAGAATCCACAACAAAATCTGAGATGTTACCAAAAGTTTTATCTGAACAGTACACAAAGTAACAAGGTGTTATAGTTTCCAAATCTTTCATGGAATTTTTTTTGTCCTTTGCCAACACAGCAACTTGAGGGTTGGGGGCCAGAGCAAAGTGACTTGCTGGAACTCAGCTTCTCACTACCTGCCATAGCTGAGCTGGGGACAGTAAGCCCCCAGCTAACTCTCTGCAGCCTAAACAAAGGAGCAGCTGACAGCTTTTGCTACCAGCTTAATTGCTTGGGAACATGGGGGAAGAGATTTTTCTTTCTTTTTTTTTTTCCTTTAGCACTTTCCTTTTTCCTGGCTGGGGGAGAGGTGTGGGAGGGGGCCCCGCATTCACTTTTTTGGCTGTTTTCACTCGCCTCTGCTCCCATCGACTTTGGTGTCCACCTGGTGCCTTGCTGGGGCTCACAGCAGCTCTGGGGGGGTTTCGGCTTGCCCCTGACTTCGCACGTCCTGTGTTGTCTCCCCTGCAAATCACCAGAGCCAGCATTTTGGTGAGGGAGCTTCCAGTCAGCCCCTTGTTAGTGGCTTGCTTTTCTCCCTGCCCATTGCTGCGCTGCTGCTCCCCCACGGGTTGGGGGACCCAGAGTCCTTTGCCGAGCACAGCACCCGCAGCCCCAGAGCCTGGGGGCAGCCCCTTTGTGCCATGTGGTGAGCCCTGTCTGCCAGCAGCCCCAGAGCCTGGGGGCAGCCCCTTTGTGCCATGTGGTGAGCCCTGTCTGCCAGCAGCCCCAGAGCCGACAGGAGCAGCCCGCAGATGCCCCTGCCCTGCCGGCCGCCAGTGAGTATATATTTGTAGTAAAGAACTGTTATCCTTCTACGTTTACTGCCTAAAGCTTCTTAATTAAAAAGGTTAAGGTGGCTCAAGGAGAGGGAGGCCCTCCTCTTAGTCCTGGAAGATTCCTCACTTTCCTTGACAGACACCCTGGGGGTTTTTTAAACTGAGACACTTGGGGACAAGTTGTTCCATCAACAACAGCCTTGATAATACAACAGCAATCTGGAAAATACATAAATAGAAAGTACAATGTTTTGCCTAAGATTTGCATACACCTAAGGCTTTATCTCCCTCTGCTGCTTTCCCTAAGACCAGAACTACACCTTGTGCTCACCCTAACCTGAACAACATTGCCACATTCCTCACAAATACCATACAGACTATGAGACCTGAATACCTGCTGTCACACACTCCTCTCCTAATGTTTATTTCCTATCTTTTCCCTTTTTTTTAATTTATAAAATGGCCAGTCAATACTGTCTTTTAGGACACCATCTTTAGGTCATGTGCTTCCAGCGATATTTAAACAACAGTTCAACTTCAACACAGCCTGAACTGCTTAATTACATACAAATTATCTTCCTCTCTATCCCCTTCTAAAGGTGCATCTTGCCATAGAGGAGGCAGCAGGCATCAACAACAGCTCTGGTTATGTCAGCTCATGCTCTCCCTGCCAAAAGACAGTGATTGCTATCACTAGAGATCTTTAGATCTGTCAAACTGACAACAGAAGGCAAGGAAAAAGTTCCTTATAGAACTCTTTGAAAGTAAAGGAAAAGGATGCTCTTAAAGATTTAATAACGAATTCCTTCAGTTGATACATTATTTAACTTTTTTTTAAAGTATCTGTATGCCATCTTACCAGAACTGTTTGTATAGAACCTCTGTGATCCAAACATACTCTATTAACGTAGTCACATAAAATCATGTTAGCAGGTTTATCTTTCGGGCCCCATTTAGTGTATCCAAGTTAACAGAGAGAGCCTAATTCCCTCCCTGAACTTGGTGTATGTCACTGAAAAAGCCTCCTCTTCTTTTGGAAACTTAGAAACATGCTGTGAAAGCAGGACTCTGAAAAGACACAACAGTGAATTTAAAAAGGTTCCTTCATTCTCTTGACTTTGTGGAAACACTGAGCAAACTACACAGGAGCAGAAGTGACTGGTTACAGTATTAAATCATGCCATTGCATTGGGAGTTTCATCTCAATTTTTCTTTTGGAAAGCAATTTCTTTTGGACGAATCTTCCTTTTCTTGTTTTTTAATAAAAGATCCTTCTTAGAAACTGCTTAGGATCCTGTAATGCCCCAGCCCACTCAATGACTTCAGGCGAATGTAGTTGGACTTGCCCTGGGTGGTGCACAGGAGAAAAAATCAAATTCTCAGGGGGTCCAATAACAACTTCTACTCACAAACCTTAGAACATTCAAATAGAATAAGGAACTTGGCAAATTTTAGAACATCCAAAGTAAGGCCCTTCACAAATAAATCAGCAAACTTTAACTTATCCAGACACAACAAGGCACTTACTGGAATTTTTTGGTCCAGCTTACAATGTATTTTGAGAAGAAGGCAGGAGAAGAAAGCAAGAAAGAAAAGAGAGAGAAAGGTAGATAGCAACCACCCTAGGATCCAGCAGGCCTCAGCAGCTTCTACATCTCGGCACAGTGTCATCGAGATGTCCTTTCATGTGCCCCAATCTTCCACTTCGGGCTTACAGCAGGCCAGCCCTGTTCCCCCACCACTCCCACATGGTTGTTTTGTGCCAGTCAGCTGTTCCTCCAGTCCCGTACAGATACCAAGCAAAGACTTCACTCTTGGATTTTTCATGTGAATTCTTCAACTTGCAGCAGTCTAATCTGCCTTTCACATTCCTCACTTAAACTGGTTTCACAGCAGTTTTTAAGGCACTCTTTTTTTTTGCCAGGCAGATCTTCAGTGGGTGTATCAATGAAGTATTTATCATTTGCAATCCCCAGATCCCTCAATTCTGAAAAACACAACCAGCAAACTCAGCACTGGAAAGGAGCCAAGTGAGACTCTCAAGGCCATTTTTTTTCCTTTCAACAAGTAATCAAATGGCCCAGACAGGATAAAGCATAAAAAGCTTGCAGTTTCTATTTTGTCCCTTATTTTAAATATTTGTGCAAATGACCTAAACTGTATATGCTCCAACCTCCCAAACTATGAAGCAGAGATAAGAAAAAAACCAGTTAGGTCTGTAACACCAGCTCTGCAGGTGACAAGTGCTCACAGAGTACCAGGGGCAGTGCCACCCCTGGGCACAGTCGGTGACCAGCTGGCACAGAGAGACGATGCTTGCCTGTGACGAGGGTCGGGAGCAGCGCCGGCCGAGCAGGAAGCTCTGCTGCCCCAGCCCCGTCCTTGCATCGCCCCGTGCATGGGCAGTGCGGTCAGTCCCGCACAAGGGACGCGGCCCCGCTCCCTGCCCGGGAGCGCTGCGGCCGCTGCTGCCCTGTCCCCGCTGCTGCTCACCTGTCCCCTGTCCCCACCTCTGCTCACCTGTCCCCGCCACTGTT